>CM060964.1:355643447-356058447 GCA_030765045.1 Tenodera sinensis | reverse complement strand
GCATATTTTGAGGTCCACTGAGCCCAAAAACAGAACATTTTGAAAAAGGTCAGTGAGTGTGTGGATGTCTGTCATTTTTCCTAACTGTGAGTAGTATTACTCAAAGAAGAACGGTCACCTTACAAAGATGCAACTCGAGAATTTCCAAAACTCCCTGCCCCCGAACTTCCCTTTATTCGGAAAGCGTTTGCAATTTTTTATTTTGTCAAAAATTTTATTAAATACTCAAAATGTACACCTTGTACGTACAGTGAAGATGTCTACAACATTTATCTCGAATAACATGAAATAGAAAGAAAAACAAACTTTTAAAACATCAGTTTGTAGAATATATGTAAAAAATTAAGGGTATTTGGTTGAAAAAGTAATGTGAATGTAACACATGTATTACTGCCGCTAATTTTGGTTTCCTAGTTGTTTTTATCAAATTGGAATGCTTCCATAAACTAAAGTTGTATGTCAGTTTTCGAATTTTATAGACATCTCTCTCTCTCTCTCTCTCTCTCTCTCTCTCTCACACACACACACACACACACACACACACACTCACTTGGGTATCTGACATTTGCACAATGCAAAATTTGTCGACCTGATAGGCGTAGTTAGTTTCTGTACTTAAGGCAAAGAGTTAGTTAAAAATGCTTAAATGCCACAGCCTTATGTAAAATAACTTTTTTCAGAAATAAATACTGACACACCGAAAATCCTGAGATGATCTAGGTAATTGCTATGTGTTGTTGCATTTTCGGGATTTTTGTTTTATATGGTGAATTTCTTACACCAAGTTTCCCCATGATTTTACGATTTTCATAGTCCGTCTTTTAAAAGCTCAACTTGCTTCTAAAAGACTTTAAGATATGTACCAAATTCCTTTGAAAAGCCGTGTCGTTTTCGAAATTCATATCACGGTGCCTTTCTGGAGATTTTGATCCTTCTTGGATGTAATCTAACCTCGTAGCATTTTTACTTTCTCTACCACGTACGTAATAGATACAAAATATATTACATTCCACTCAAAAATTTGATGAGGCATTCCAAACCCTAAAAGAAGCGTTTTTAAAAAGTAAGGGAATGTATATGAGAGGGAGGAGAAGGTAGAATTATGAAATGCACATTTTAATTGTCACCATAAAAACCCCTAGAAGGTCAGTTGTGTGGAACTTCGAACATTTACGGAAATTGAATTCTATATGGAATATAGGGAAGTAAAAATAAATCGTATATAGCACACGATATTGGTTTTATATGCTTAAATTGTTACAAGAGTGAAAATATGGCATTTCTGAATGTGGGTAGTAATATGAGTTAGCTGTAAAATACGAAAATAAAGCTTGAAACACACGTGAAATATCGCACAGTGATACATTACTAACGTGTAATGATATGGGTAATTACCTGCTGTAATCACACACGTACTTTTTATTCTCTGGGCCCGCACAATCACTGTGAGCCCACATCTTAGGTATAAGACACCGAGTTCATAATTCTCCCCATGACTCATGAGAAAATCCGCCGTCACATAAGATCTAGTTTGCATCCTGAGAACTTGCACATAGCTGGTCAGGTTTAAATTGTCTGCATCTCCTATAGGCATTGGAGCATCACATACAGATTCATCAGAATCGGTATTTAGAATCTTCCTCTTACTATGACCATTTAATTTTCCTCTTTCAGATGAGGTGCTAGTACTTTTGATGTAGGATGAACCAGGGTACTTTTGTATGGGGATGACATTATTATGTGTTATTAACGTGAACCGCCTACCTTCAAATACATCCGTGCAAGGGTTGCAATTGTTTGACCTGGACAGCTTCAATTGTTTTTATCATGTTTTCCTTTCTTAAACCTCTACTTTCTCTATGCAGTTTTGCTGTTGGGATCTGTGATGTTTAAAAACAAACCAAAGAAGCACAAATGTAAAAGATTGGATTTTTATATTTATGGTGCAAATATGGGACAGTCACATATTACTACCAGTTTAGTATATCATATTGCTACCAAGTGGCCATTTAATTTCATTTCAGCAAGTCATAGGGAATACACTCTGTGGTTGTAGAGATATTACAGTGTCAACCCATCAGAATAACACAGGAGTACTGCACTACAGAAACTTTGGGTTGCTCCGATAACAATTCCACACTCACCGCATTAATAGTAAAGACAGAATGACGCCGTTTGCAACATGTGTTTGTAGACTACTCCCAAGTATTTTCCAGTCAGTAAGACAATGTCAGTAACTCCAAGAGATCAAAACTTCGGAGTAGTTGGGCCGTTCTTTGCGCTTCTTTGATTCTAGCTTTACGGTAGCTTTGTAACGAACTGGAAAGCCGACTTTCGCCCGAACTGTATCTCATATTGCAACGCTATAATATTTCTTACCTTCTCCCCCCCCCCCCTCTCTCTCTCTCTCCAACGTAATATGTGTTATCGGATAATGAATGAATGCTCACATAATACCGAGGTCTTCTCAGTATAAGGGAAAACCTCGGGGAAAAAAAGCTTTATCCGAATAAGTCATCCTAACCGAGATTCGAACTCGGGACCTCTTGAATGTGAGGCAGACACGCTACCACCACACCACAGAGGCGGGCAAGAAGTAAATTTAGGGCCCTGTAAGTGAATAGGTGCGTGCGTGAACAGCGCAATTCCAAAATGTATCTTCTAAAGATGCTACGCGAAGATTTTCAAAAAAAAGCTCCCCTCACCCCAAACTATCCTATACGTGGAACATTTTTGGAAAGTCTTGTCGATGTTAAATTGTTTCTCACGCATGCATGGAAAGAGTATGGCATTTTAAGGCCAACATAGCATCCAGGTATTAAACATTTGACTATCGCTGTTTCCGTTGTATCTATAACGAAAATGTATAATTCAGCAATTTCTATAAATAGCTGTAAATCGCTATTCTTGCAAACTCTTATTCCTATATCTTCGTGTTAGTCGGGATAAACATTTGCATGAATTATAGTTAATTTTCTTGTAGGTGCAAGGGGAATATGGGAATACAGAGGCTTTGAGCGATAGTCAAGTGTTTTAAAGCTGGTCGCTATGTGATGGCTTTGAAATTCCGTTCTCTTTGCACTGCCAAGAGATAAAAAAGTGAATAACGATCTTCCATTTTAGAAAAGTGTAAGTATTGCAAAACTCACACAAATAAGGAATATCTCCGAAATGACTCACTTCTCAAAAGATGCATTTGGACATAATGTGTGTGTTTTAAGGAGATCTACTTTTTTTTGTATATGTCTATATGTAAGATTTGGTCTATCTTACGGTTTACCAGTTATGCAAAAGTCATCAAGAGTAAATAATAATGGGCTATAGTCAGAAAATTCAAAATAAACATTTCATTTGCCATAAACATATCTTAAACGTATAGCTTTTTAACCAAACTCGTTAGAGCCATTTTCGAGAAAATAACAATTTTCGAAAAATGTTCCATGTAAAGGGTAGCTTAGAGCAGAGGAATTTTCTCCAAAATCTTCGTGAAAGGTATTAAACTTAAATGCCAACTTTGGTTTTTAACAGGCCTTTCGTTTTTGAGTTATGCTGCTCACAGACAGTCGAAACATATTTCTGGTAAAATCTCGACATCGAATTTTTGGGTCGAATACAATACTTCCCCTGCTTACTTTACGTAGTAGAGAAAGTAATAAGCTTTAGTAAGAATAATTAATAAACGGTAAAGGGTAGAAAAAAATTAGAATGTAGCACATCAGACTTTTTCTAATAGTTCGGCAACATCTGCCAGATTTTGTACTTAATTTGAAAATGTCTTTTAAATCTGGAGACGAAAATCTTATCCTAGGAAAGCAAGTGATAAAGCCCATCTTCAAAAGTACACAATTGAAACGTTTAAGAGGAGTCAAAAAAGCTCCATCCCATCACTTAAATTGGACACATTCACGTAATTAATGTAAATTAAAAAATATGATGTGTTGCACTCACATGACTTTCTCTACTCTAGTACTAACCATTCTTACAGACTCTTATTCCTATATCCTCTTCATGTTAGTTGAGATAAACATTTGTAGAAATTATCTTATTGCTTATTTCCTTGTAGGTACAAGGGGAATATGGGAATACGGTGGGCTTTGAGCGATATTCAAATACATTAAACCTTTGAAATTCCTTTCACTTTGCACACCTAAGCAGATAAAAAAGTGAATAATGACCTTCCATTTGAGAAAAGTATAAGTACTGCAGACTCACATATAACAAGGAATATCTCGGAAATGGTTCGCTTGACAAAAGAGGTGCATGTAGAATAACGTGAATTTTAACAAGATCTACATTTTTATTTATTAAGATTTGGTCTATCTAACTATGCAAAAGTCATCCAGATTTTTGAATTAACGTCCTCCAACATTTCATATCGGACGGTGAATGAATGAAATGGGTGAAATGATGCTCAAATGAGCCCGAGGTCCATGGAGCTTTAAGTTATCCGACATTCGTCATCTCAGGGTAGGGAAAACCTCGGAAAAGAACCTTACCCGGATAACTTACCCTAAGCGAGATTCGAACTCGCGACCTCTTGAACGTGAGACAGACACGCTAACCATCACGCTACCAAGGTGGGCAGAATAAAAATGACTCTATAGGCTAATTCAAAATAAACATTTAAATTGGCATAAACATATCTTAAATGACATTTTAATGAAAATACTTAGCCATTTTTGTAAAAATAAAAATTCTCGAAAAATGTTCCATATAAAGGGTAGTTTACGGTGGATGGACTTTCTTGAAAATCTTCGTGTTGTTTCCTTGTTAGATATTAAACTTAAATACCAACTTTAGTTTGTAATCGACTTTTCGTCTTTGAGTTACGCTGTTCACAGACATATATTTCCGGTGAAACCTCGACATCGAAATTTTGGGTCGAATTCAACAGCTTCCCTACTTACTATACGTAGTAGAGATCTGGCCTTTCACATTCCCACGACTTTCTTGCGCAAAATAGTCTTGCAAAAGTTTACTCTTCTTCCTGCTTAATGTTAATTGAGATAAATATTTGCAGAGTTTGTTTCATTACACATTTATTTGCGGGTTCAAGGGGAAAAAAACAGAAGGCTTGAGCAATAGTTTAGTGCATCGCTATGTTACAGCTTCGAAATTATGCTATCTTTACTTGACCATTCGAAAAAAATAAAAGCCACTTAGCAGCCAAAAAGGCATAAGTAATGGAAATGTGTCAAATTGCTTACTTGTGTGGGTGTGGATATGTGTGGGTTTGTGTGTGGGTGGGTGGGTGTATGTGCGGCACATTTACCAATTACGCAAAGATCTATCAGAATGAATAGAGGACTTCAGAGGGTAATTCCACAAATCCTTAGTCCTTTTTGAGAGGAAAAAGAAAAGACGTTTTCCGTGCTGTGCACTGGGCGGGGGATTTTCTTGAAAATCGTGTCCTATGCTTCGAAGATGCTGAACTGAAATACCAAGTTTGGTGTTTAAGCGACTTTTCGTTTTTAGTTTGTCTGTTACCTAGACCACCTACGTAGCGCAGGGGCAGTATGCCTGCCTCAGCGTGGAGGACCCAGGTTCGATCCCCGGTACTGGCTTGGAGATCTGGCACGGGGTGCACTCGGCCAATTGAAGAACTACTAGATAGCTCCAGTACTGCACCCCACTCATGACGCCTGTTCTGGGCAGAGGTGGGGGACGCAGCGGCCCGGTGGTAAGCCTTTTGCCCGCGAAGGGTTCATGTTTTTTATTTTACTGCTTAACTATAGTAAGTACTCGACATTAAGATTTCAAGAAAATGCATGTTTCGAGGCTCCTGAATCCAAAAACGAGTTTTAGATGCAGATTGGCGTGTACCTTTGTTTGTAGGTGTGAACAGCATAACTCAAAAACGAAATCTCTGATGAACACAGAACTTGGTAATCAAGTTCAAGATCTTCCAGGGATACGATACCAAGTTTGTTGTCTTTCCTTCTTAAAGTAGATTACCCAACCTCTTATCTTGTATATGCAAACATTTTGGTTATTTTTTATTTTCTAAAAAATGGCAATTGCAATTAAAATACGACAATGTTTAACATATTTGTGGAACAATGTTATGAGCTGGATGGACCGGTAGAGCACCTGCGTGCTCTACAAGGGGTCTCGGGTTCGATTCCCGATTAAGTAATAAAACCAAAGTAATAGAACCTAAAGTTCAAAGTAATAGAACCTAAAGTTCAAAACTATCTTTAAGCTAGTGAACATTGTTGCTGTTGTGCAATTGTTCCGAAAGGTCAAAAGCCGCCGATGTGACCTTCGATGTTAAAGGCGGTACATAAATAAAACTAAAAAATTACGAGTTTACAAAACATGTAGATTGTTGAATAACAATTTGTCAAGCGTTTTTATTGTTTTAACAGTCAGACAGTCCTTGTTATCTAATTTCTCAAGCACTTTATTCTTTTTTTCCTATAATACTTATTTCTTTTTCTTCTCTCTTTCTCAGTCATCCAAGGATAATTCCAAAACCATCACATAGCGACTGTTGAAATATTTAACTATGGCTGTAGCTTACTACGTTCTTATACCTACAAGGAAATGTAAAGTGAAAGTTTATCTTGATTAACTAGCAGATACGACAATAAGCTTTTGTAAGGATAGTTTAAGAAGAGTGAGTAGGGAAAGTAATGTGAATGCAACACATTTTTAGCAATGGTGTTCGCGAGTGCGCACACGCACGTTTATCTATTAGGTCTTTAGTACTAGTTACTAATCCTAATTTTGTAACGATGTTGCATTTGACGAAAGTTTAGGTTTTCTGAAACTGGCACAAATAACGAGGAATATCTCCAAAATGGTTCACTCTACAAAAAATGTATATGGACATAGATTGTGTTTTAGCGAGATCTACATTTTTGTACAGTAAGATTTGGTACATCGCTTGCGGTTTATGAGTTATTCAAAAGTCATCCAGAGTAAACAGGACTACATGCTATAGCCAGAAAATTCAAAATATACATTTCATTTGTCATAAAAATATCTTAAACATGTCATTTTAATCAAAATTGTTAGAGCCATTTGAAAGAAAATCAAATTTTTCGAAACATTTTCCATGTAAAGGGTAATTTAGGGTGGGGCAATTTTCTTCAAAATCTTCGTGTCGCATCCTTGAAAGACATTTAAATACCAACTTTGGTTTTTAACCAACTTTTCGTTAATGAGTTATGCTGTCCACAGACTGACATACACGCACGCACGCACACACACACACACACACACACACACACACACACACACACACACACACACACACACACCACGTACCTTTTCCTAAAATGCTTTTTTTTGTTCAAAGTGCCTCAAAACATTTCCGGTGAAATCTCGACATCGAATTTTTGGGTGGAATGCAATACTTCCTCTACGTATTAGTGGAGAAAGTAAAAATGAGGGAAGAAGGTGATTTTCAGGACAAATTTTAAAAGCAATCCAAGGTTCAACTATTACTGTATTTTCAGAAAAGTCAAGTAAAGTTTATTTATGTAGTATACGAAATTCAAGGACTGGTGATCGGGTAATGAAGTAAACTTAAATGAAGAATTCTTTGTTGGAGTATTTTTGTGGGAGGTCGAAAAGTATTAACGTTTTGACTCTTTGGAGTGAATATTCCATGGTGAGTTCAACTCTTTTAATGATATATGGTATCAGTAAGTTTGGATCATATTAAAAGCACGTTTTAAGAGACAATCTGTGGATTATGGTAGTAATAATAGATTCTGATAATAGAGAAAATGTGCCCCAATAAGTATTACAAATTGTAATGGTTTTAACATTACAGTTAACTATCAATTAAGGGATTAAGTTTTTGTTTTAATGAATATTATTATCACGGAAAATAAGACATGATCATCATTAAAGTGTATTTAGGTTTTGTCGAACCTGTATTTTATTTTTGATGAAGAAGTGGAGAAAGTAAAATATTTATTTGTTACAAAATAAAGGTGGAACGTAAGGAAGATTGTTTGTCACTGTATTTCAAACATATTAAGAATTGCAAGAACTGTCATACTGTTTTAAAATTGGTATTGAAAGTTGGAAGAAAATTCAAATAAAAGAAGTTAGAAATCTCACATTTGACTCCACTAAGAACTGCCAGCTTCGCATTCTGTCAACCGAGCTACGAGACCAGTCAACAAAGCTAGTGTGCATAATTTTAGAAATGTTTAATGGCTTCGTTCTGTTTCCTAGTTTCCTCCATTCTGTACTAGACTTGTTACCACTGATCAGTAGTAGGTAGACGTAGCATTGTACGTTAGATATCGAGATTGCACCTAACAAATGTGCGTTTTGACGTCTCCTCGAACCTAAAAAAGAAATTATGGAAACTTGTGTGTTGTGCGTGTGAGCATAACAAAAATCAAACCATGAGAAGTCAGACAAATACCAAACTTGGTATTCAAGCTTTGAACTGAACATTTTGAATTAGCCTATTGTATCCTTCGTATATCTACAATGAGATGTATCATAAAAGTAGATAGATGACTGAGTTTTCGTAAGTAAAACATTAGTTTCTCAATCTCACTCTACGGCTGTTGTGTGGAAGGATATTCATTACATTTCATAAGAATAGTTTGTGAAAAAGTGAATAGAGAAAGCCATGTGAATGCAGCGTCGAATTTTTTATTTTTTTTTTTTTTTTACTTTCTCTCTAATAAGTAGAGGAATTATTGTATTCCACCCAAAAATTCGATGTCGAGATTTCACAGAAAATATGTTTTGAGGCCCCCTGAATAACAAAAAGGCATTTTTAGAAAAGGTCCGTGTGTGTGTGTGTGTGTATGTGTGTGTGTGTGTGTGTGTCTGTGTCTGTGGACAGCATAACTCAAAAACGAAAAGTCGGTTAAAAACCAAAGTTGGTATTTAAGTTTAATGTCTTTCAAGGATGCGACACGAAGATTTTGAAGAAAATTCCTTCACCCTAAACTACCCTTTACATGGAAATTTTTTCGAAAATTTTGATTTTCTTGAAAATGGCTCTAACGATTTTGATTGAAATTGCATATGTTTGAGATATTTTTATGACAAATGAAATGTATATCTTGAATTTTCTAGCTAAGCCCGTATAGTCCTATTTGCTCTGGATGACTTTTGCATAACCAGTAAACCGTAAGAGACAGACAAAATCTCACTATACAAAAATGTAGATCTTGCTAAAACAATTTCTGTCTAAATAATTTTTTTTTTTTTTTTTGTAGAATAAACCAATTCAGAGATATTCCTTCTGGAGAACTTCTGTCAAATGGAACATCGTTATTTATTTTTTTATATATTAAACGCGCAAAGAGAACGGAATTTGAAAGCTCTAAAAGATTTGACTATCGCTCAAAGCCTACTGTATTCCCATATTCCCCTTGTACCTACAAGGAAATAGGCAATAAGATAATTTCTGCAAATGTTTGCCTCAACTAACACGAAGAAGATATAGGAATAAGAGTTTGTAAGAATGGTTAGTTCAAGAGTAGAGAAAGTCATGTGAGTGCAACACATCAGATTTGTATAGTAAGATCTTGTGTGTCTCCTACTGTATATGCAAAATTCATCCAGAATGGAAAGAACTTCAGAGGCTATCAAAATAAGATTAAAAGTATACATGTCATTTGCCACGAAAATATCTTACGTATGTGGTTATTTTAATCAAAATCATTAGAGCCGTTTTTGTGAAAATAAAAAATGTTCCATGTGAAGGTAGTTTTGGATGGGGAATTTTCTTGAAAATCTGCTTGTCGCATCCTTGGAGTATACCGAACTTAATGGACTTTTTGTTGAGTTATGCTGTTGACACACACACACACACACACACACACACACACACACACACACACACACACACACACACACACACACACACACACACACACACACACACACACACACACACACACACACACACACACACACACACACACACACACACACACACACACACACACACACACACACACACACACACACACACACACACACACACACACACACACACACACACACACACACACACACACACACACACACACACACACACACACACACACACACACACACACACACACACACACACACACACACACACACACACACACACACACACACACACACACACACACACACACACACACACACACACACACACACACACACACACACACACACACACACACACACACACACACACACACACACACACACACACACACACACACACACACACACACACACACACACACACACACACACACACACACACACACACACACACACACACACACACACACACACACACACACACACACACACACACACACACACACACACACACACACACACACACACACACACACACACACACACACACACACACACACACACACACACACACACACACACACACACACACACACACACACACACACACACACACACACACACACACACACACACACACACACACACACACACACACACACACACACACACACACACACACACACACACACACACACACACACACACACACACACACACACACACACACACACACACACACACACACACACACACACACACACACACACACACACACACACACACACACACACACACACACACACACACACACACACACACACACACACACACACACACACACACACACACACACACACACACACACACACACACACACACACACACACACACACACACACACACACACACACACACACACACACACACACACACACACACACACACACACACACACACACACACACACACACACACACACACACACACACACACACACACACACACACACACACACACACACACACACACACACACACACACACACACACACACACACACACACACACACACACACACACACACACACACACACACACACACACACACACACACACCGACATTTTTCCAATATTTTGTAAGGTTCAGGGAGTCCCAAAATCAGTACTTCCCCTACTTACTATAAATAATAGAGAAAGTAAAAAATTTAACAGTCTTAAGTATATCGTACAGACATGTGCAGAAATAGCAATTGTAAATGAGTATTTATAGTATATGGAGTACTTCAATATTTCCATCAATTAGAATCGATTTCAACATAAATAATTGAAGAATTATATATATATATATATAGATGATAAGCATATCTTAAATAACATATTTAGTTAACTAACCCCTAGCGCAACAGGCCTTTCCGGGCCAAGGCCTACCGCCCGTCCGCTGCGTTCCCCACCTCTGCGCATCACAGTCTTCATGAGTGGGGTATGTGGTCAGTACCCCTATCCCTCCCCGCCGGTTATGCGGTCTACGCAACCAGAGCCGCTACTTTTCAATTAAGTAGCTCCTCAATTGGCCCCACAGGGACCTGACGAGGCTGAGTGCACCCCAGACACGGTCTCCAAGCGGGAGAAAGTTTCTATGCCGGTATCACGAATCGAACCCGATTCTCCCGCTTGGTAAGCAGCATCGTTACCACCGCACTAAGGAGCGACTAGGTAAGGATATTAAGAACGCAACTGTCGCCCACATTTTTGGCAATTCACTGAATGCTGACACACTATACTCCATCCATACCTTGTATCCCTCCGCGATAACCTGGTGTTCCATCAGCTGCGACTAACACAAACCAACGCCACATGGAGTCATGCCTTGTGTTTATGATGCAATAGAACGATATTTACTCGGGAGTTTAAGGAATAGCGCTGCTATCGCGTTACATTCAAGTAGTCATTACGAGGGTTATCATACATCTTGAAAACTCAGATAATCACCGATATTTACGGTACTATATTTTGTGGCGTGCTTTGGTTTCGGCGTATCGCGGCTTAGCTGTTAACGACTTGTGTTTATATCAAGTGCGGATCTAAGGGTGGGGCGATTATACATGACTGTTCAAGCCGAGACATTGTGTGTGTTCTCAATGACGGTTGCTACCACATCAGTAAGTAAATGTTAGATTTAATTGAAGGAGTTCCCAAGGAATACTTCAGTGTAAACTCCATCACCACAGATTATCCAGTAGAAAGGTTTAACGTTCCATTAGCATACCTGAATTCTATTACTCCTTTAGGAATGTCATCACACAAATTCATTCTGAAAGTTGGTGCTATCGTTATGCCCAAAAGGACTATGAACATGGGGCCGAAGTTAGCCACTTACCTTGGTTTGCAGGTTGTACATGCCCCTTAATGGAAACATTGCAAGCTATTACAGGAGCTTGAAAGGGAAATATTTACTTCATGTCAAGTATAAAGTTAATTTTTCCTGATCCCAAATGCCTTAGGGCTGTATTTCCATTGACTATAAACGAGGTACAAGGGCAGACATTTAACAAACTTGGCATCTATCTTCCTAAGCCAGTGTTTACTTGTGGACAATTGTATGTGTAATTCAGTCGTGTGAAGAATCCAGAAGATATCAAAGTTGTTATTAAGTAAAACTACTTGTGAGTAGGTCCAATATGGCAAAACCATATGTACAAAAAGTGCAGAGGTCGTGGGCGTCGGCAGACATTTTTTTCAGGGGGCGTATGTTGGAACTTTGCAGTCAAGCCATATTAATTCATTATCCTGTTGTCAAAAACTGCAAAAGATATTAATTAGAGTATTTTCTTTCACAATATCTTATGAAAGAAAATCTTTTATTTTATTTTATAATATTTTTTCACTCCAGCAATTCATAGAAAAAAGGAGAGACTGTAATCTAGAAACAAGCATGCTCTTCATCGACTATGAAAAAGCATTTGATTGAGTGATACGATGTAAATTGTGGCTAATTCTAAAATAAAAAGGTTACCCAGCGCATATAATAAAGACAATTAAAAGCTTATGCCAGAATACAAGACTAAAGGAAAGGTTATTGGAGAGATGTTTATGGGTATTAATAATGGAGTTGGACAAGGTTGCCCACTTTCACCATTACTCTTTAATATATATTTGTACGATACCATAACAAAATGGCAAAATAATTTAGATGAAAAATTTATGATAGATAAAATGAAAATAAGTTGTATATTATTTGCAGATGACCAAGCTATAATAGCATCTTCAGAAAATCAATTGCAAAAGGCAACTAACGAATTTAAAATAAAATAAATAATACAACTTAAAAGTATCAAGACAGAAAACAAAATATGTAGTTTTTCTTGGACCTTATCACAAGAAAACAAAAATTGTAATTGGCACAGAAATAATTGAACAAATGAGCTGTTTTAAATATCTGGCAAGTATGATAGCATTCAGGCATAACATAGAAATAGAAAAGAAATTAGAAACTTTTCAACATATCTCTGGTACAACAAACAGATGTTTAAGAAATAAAACAAGGGAAACAAAATTAAAATGTTATAAAACAAACGCAGTACCGACATTGATTTATGGATCAGATACATGGCCTTTGACAAAATTGGAGGAGAGAAAAATAGAAACAGCCGAAATGCGGTTTCTCAGAACGTCGTAGGTGTAACGTCAAGAGACCAAAAGAGGAGATATCAGGAACGAATTAAACATTTCCATACTGAATGGTAAGATAAAGGCAAATAATACAATTGGTTTCAACATGTAATAAGAATGAACGAAGATATTTTAAAAAAAAAAAAAAAAAAAAAAAAAAAAAAAAGAAAAGATGTTAAAGTATATACTCTAGGTCGTAGAAGTGCTGGAAGACCTAAACAACCATGGAGAGATTATCTGCCATAAATTTCCACTGGGGAACATATCTGTTTCGTACGAGTATCATGGGGAAAATTTGTTCTTTGCATCAAAATTAAGGCAATGGTGTAATAATCAGTAATTGGCTCACATTAAATTCATGAATTTCCAAGGGGGGCGGCCCCCTGTTACCGTCCACCCCCTTCGCGACGCCCATGGCAGAGAAATACTACTGTATCGTGAAGTCACTCTGTTGACATTCTAAGTGTGGGGAGTTGGATCTGCAGATTGTGTTGTGACTAAACCTCACAGAACAATTAATTTGCTTCAGTGAAAATCAATATGGCATTCTACAGGTGTTGATTTGCATCTGATGTGACTAATTGTTCGCTGCAGTGAAAAATATTACATCAATCTTTGCTCTTTTTTTTTTTTTTTAAGTAAACTGCCACCAACTGTGCTGCTATATAGCCTAGTCCTAACCTAGCTTACCATGAATCAGAAACCTAAGCTTACATAAACGTGTACCATAAACATATTAAGAACGCACCCCAGCAAATCGAGAGTGGAATCTGTAAGGAAGCTCGGAAACCGCGGAGATGATGTTGGGCAAATGCGAACTACGTACGATACCTACTAAAAAAATCTGATGTGTTGCACTCACATGACTTTCTCTAACCATTCTTACAAACTCTTATTCCTACATCTTCTTTCTTGTTAGCTGAGATAAACATTTGTACAAATTATCTTATTGCTTATTTCCTTGTAGGTGCAAGGGGAATGTTAGAATACAGTAGGCTTTGTGCGATAGTCAAATGTTTGAGATTCTGTTGTCTTTGCACACTTAACATATAAAAAATGAACAGCGATGATCCATTTCACGAAAGTTCTAAGTTTTCCGAAACTCACACACATAACAAGGAATATCTCCGAAATGGTTCACCCTACAAGAAAATTTATTGAGACATAAATTGTCTATTTTAGCAAGATCTACATTTTTTTGTGTAGTATGATTTAGTCTATCTCTAACGGTTTACCAGTTATTCAAAATTCATCCAGAGTAAATACGACTACAGGGGCAATAGCCAGAAAATTCAAGATATACATTTCATTTGTCATAAAAATATCTCAAACATATGGCATTTTAATCAAAATCGTTAGAGCCATTT
The DNA here is from genome assembly GCA_030765045.1 of Tenodera sinensis. Lineage (NCBI taxonomy): Eukaryota > Metazoa > Arthropoda > Insecta > Mantodea > Mantidae > Tenodera > Tenodera sinensis. The sequence continues at coordinate 356,043,602 of CM060964.1, read as the reverse complement.
TCAAGAAAATCAAAATTTTCGAAAAATCTTCCATGTAAAGGGTAGTTTAGGGTGGGGCTATTTTCTTCAAAATCTTCGTGTCACATCCTTGAAAGACATTAAACTTAAATAGCAACTTTGGTTTTTAACCGACTTTTCGTTTTTGAATTATGCTGTCCACAGACTGACAGACTGACACACACACGGACCTCTTTCTAAAAATGCTTTTTTTTTTTTGGATTCAGGGGGCCTCAAAACATGTATTTCCAGTGAAATCTCGACATCGAATTTTTGGGTGGAATACAATACTTCCCCTACTTACCAGTAGAGAAAGTAAAAAATTACCTACATTGACTCAGGAGAATGTCTTTGTCCTTGAACGTGCAATCGTGGTGTTGAGTGGGGAGCACCACGTAAACAGAGTAACACCAGCAAATTTACTGACTCAAGGCAGTTGGACTGTAAGCAGTGCTATATAGTGTTGCTGCAATATTATATCATGAATCTCCAATAAACATAATTCATTAGTGATATTCAAAGTATGACCATAATTGGATTGTTTTATGCGGTAATATAATGTATTTGTGATGCTTTTCGCGTAATATTTATTGTACCGGGAAAGAAAGGGTTAGTTGCTTTTGAAGTAGACTATAAACCGTGAGCTGAGAGGAAAAAGCAATAGAGCGCTATCTCAAGTTCATTTGTGACAACCACAAGGTCATAGCTAAACTCCTGCCGGTCGCCCGGCCGTCCACATCCACACCCCTACCTACATTATATTTCACTTTTATCAATATTTTAATACGGAGCTACGAATGCTGAAGTGCAGCTAAAGTTATTTTGTCTCTCTAAACCAGGGATAGGCACGAGAGGAAAGGTAGCGATTGAACTTGCCTTACCCACCCCACATTCTCTTGCGGAGTGACAAAGGTTGTTTGGTTACAACACTTGCAGTGGTGGGTTCGTTCTACCTGCGTAGTAGTAATAATTTCTACGCTGATATTAACTATTTTGTTTATATTAAATATATTTTGCTTACAATAATTTTTATAGCCACCTGCTGTGGTTAGGAAAATTACATAATCTTCAAGTTTATAACATTCATTTTTCTTATGCACATAATATCCTTAGGCAGCCTTAATACTAACATAATGGTCGCGGGTTGAAACCCGGCCCAGGCCGATGGTTTTTAAGTGTGCTTAAAAACGACAGCTCCATGTCAGTAAATTTACTGGCATGTAAAAGAACTCCTGCGGGACAAATTTCCGTCACACCGGTGACGCTGATGTGATCCTGACAATTGACAGCGTCGCTAAATAATAAAATAATAATTTACTAAATTATTTCTCTTTCACAATAAGTAAAGCAGTCAATTTCCATTGCTATTTAGCCTTAAAAATATTTTAAAATTGTTTGATCAACTTAAATTCTTTGGTTTTAAACTTAATATTGTGTTCAAACTTGGAAACACAAAATGCATTTTTATATTAAATAAACTAATAAGAAGCAAAACCACTAAACAGTGGAATCACATCGTTTCTTTTATATGCCTACAAATACGAGTATTCAAAAAGTACCTTTTGAAATTGTAAGTAAATACCTTAAGATCACCAAAGTTTGAGTTATGCTTGTGATCAAAGTTGTGCTTCATATTGTAACACTTTATATTTGCAAATTGAAATCCGCATATCTACCACTCTTCATGAAACATCCACACTCGCCACTGAATGTGGCGTGTCGGAACCTGAACAGCAGTGCAGGGAAGGGATGGCCAGTGGAGTGAGGCAAAAACGAGTTACAGGGGAGTGGCCCAGTTGAGCCCATTTTGCCTATGTCTGCTCTAAACTATGGAACCGAAGGCTTCCAAAGAAGTGTCTTCAAAGTTCACCCCACCAATGGCGCCTGTAGTGGGCCGAGGTGGGGGACGCAGCGGCTGGGCGGTAAGGCTTGGCCCTTCATGCGCTGTACTGCCGGCTCTACTGGTAAGTAGGGGAAGTATTGTATTCCACCCAAAAATTCGATGTCGAGATTTCACCGGAAATACATGTTTTGAGGACCCCTGAATCCAAAAAAACCATTTTTAGAAAAAGGTCCGTGTGTGTCTGTGTGTCAGCCTGTCAGTCTGTGGACAGCATAACTCAAAAACGAAAAGTCGGTTAAAAACCAAAGTTGCTATTTAAGTTTAATGTCTTTCAAGGATGCGACACGAAGATTTTGAAGAAAATAGCCCCACCCTAAACTACCCTTTACATGAAAACTTTTTCGAACATTTTGATTTTCTTGAAAATGGCTCTAACGATTTTGATTAAAACGTCATATGTTAGAGATATTTTGATGACAAATGAAATGTATATCTTGAATTGTCTGGCTATAGCTCCTGTAGTCGTATTTACTCTGGACGACTTTTGCATAACCGGTAAACCGTTAGAGATAGGCCAAATTATACTATACAAAAAATGTAGATCTTGCTAAAATACACAATTTATGTCTCAATAAATTTTCTTGTAGGGTGAACCATTTCGGAGATATTCCTTGTTATCTGCGTGAGTTTCGGAAAACTTAGAACTTTCGTGAAATGGATCATCGTTGTTCATTTTTTTTATATGTTAAGTGTGCAAAGACAACAGAATCTCAAACATTTGACTATCGCACAAAGCCTACTGTATTCTAACAGTCCCCTTGCACCTACAAGGAAATAAGCAATAAGATAATTTGTACAAATGTTTATCTCAACTATCAAGAAAGAAGATATAGGAATAAGAGTTTGTAAGAATGGTTAGTACAAGAGTAAAGTCATGTGAGTGCAACACATCAGATTTTTTCCAATAAAGTAGTGTATTTCACTAAAATATTGGCTGTGGAGATTTCATCGGAAATACATGTTCTGAGGCCCCCTGAAACCAAAAATGGCAACTTCAGAAAAAAAAAAAAAAAAAAAAAAGAAAAGAAAAAAAAGATTGTGTGTTTGTGTACAGCATAATTCAAAACCGAAAATACGAAACTTGATATTTACGTTCAACATCTTACAAGGATGCAACACAAAAACTTTGAAGAATATCTCCACCGAAAACTGTCCTTTGCATGGAACACTTTTCAAAATATATTGCATTTTCCTGGGAATAGCCTCCGAAGTTTCGTTCGTTCTAAATTGCTTTTGTATAATCAGTAAACCGTAAGAGATAGAAAAAAAATTACTGCACCAAAAATGTACGTGTAGTTGTGCACAATATGTCGCATTTTTGGTCGTTGGCCATTTTCAAGATATTCCTTGTTATTGGTTTAAATTTTCAAACCCTTATACTTTCCTCAAATGTGGAGTCATTCTTTTTGTTTTCGCCTGGTCACACAAAGAGAAGGGAATTTCAAAGCCATCACACAGAGACCGGTTCTTAAAATATTTTACTGTCGCTTAAGCCTACAGTACTTCCTTATTCGCATCGTTTTTTAAACACTAACTGCTGTAGTTCTCAATTGGACGTGAAAGATCACTTAATTTTGCTCAGAGGTCTCTTTATCAGACTTGAGGTTCTTTTGCGTACTGTAAGTCTATGACACGTAGATTTACTCCCGTGAAAATCCATCGTCCTCCGCCGGGTTTTAACCCGCGACCTCAGGAACTAGAGGCTAGCATGTTACCCGTAGGCTTCGAAGCACTACTAATACGAAGTCAATATAGGATAAGATTTTGTAGGAAATAAATAGTGGTGAGTTTTCAAGGCCGGACTCAGAATAATAGCTAGTGGATTCTTGCGAGTTAAGCAGTGGTCTGGAGTTTCATTTCCAGATGTTTCGTTCACATCTGCGGTGAGCATCTTCAGTGCCGTGGTCAATCTTCTAGGCCAGGGATTCTCACTGTCCTGTCCCGTCGCACTACTACCCTTTGAGTGTAGCCTTGGCATACCGCGCGGCCGCTGGATCCCCCACTTCTGCCCACTACAGGCGGTTGATCATACAAAGGAACCAGGATGAGCGATTAGCCCCAAGCCTGGTGTGAGAGTGAGGAAAAGTATGATATGAAATGATGGCGAAAGATGATAGAATCAATTGGTGGAATGATGGCGTGGGAATCCGGAGAACCCGGAGAAAACCCGTACCTGCGCCTGTGTGTCCACCACACATCCCACATGCAGACGCCTAGGATCGAACCCGGGTCGCTTTGGTGAGAGTTAAGCGCTCTAACCGGTCATACACTGTACCCCTTTAAAGGATAAAAATGTTACACACCCCTTCTTAAATAATAAAATTGGTTATTAAAAAATCGTTGAAGGTTTTTCAGTTGATATGGTTTAACCTCAGTACTTTAATTTGGGAAGATATTCTAATAAAACAGATATCTGTTTCTTATATCGTTCTTTTCAATAACCTTTTTACAAGACAAATATAATATTTGAAAATAGACCCACTTTACAAAAAGTTAATGAGAAAATGAGCTTGCTTATATAGTCGATCAAAGTTCGGCTCTAGCTTGTTAAATCGTCCTTAGCATTAAGTTTGTTTACTTTGAGGGGTGGCGCCGTAGCCGAGTGGTTACACCATTCGCTTCTCACCAAAGCGGCCAGGGTTCGATCCCAGACAACCGCATGTGGGATTCGTGGTGGACGAAGCGGCGCTGGAGCGGATTTACTCCGGGTTTTCCAGTTTCCCCCGCCATCTCATTCCACTGGTGCTCCATCTTCATTCTATGTATCATCAGTCTCACCGGCTGCGGTGCCGTAGTAGTTAAAGTGGGCGTTAAACATTACAAAAAAAAAAAAAATTGAGAACCCTTGTTCTAGGCGAAGGTTCATATTTACACCTTCTCCTTCAATGTATGCAAAGTAACGGGGACTTTATGTTGTATTCAACTGAGAAATTCGATGCCAAAATTTCACCGGAAATTATGTTTTGAGGCCCACCCCCCACGCTGAACCCCCAAAAAAGTTTTGCAAAGGTGTGATTGTGTGTGTGTGTGAGGGTGTGGCGGGGGGGGGGGGGGTGCTTGTGTGTGAACAGCCCAACTCAAAGAGTTAGTTAAAAGTAAGACTTTGTATTTAAGTTAGGACCTTCAAAGGATGCGACACGAAGATTTAAAGAAAGATCTCGGAACCCAAACTACCCTTTACATGAAATATTTTTCGGTAATGTTTATTTTCTCAAGTTCGCCTACCACCTAGGCGGCCCAGGTTCGATCCCAGGGACTCGCATGTGGTATTCATGGTGGACGAAGCTGCGTCAGGGCGGATTTTCTCCCGGTTCTCCGGTTTCCACCGCCACTTATTCCACCAATCGCTCCATTATCACCTTTCCCAATCATCGATTTCGCCTGCGTTTCATATCATTTTCTTCCTCACTATCATACCTGGTGCTGGGCTGACCACTCGCTTCCAGGTCTTCACTCTGCCCGGTTCATAGGCTTCTGTGCTCCCCGATAGGCACCTGACCCCAGGCACTGGCTTGCAAGTTCTAGGGGGTGCAAGTCCTACATAAGGGGAGGGTAATCAGGTAAATAAGATTTTCTCAAAAATAGCTATAAGGCTTTTGATGAAAATGTCATACATTAAATATATTACATGACAAGGTGTATGCCTTGATTTTTTTCTCGGAATAATCTGTTGTTGTAGTGTTTAACGCCCGCTTTTACTACTACGGCACCGCAGGCGCTGACACTGATGATACATGGAATGAAGATGGAGCACCGGTGGAATGAGATGGCGGGGGAAACCGGAGCACCCGGAGAAAACCCGCCCTGACGCCGCTTCGTCCACCACGAATACCACATGCGGGGCCCTGGGATCGAACCCGGGCCACCTAGATAATCTGTGAAGTCCTATTCATTCTGAAGGAATGCCGTATAATCTTGTGTAACTGGTAAATGTTAAGCTATAAACGAAAACGTGCTGTAGATCTCTTTAAAACACATTTATTTTAAGGGGAGTCGAAATGCCCTCTCTCCAATGCTAATACATGACCCACTACCCAGAATACTATTTAAGATAATTAGTTGAATTTTTAAAGACATGTTTAGTGGTATTTTTACAGTCTATTGGTGAAACAAAAACACATGTTTTCATCAGAAGCAAAGTAATGATTTTTTGAATACAATGCCTAGATTTTTATTGAAATATAAGAGATTTAAAATTAAAAAAGAACTAACTTGTGTGCCTGACACATAAACCCTTTTTCTTTTAATTAAAGCTTAATTTAGTTGCAAATGTGTGATAAAATTGTCATCACATTATAGCAATAGCTTTTAGAGAGAATGGGCATATGTATAGAAAATTGTTAGTTCTTCGAAAATTGTAGTTAAATAAGACGAGATAACCTACAACTTATATGCAGCTTTATTTTCAATAATAATTTTAATCTATTTATGATTAATATACCTCTATGAAACTTTTACCAAATTGAATGAAAGATCTGAAATATTCGCATGGAAGTAAAACCTGAATTTGGGGGGGGGGGGGGGGGGGGGGAAACACTAAAGTCACCATTTGGACTCTCCTTAAATAACTTTCTTTGTGCCGCAAGTAATTTTTGAGATATTCGCTATTAATGGTTCCAATTGTTCAGTACTTGTCATGCTTGTAATTTCGACATTCAGTTGTTTCTCGCGATTGGATGGAAGTAGCTTGGAATTTTAAGGTCAACACATATTGCGTGCAGTTGTTAAACATTTGACTCTCGCTGTTCCCTTCGTTTCTATAAAGAAATGTGTAATGCAACTATTTCTGCAAAGGTTTATCTTTTGTAAGAATGGTTTATCAATGTGTTATATAGTAGAGAAAGTCATGTAACTGTAACAATTCATTTTTGCCCCTTTAGTCTCTTTATACTGGTTGTGTTGTTCCTTGTCCGCCGTTTAGAAAGAGCGTAGGCAGGAGAATCGTATCGCCATTAATCTCTGCTCGCCCAGCTAACTCGGTTTTTATATTGAGCTTGGAAACTATTATTAAGAACGTGAAGGTCGCCTCCCAGGCCAAAATAGCATTTTAATAGTTGGGAATGGCATGCATTTGTAGAAGTGTGCAGTTTCCATTTGGACGAAACGCGACCTAGAAAAGAAAATCCGATAGTGCGGGTCCACGTCATCCGCCTCGTGACGTCAGAGAGAATCTGCCTCGTTATGATAATCTTGGGGACGTCCCTTTGTCTCGCTCTCCCATCATGCCGCTCAATACAATTAGCCACTGCATTGCAAGAAACGTACTCAGACTCGCTAAGACTTTGTACTAATGAAGTATCTCTCATGTTCAACAGCGTTCTTTGACACGCCTGAGGCTACGTGAAGAAACCGTGTACTTGATACGTTATACATGGTGAACTGAAACAAGATCGTTACATTTATACTCTTTATTCTTCGTCCAAAAATTTTTACTGTTTATTATTTTCTCTACTACGTATAGCAAAGTATAGGAAGTATTATATTCCATCCAAAAATTTGATGTTGAGATTACACCGGAAATATGTTTTGAGGCCCCCTGAATTTAAAAAAAAAAAAAATTAGATAAAGGTCCACGTGTATGTGTGTGTCTGTGGACAGCATAACTCAGAAACGAAAAGTCGGTTTAAAACCAAAGTTGCTATTTAAGGTCAAGTCATTCAAGGATGCGACACGGAGATTTTGAAGAAAATTGCTCCACCCTAAACTACCTTTTACATGGAAACTTTTTAGAAAAGTTTGATTTCCATGAAAATGGCTCTTAAGGATTTTTATTAAAATACCATATGTTTAAGATATTTGTATAACAAATGAAATATATATCTTGAATTTTCTGGCTATAGCTCATGTAGTCCTATTTACTCGGGATGACTTTTGCATAACTGGTAAACCGTAAGAGATAGACCAGATCGTACTGTACAAAAAATGTAGATCTTGCTAAAACAAACAATTTATGCCTGAATAATTTTTTTGTAGAGTGAACCATTTCGGAGATATTCCTTGTTATTTGTGTCAGTTTCGGAAAACTTGAAACTTTCGTGAAATGGAACATCGTTGTTCATTTTTTATATGTTAAGCGTGCAAAGAGAACGGGCGCTCAAAGCTTTAAAAGATTTGACTATCGCTCAAAGCCTACTGTATTCTAACATTCCCCTTGTACCTACAAGAAAATAAACAATAAGATAATTTCTGCAAAAGTTTATCTCAACTAACACGAAGAAGATATAGGAATAATAGTTGTAAGAATGGCTAGTACAAGAGTAGAGAAAGTCATGTGAGTGCAACACATTAGATTTTTTATCTCATGTATTCCATTAGTATCATTACTAATTATTGTACCTAGGTATGCAAATTCTTGAACTATATTTACATTTATTAGGTCTGTCTGCTGTATGTTAGTATTTAGGTTGCTCTCATGTGTCTGTGTTAACATTTTGGTTTTCTCCATATTTATATGTAGGAAGGTTTTAATTAAATCTTTTTGTTCTTGGCATTATATTTATATGTTATCAGTAGGGCTCGGGAGTTCATGCCCTAAAAAACACTGAAATATGCATGCAAATATGCTCTTAAAAACTTGAAAATATGCCAAGAAATATGCACTATTTCATTAAAACAATGTCCGTTTTCAGTAGACAAGACGAGTTAGTATAAATAATAAATAAAGTTACCTTATTCCTTAGAGGTTGAAGCAGAAGCGGTCCCGCTGCTAGTATTAACTGCTAAATTGCAGTTCGCAACCAACACTTTGTACACATTTTCAACTGTAAAACATCGCCTGTTGTCTCGCAAAACACTTGTGTAACGTGAAAAACTTCTTTACACGTCACAAGATGCTATAGGGACATGTTTAAATGATGTTAACTGCTTCACAGAGAGAGTCAAGTCTCTTGGTGTGACAGATGGTTTTCTTTTGAGGATGTCTCGAATACCGCACATCTGTTTATAACCAGAATTTTTTGAAATTACATAATTCACTTTCTCTTTCACTTTTTGTCCTATGCTACCAAGAACCGAACTTAGATCACATATTGTTTTTTCAAGCACAGTAAGTGATTCATGCAAATAAGATCCTACAGCTTCCAATGCCGTTATGGCTGTTGGTAAGAAAGAAAAATGGGCAGATATGAAACTAAGAACCTCTTTTAACCCAGTGCCTGACAGAATGTTTTGCACAGTTTCTGTTGATGAAGCATCTTTCGAGTCAAATGAATTAGAAACCTGTTCGACTATTTCTATGTGCTCAGCATAATATAAAACTGCATGAACCCATGTTCCCCATCGAGTTAACACTGGTGCAGGAGGAAGTCGGATATTAGGTGCTGTTGATCTAAATAACTCCTTTAGGAGATTTAACAAAAATTCTCTTTGTACTGGACACAAATCTATCTACCAATGGTGAATCATTCTCTCAGAATGCAACGAAGAGCGTGTGCTAAGCAAGTTATATGAATTAATTTAGGAAAAATACCTTTCAGGGTTTGTCCTGATTTTACCATATTATACAGATGGAAAAAAGAATAAAAAACCATAAAAATCATTAAAATATGCAATATAGGGGCTATAATATTGAAATATTATGCATTTATCAAAAATCAAGAAAATATGCAGTTATATGCACCATAAAATCATGTCCAAATAACTGAAAATTCCGTAATTCGTGCACATTATGTAAAAGCATACATTTTTAGCCCATATGAAAAAACATGCAAATGCATGAACTTCCTAGCCCTAGTCATGAAGCATAGGCCACTAATTGTGCTGATTTGTGTATTAAGGTCGCATCCGTATGTATCTTCAACTTTCTTATTACATGTTGTAGGATAATATTAAAGAGTAATGGGGCTAGAACATATTGTTTTAAACCTTTAGTTGTAGGTATATACCATGTGAGTGAGTTGTGCTTGTATGTAAAGAGCGCAAGTCTAGTATGCATTGAGGTGAACGCAGGCACGCCTCAGTGGTTCTAAGCTTGAGGATTTCATGTTGTTCGGTTCGTTGTGCCCTACAAGAGGGAATTAGCATAATATTTTCACATGAGAGCAGTGCATGTGACTGTCACATGCAGAGCCACGTGTGGAAGAGGCATTTTTGGTGATGAGTTTAATCCTGTTCCCAAAACTCACTTAGTGTCCTTGGCACGACCGGGAACCCCTTCAACTGTGTGGGAAATTTTCTACGGCTGCAGGATTAGTCACTTTCTACCCTCTCTATACTCACGTTTAAACTTCCCTGTATTGAGCAGGACACTTTGGAAGTAACACGAATATTACAGTTGACTCAGGCGAAATAACGTGCGTAACACTCTTGCATTGTTAAAACAAAAGTCTGATATTTTACATTCGCACATTTTTCTCTATCCTTTTCTTCTTCTTCTCAAGGTACCACGACCTCAAAGTTGAATGTTTTGGCCTTCTCAACAATTCTTTTCCAGACATTTCTGCTCTGTATGGTCATTGTCCAGTTTGATATTTTCTCAAATCGTTCATCTTCCCAACGGATTTTCAGTCTACCAGCTGCTCTAGTTCTCAAGCGTTTGCATTTACACATTCCTTTCACTAGCCTTTGATCTTCCATTCTCTTAACATGTCCAAGCCAGCTTAATGTCATTGCCCTAATACAATGCACAATATTTTGGTTAGTATTCATTTAATTCTTTATTGGTTTTTATTCTCCAGTTGCCATCTCTATCATTGGTGGGTCCAAAGGTCCTTCTTAGGTTTCTCCTTTCAAGGATTAACAGTTTTTGTTTTATTGATTCCTTCGATACCAAGCTTCACAACCGTAGATGACAACTGGCCTTATTATGGTCCGATATAATTTGGCTCTATTTGTTGTTAATTTACTTTTAATTAGGCTTTGATTGGCAAAATAGGCTCTGTTAACATTGATAATTCGTTGATTTTTTACTAAAACAAATAGATATGAGAGGGAATATATCTAATAGGCTGAAGCAGTGTGTTGCATACGCAGATGTTGTAATGATCACTGCAAGAACGAAGAGAGTCCTAGAGGAAACATTTACAAAATTGAAAAAAGATTTTTCTCTTTCCACTATCGTTTATTTTTTATGAAACTTCCATCCACTTCATGTTAATCGAGATAAACCATTGCAGAAACACCTTCATTACACATATTTCGCTGTGGGTACAAAACGGAGTAGAGGAAGCCGAATTGATAGTCAAGAGTTTAAAAGTTTCTTTTTAGTGTTGTAAAAATACCGTATAATAACAAAACGCATTGTACAGGGTGTTCCATATACACCTGAAGCACTTTAATTGGCCGTAACTTTATTTATTTACACAGGTTTACAATATATTATACATCTTCCTGTTCCCAAAGCTACACATGGATATTTTTATTCCAATATTCACGATGTTCCCAGTCGTCTTGGTCTAGTCCTTATCGCCCGCATCCACGTGTGTCCAGGTCGACCTCGACATCTTCTTCCCAACGGAGTCCATTTTATTATTTGTTATCCTTTCATTTCCCGTCCTCCTCACTTGTTCATACTGTGCTAGTTGTTTATATTGTATAAAGTCCAACACTGAATTTTCCTTGTTCTTCTTTTGTCGAATTTCTGTGTTTCTAATTGTTTCTAACTTGCAATGTCTCGCAGAACACCTTAGAAAATCAATTTCAGTCGCCAACAGCTTTCATCCTAAGGCTTTATTTAATGTCCATGTTTCCGTGTTGTGAATTTGAATTTTTGTTTCATTGAATAAGTTTCCGACCCACAATATTCCATTTAACATTTTGATAGATGTTGTACCTTTATTTATCCTATGTTTAATATCTTCTTCTTGTTTTGCTTCCTTGTTAATTTTTACTCCTAGATATTCGAATTCTTCACACCCCTTTATTGTACCTGTTCCGTCCTTTAAAATTAAATCTCTAGTTGTATCTTCACATACCATATAAAATATGTTTTTAATATTAATTTTTAGTCCCCATTTGTCAAACTCTTCTCTCAATTTCATAAACATGTTACATTGTTCATTGTTTCTGAGAGAAAATTTTAGAAGTGTCTTCTACCGGCATCCAGACATATCTGCACTCGTTTCACATATGTGATGTTCTAGGAAGAGTATCCTGGCCAATATTGCTTACTTCGTTGCTTATGGATTCATGGAGTTCAGAGTTTTCGGAGATTTATTCTTATACAGTGTTTTTAAGATGTCCCCATAATAAAAAGTCCGGTAAGGTTAGGCCAGATGATCTGGTGGACACAGACGTTTTGAGATTATTGGATTATCAAAGAAACTGGTCACAAGTTGCATGGTATTGCTCCGTCTTGCTGGAATGCAGTGTCTTCAGTTGTATGAAAGAGAATGGGGCCAACAATGCTGAAAGCTGACACTGCGCACCATACTCTCATCATACAGTGGTGTTTCCTGGATGATATATGCGGGTTTACTGTAGTCTGACAGATGAAACCACTTATGGAGAGAATATCAAGGCAATGCCAACAACGTGAACAATTCTCGTAATTGCCATCGAAATCAACAAAATAGGCAACAATGGGTAGTGGTACTGATTCTCCCAGAGTCACTGGGATCATTAAAACAAGTTTCACAATTCTATAAGTTCTCAGAGGGAAATTGTTGCCCATTAAAGTAGTTCAAGTTCATATAGATCGCACTAAATAGTACTGCATTAATCATTGTAAAATACACTCAGCGTTCGTCGTAGCGCATAATCATCAGGCGCAACGTGCTGGGGCAGGTGTAGGCGAGCCATGTGTCACACCCGGAAGGGAGGGCTACTGTGACATAATGTAACTATCCCCAGTCGAAGCAGCGGCGAATGTCATTCTTAGTTTTCAAAATGTAGGATGCATTAAATGACACAACAAAATCAAGTTTTTTATTCATACAGCAAAGATATCTCATACTTGTTATCAAATTGAAGAAATAAATACACTGTAAATTATAAATTTGCTGGAAACATGAGCAAAAGTACTCAATATTTGCAATTGTAAAGTAAATAAACATTATCTTACTTCAATTGTTGACTTACCAATTGGAGCTTCATGCTTTTATGTATCGTTTTGCAGAAAATATCAATTAAACAACGCGTTTCTTAAAACGGTGGCCCCCTGTATTACGAAAGGGTCTCTAGTTATATTGAAAACATCATTTTTATAGAATGTAAACTCATTTATTTTTATATACAAATTTGTTTTAGACAAGTGTCATTTCTGTATATGTTTGAAGATTAAAATTATTTTGAGGTAGTTTGTTATATAGTTGTAACTTTGTTAACAGCTATTTGTATTGTTTAAAATTCCAGTTTTCTTGATATCTTTGTGTCGCATCCTTGGAAGATGCTGAGCCTGAATTTCAAGTTTGGTATTCAACCAACTTTTTGTTTTTGAGTTATGCTGTTCGCAAACATACGCACGGGCGGTCCTTTTGCTAAAAATACTTTCTTTGGATTCATGGAGCATCAAAAGGTGTATTTCCAGTGAAATCCTGTATCGAATTTGGGTGGAATGCAATACTTTCTGTACTTTTTATAGGTAAACAGCAGAGAAAGTAAAAATCAATGAGGATGAAGACTATACAAACTATACCTGAAAATTCAAGATAAACATTTCATTTGTCACATTAATACCTCAAATGTTTAATATTTTAATAAAAATTAGAAGCTATTTTTGAGAAAATGAAAAGTAACGGAAATGTTTCCGTGTGACGTGCAGTTCAGGATGCAAAAGATTTTCTTAAGGGTTGTTGACTGAACTATGAAATATGGTATATATCCAACTTTTCGTTTCTCTCTCTCTCTCTCTCTCTCTCTCTCTCTCTCTCTCTCTCTCTCTCTCTCTCTCTCTCACTCTCAGTCACTCAAATACACGTATTGTATATGATGCGCACGCTAACACCATTTTCTAAAAGTGCTTCTAAACGAGACGCCTCAAAACGCGTGTTTCCGCAGGAGTTTTATTTCGTTTATTTATTTATATTTTTTATATATTAGCTTTTTTAGTGGAGTACAATACTACTACTTAAACAAGTAAGGTAGAGAAAGTAAAAGCTATATAGTACCTAAGGCTATGAATAAAGTTGCAGAATTTGGAAACGAGTGTGCAAAATTGCACGAATAATATTTATAGTAGAATTGCACAGAAATTCAGTATATTTAACCCCACAGTGTGTTCTTTATTTATTTTTTTAGTTTAACTAAATGATACCAAAATGAATGGAGACTCCAGGGATTTAAAATTACCCGATATTCATCTTCTCAGAATAAGAGAAACCCCCGGAAAAAAATATCCGGGTAACTCGCCCTAACCGACATTCGAACTCAGTACCCCATGAATGCAATGCGAGGCAGGCACTACCCCCACACCTCAGAGGTGGGCTCTGCGTTATTCATTTACTGATTGATTAGCTTTGGACCAAGGTCTGCTTGTTCCAGGTAGCAACTGTTGCTACGCTCTGTTTATAATTGGCAATCTATAATTTGATAACTAGGGCCTGGATTTGTATGTTTTTCCTTAATATCTGCTTACCTAAAGCAAAGTTTAATATCACGATCCACGTCCAAGAAATGATGGCACGTTTGGGATCCAGTATTTTGAGTTGAGCAGCCACTTCTCTCTCAATTCCCTATTGCCGAGACCCATCGTTCCTATGTCTGCCTGCGGCAAAAACAAAACGACAAGTATGTTTTTGTAAGCTCCCAGACATGTGGAGTACCCTCATAATCTAGAATACTTCGAAAAGCTGTAAAAGCTGCATCTGAATTGAAACGTTTGCATGACTGCTGCTGAATACTTTCGGAGTATTCTTCTAAAACTGGAGAAACAAATAACAGGATTCCATGGATTTGATAGCTCCCGCGCAGTGCTGTTGCCCCTTTGTGTGACTTTGCATGAGACTGTTGTAAGTCTTCCACATATCAACTGCTCCTTTGTATAGTAGATAATCGAGCTTGAAGCAGAATATAAACAATAGGGCTCGGAAGTTGTTGACCTAAAAATTCTCTAAAAATGAGCTATAAAATGCCCTTAAAATATAATAAAAGTGCACATAAAATGTATAAAAAAAAATGACCTAACAAAAGTTAACAATGTCTTTCATAATAATAAATTGATAACTGTCATAGACAAATAATGAATATGTGGTTCAAATAACCACATTTTAAAATTAACTTTCTTAGTAAATAATGCAATTATTGCTACTAAATAATAAATAAATTCAAAATTCATCAGTTCGTTTTCAATTTTATAAAATATGAAAAATAAGTTACTGTGCCCACTAGCCAAAACATACGTTACTTAGCGTTGCCGTATACCACCATGGCCATCTTCAAGTTATCAAAAGTAAAAGAACGGCGGTTGTCAGCTAAAACTGTTTTATACTTTGAGAAACTTCTCTCCACTTCCACAGATGTTATAGGTGCATATTTGAAAAACACTATGTCACTGCCTGTTAAATCCTGTTCAAAAATATCAGTTCTGAAGTTTTCTCCTGACAAGATATCGGCAATCTGACAAACTGTTTGGTATCCTTTATTTTTGTCCAACACAAATTTTAGTTTCTGTCAAATTTTGTCCCCAATCTCACCTTTTACATTTTGTATCCTCTCTTCCGCAATCCTCATGAACTCAATCGACTTATCCAATGGCATGCCACTTTCTTCAAGGCAGGTTATGGTTTCCGTCAAAAATGCAAAATTTGATTTAATGAAAGCTAATTTACCTTGAATTTGAGTATCAGGAAACAGATCTTGTGCGCTCTCAATTGCCTTAGAATCTGCCGTATCAAAGCTATTCACCACTTCTCTCACTATTTGAAAATTGTCACATTGGTATATAACTGCAGTTAACCATATGCCCCAGCGTGTTAAAGTTGGTACCGGGGCAAAGCTATATTAGGGGCTTTGTCTTTGAAATACATAGTTCGGGTTGGTGCTTTCAAAAATATTTTCTTTACTGTGGAAATTTGTGTATTTACTTCTGGAAATGTTGATCTGACCTGTTCTGCAATTCAGTGAAAAGCATGGGCCAAACACGTAACATGCACCATCTTACTGTAAAATGATTGGCTCGATTTTGCCGCCTTTACCATGTAAGGCGCGGCGTCTGTTAGGAAGAGGAGCACGTTGTCATGTTGTATTCCCTAGGCCACGATAAACACATGGATTTATCGAACAGTTTGCATATCTCACTGTGGTTAACAGCTTCCATAACCTCTGAGGCCAGAAGAAACATTTGTCCGGCACTAGTAGCTTCTAGCGTACCTATCACTACATTGGCTACATAACGCCCCTCTGAATCAGTTGTCTCATCAATTGATACATACATTTTTTTCCCAGTCACACATTCACGTATTTGGCTTAACGTGCCTTCATAATATTTTTGTAGGTAACTTTTACGCAAAGTTGATTCATCTGGAATTGTATGACCAGTGTGGCGTTCAAGAAAATTTCGTAATTTGAAATTACTTAATTTTCCTAGCGGAATATTTGCACTAACAAACACTTCACATAATTCTTTATAAAAGGAAGATGACTTGTTACTTGATGTCGAAGCAGTTTCTTTTAACAGTAACTGAAACACTTGTCTGTTTTTCACATTTTGAAGAGCTCGCAAATGTTTTTCCCCGCCCAACATGTTGTACGGTAAACCGTTTGTCTGCAGCGACTTTAATTTCACACACTTTACAGAGCAATACAGTTCCATCAGTAGAGAATATGTTTCCGCCAAACTCTGAAACATACTGTTTCAAACGGGATGCAGTTGACTGTTTTTGTTTTGGCATCTCAATTCCACAGCACAACAAATTTACACACCTCACAAACTTCTCTCTTACTGCGACACTTCTAGCTCCTGAAGTCCTGACTGATGCAATCCACACGTATTGCATGATGTAATAAGCGATTCTTCGAATTGATGCGTCATAAATTCATCAACAGTGTTAGGATACTGACCTGTGTTAATTACATGATTACCACACTTACAAAGTTACTATTTTGTAAAAGATGATATAAATGAACTTTTAACCACAGATTATTTTAAAGTGCCTAATAAATTCGTGAAAAAGAAAGAAAATGACTGGAAAATGCATCTAAATGTTAAAAAGTGACTTTACTATAAAAATGTGGAAAAATTCATTTTGATGACCTCTAAAAACCACATATATCTAGCATGTTTGTTCCGGAATGCTCTTAATTTCCAATAAGCATCACCTGTGACTTCTAAGAAAAAAGATAACTTTTCATGAAAATCCGGGCGCTTATTATTAAGCATTGATAGGCATATTAACAGTTTTAGGTGACTGAGAATGTGTTGTGACTTAGTATGCTCTTTGTGTTGTCAGTATGTGGTTTTTCCTACACGTAGCACTTCAGTTCTTCTCTCTTCCAGTCGCTCGCTAACAATGTCGAGCCCAGGACTCTTCTCTGCTCCTGCAGACAATTGCTACTTGGCTGCGCGCTACAAGAACTCACTGAGGAAACAGCAGAATCGAATAACCTAAAATATTATTTTAATTCATTAAATTATAAAAAAATGAAGTTTTCCTTCAGTTTTTTCTCTTTTTTGAGGGGGAGGGGGCAGAAATAAAGCACATAGGGAAACAAGGGGCTTTGCTAGGCATGAGGAAAATTAGTGATGGGGAAGGTTTATTCTGCGTTGAATCTTTTTATTTCTTAGTTAAGGGGATGCTCAGTGTGGTACCGCCAATGCACCCGGAGATTTGTGGGCGGTTCGCCATAAGACAGCTAGAATGTAGGGATGGTGGTTCATTGCCATGATTAGGGATCCGACACCAACCTTCCGTATTTACGGTGAATTTTTCTGCAAATAAATTAACTGGTTGACTGTGGTGACTGTCGATCAGCGTTGAGTGTTATGATGCCTGTGTTGCGTCGGTGTTTGGATGGTGTAGACTGTAGAGCATATTGCTCCATAAAATTACGGATTCGTATGTAGCCTTGGACAAGGTAATTGCCCCGGGTCAGTAATCCTCGTAATCTGGCGGAGATGCCGTCATGGGACTGACTGCCTGTTGCTAAGTTCAGCAACTGAGGCTACTGAGTCGGTCTGCTGTTCTCTGTGTTGTTTGTATCCTACATTTGGGTATTCGCGAGGTATTCTTCGATTCAATACAGCTTGCACTGTATCGACGAGATAAACTCGGGGTCCTCTTCGTCGACTATTTCGTGTATGGTTAGCTAATCTGGAGAGTTGGTTGGAAGTTGTGATAGAGCGTTGTTTGGCTTCGACTGAAGCGAGGCGCCTGCTGGTCGTGAGCCGGAGCACCGCAAGGCAGGCTCAGCAGGGTTGCCAACATTTAAAAGTAAAATTATCGTACCAGTCACTCAAAATTATAGATTTGGATTCAAAATTATCGTACATCATAAAGCAAACGCTACAGCAATAAAACTATCAGTATAATACTTATGAAAATATAAGGGTACCTAATGATGTTTATTATATCCACTTACAAGATTGATGACCTCAACAAATATTACAACTCTAGCACTTGTTTCTCGCATTATTCATCTGAAAGTTCATCTTCCTCAACCGTTGCAGCATTGCACAAATTTGTTGTTGAGATAAACCTTAACATCTTCTCGGTGACTTGCAGATTTTAAGATCTACCACATTCTTTCATAAGTTGAGACGACAAAATGAGTTCATTTACCGTATCTAGTGCCAATCTGTTTCTAACTTTGGTTTTTATTAAACCCAGTTTAGAAGAAAAAAAAAAACAACTCTTTCACAAGAAGTGCTTCTGTAGGGCAAGGAAACCACTGATAGTGGAAAGGCCGCTAGTTCTTTGAAATCAGTATTTCCACCAAGGTGACATATGATTAATAGCATTCCAGAAACTGTCAGGTTCAGGCATGTTCTTTATTTCACACGGAATATCACGTATTCCGGGTTTTCTACATTGATCATCAATTTTCTGAACATTGTCTTCTTCATTGAGATTATCAGACCTGGGCACACTGGCAACAAGAGGATAAAGACAGGCCAGGAGGGTAAAGGTGGTGTAGCTATATGTAATTAGT
This sequence comes from Tenodera sinensis, assembly GCA_030765045.1. Classification (NCBI taxonomy): domain Eukaryota; kingdom Metazoa; phylum Arthropoda; class Insecta; order Mantodea; family Mantidae; genus Tenodera; species Tenodera sinensis. Next base: position 356,024,680 of record CM060964.1, on the reverse strand, counting down.
TTAATTTCTCTGGCGGGACAAACCAATGAATTCAGCATTCATTCAAATTATCGTACACCCCCATAATTATCGTACGGGTTGACAACCATCGTACAAAGATTAAAATTATCGCATGCCCCCATAATTATCGTACGACTTGGCAACCCTGTGGCTCAGTGTCGTCACTTGCGCCTTGGTGACGGCTTCGGCCAAAAGCGGTTCCTGAATCGAGGCGTCTCAGCCTCGAGGCTACGGTATTGGAGCGGACATCCTCCTGTTGGAGTTTCTCTGGTTTATGACGTGTTGATGCAATGAGTTGCTGCGGCAGGCGAGAAGTTTGGGTGTGCGTTGTCTGCAGCCACGCGATAAAGGGCCACTCAGCCTGGACTGTGCAATGCTGTGAACCGTTGCAGGTGGCGCGAAATCGGCGTCGTTTTCACATGTTGTGCACCGTGCGTTGTTGACAGCACCTAGGAGTCGAGGAGTAGTAATAGGCAGTTGGTCGTAGAGACAGCAAAGTCGGCCTGGCAGTTGATCAACTCCTTCAGCAATAGAATTGTTGTTTCCAGGAATGAATATTGCCGAGAGGTGGACTTGTAACTGCTCAGGATGAATATGGTGAACGTCACTTGTCATATTTGTACAATGACATCCATTAAAAGTGTTAGGAAATAAGTAAAGCAGTTTAAATTATTGGGATTTCTAAGGCATTTTAATAAGACTAATGCCGGTAAATGAATATAAATGGTACTGGAAATATATTTTGCTAAATCATAGTGTTCGTTTTCTACAATGTTATATTAAAAGGGCAGCAAGTGCTTTCAATAGCTTCTGTGAATGTGTTTCCCTTTTGCTTTATTCAGCGCTGGCTTATGGTTGGTCAAAATAAGTATTGTATTGCATCCAAAAATGTTATATCCAAATTTCGGTGGAAATAAATGCTTTGGATCCACTGAAACATACACTCCACAAAAAAGTCCAGGTGTGTATGTTAATTGCATAGGTAATTCAACGGTAAAATTCATATTGTTACCAAACTTGATATTTTAGTTCAGCATTTTCCAAGAATGCAACATGAAGATTTTAAGAAACTATGCAGAGGACACCCTTATCGACCAGCCGCAGACAAGGCCACGGAGGAGTGTAGGATGGGGACCCTAAGGCGATCTTGACCTTTTAGGGAGGCTACCTATCTATCAATATAACTTCTCAGTTGGCATCACGAGGCTGAGTGCACCAGGACCAGACCTCCCAGCGGGGGAAAATCCCCACGCCATTACCGGGGAGAACCCGAGTCCCCCGCGCGCTACCACTGCGCTATGGGGGCGGATGCTTTAGAACAATCTGTTTTAAATATACCGAAGCTGTTGACATCCGCTGATTGAACACCTATCGCACAGTTCATGTTATATTCCTATGCAACAAGTCCATTATAGTGACATGTGAACATTTACACAAGAGCAGTGCGGATTTAGCAGAAGGAATCTTGTAATAAATTAGTTACAAATTATTTCATTCTAGGTGAAGTGATTTTGGACAATACATTAAATCAGTTTTCCAAAACTCACACAAATAATGATTATCTCCAAAATGGTTCACTGTAGCAAAAAAAAAAAAAAAAAAAAAAAAAAAAAATATTTAGACATAAATTGTGTGTTTTAGCTAGATCTACATTTTGTTGTGCACTAAGATTTGGTCTATTTCTTACGGTTTACGAATTATGCAAAAGTCGTCCAGAGTCAACAGGACTACATGGGCTATAACTAGAAAATTCAAGATATACATTTCGTTTGTCATAAAAATATCTCAAACGCATGACATTTTAATAAAAATCGTTAGTCATTTTCAAGAAAATAAAACTTTTGCATGCAACGGGTAGTTTAGGGTGGAGCAATTTTCTTTAAAATCTTCGTGTCGCATCCTTGAAAGACATTAAACTTAAATATCAACTTTGGTTTTTAATCGACTTTTCATTTTTGAGTTATGCTGTCCACAGACTGACACACACACACACACACACACACACACACACACACACACACACACACACACACACACACACACACACACACACACACACACACACACATACACACACGGACCTTTTTCTAAAAATGCTTTTTATTATTCAGGGTGCCCCAAAACATATATTTCCGGTGATATCTCGACATCGAATGTTTGGGTGAAATAGAGTAATTCCTCTACTTTACTAAACGTATTAGAGAAAGTAATAAAACTTTCTTTAAAAAACCGTTTGCTTTCTGACGAGCTTTAAAAATATTTCTGTGAAAACCTTGGAATTGAAGATTGAGATTGTTGAATTTGTTGAATATATCGCCAAATAAGCTAACAGGCAAATCCACTCTTGATCTTAAAAATGCTTCACCAGATCGGATTCCAATTTTGTAAGGAAACATTTTACCTCATTTTTCACTTCAAAAAGACAGGTCAATACACGTCCTCATAAACAACGCACCTCAGTGTACAAAAACAATTGGGTGTGTGTAACTCCCATTTCCTGCCGCTTCGTCCATCACGAATACCACATACGGGCACCTGGGATCGAACCCGGCCCGGAATTGTTTTGATTACTTTAGCGGAATTTTTGTGTAATATTTTATCTGCTTTAACGAAAGAACAGGGTTAAAGGCTAAAGCTGGTATTTAAGTTTAATGTCTTTCAAGGATACGACACGAAGATTCTGAAGAAGATAGCCCCACCCAAAACTACCCCTTACATGGAAAATGTTTATTTTATTGAAAATGGCTCTAACGATTTTGATTAAAATGACATACGTTTAAGATATTTTTATGACAAATGAAATGTATATTTTGAATTTTCTGGCTATAGTCTATGTAGTCCTGTTTACTCTGGATGACTTTTGAATAGCTCGTAAACCGTAAGAGGTAGACAAAATCCTACTGTACAGAAAATGTAAATCTCGCTAAAACACACAGTTTATGTCCAAATAAATTTTTGTAGAGTGAACCATTTCGGAGATATTCCTTGTTATTTGTGTCAGTTCCGGAAAACTTAAACTTTCGTCAAATGCAACATCGTTGTTCATTTTTTATATGTTAACCGTGCAAAGAGAACGGAACCTCAAAGCTTTAAAATATTTGACTATCGCTCAAAGCCTACTCTCCTTGTATCTACAAGGAAATAAGCAATAAGAATTTCTGCAAATGTTTATCTCAACTAACACGAAGAAGATATAGGAATAAGAGTTTGTAAGAATAGTTAGTGCAAAAGTAGAGTGCAACACATCAGATTTTTCTACTTTGCGCCTCAAAAAAAAAAATCGACAAATCTTTATAATCACCTTGATTGGTTACCGAGTGTATGAAGTACAGATGGTTTTGTAGAATTATTCGACAGAGTTTGGTTGCAAGTAATGCTGAGGGGAAAAGGTAGATCACACATAAGTATTTAATGTAAAATTCACTACAGTATCTCTATTTCACATTTCACTTGCTCGCAGATGATTCAACTTCAATACTATTTTCACCGATGTTGGGATACGCGCCGTCGCACTTTTCAATGGCGGTGGTTCAGCACTGTCACTTGTTTCATTGATTTTACGTTTTCCTACTATAACGAATTAATCCATATTTCAACAAAAGTTAAAGCATGTATTCCACTGCCACAATAATAAAAAGAAATTCAACGGCGATAATCTGAAAATCAGTTCACAAACATAAAGAATGAGATGTGAGGCTTTGAATAAAGAAAACAAAGCATGCACATGTCGGAAAAATATAAATGAGCACAATTATTGTTGTCGGCGTTTGAAACATAGCAAGCGTAACTGTAAGATATCATTGTTGGGTAATCCGGTAGGGTAAACGAAATGGATTTTTGGACAGAAAACAATTCATATCTCCGTGGCTGAAATAATTTTCATTATTTATGATCTTATTACGTCTACCCCAGGTTGAATATGTCTGATTTAGACTCATATAAATAAAAGTTTTCTTCACATAAAATGTCACACCAAATTCAAGAATTAAACCCTTTCCATAACAATCAAACATTCCATAGGAAACATGCAAGTTTCCATGAAATTAATGAAAAATAAATTGCCTTTCAGGGGTTAGAGGGAGGTTACATTTTAAAAATGTTGATGATGTCACATCTTATAGAACAATGGCTGATTTATTCTGTAAAATTCGAAGACACCACTGCACATTTTTAGAATGCCCTATTTTTAAAAAGAAATTACCCCGTGGCACAACAGCCCATTCGGGCCAAAGCCTACCGCCCGACTGCTGCGTCCCCCACCTCTACTCACCACAGGCGTCATGAGCGGGGTGCAGTACTGAAAGTGGAACGTGGGCAGCGCCCTGGACCCTCCCGGCCGGTTTTGCGGTCTTGTTGACCAGGGGCCGCTTTTTCATGAAATAACTTCTCAATTGGCCCCTCAGGGACCTAACGAGGCTGAGTGCACCCCGGATCAGGTCTCTGAGCGGGAGAAAATCCCACGCCGGTACCGGGAATCGAACCCTAGTCCCCCGCTTGGTAAGCAGCAGCACTACCACCGTGCTAAGGAGAAGACCAAAAACAAATTAAGTTTGTTTATATTTGACAGCTACTTTTTAATGTTTTGTAGTTCGATTTGCTCTAATAGTTAGGGAGACAATGTTTTGGTGGATCGCATGACACGAAATATGTTAATACGCAATAAAAGGGTTTCAGAATCAATTCGATTGCGATTGTCCGTATAATTACCAACGTTTATTCTCGCGATTAAACGCGAATTTTAATGCAACTCGCCAAGTGAGTGTTTATTTACAATGTACCACGAAATTAATAATTTATTGCGATATTTGCTCACGAAATGAGCGTTTATTTAGGATTTAACATGAAATTGGCATTTTATTGCGATGTTTCTGCGAAACTTACGTTAAAAGACTTATTTCCGGAATCAAATAAGATCTGTTTCACTTTTTGAAACATAGAAAGCCAGATGCGAGGTCAAGGTCAAGTGTTCAGGCTCCGTGTGACTGGAAGAAATGCGATAAGAAGAAAAGGTACATATATGAAAGCGGCAGGGAAGGTAGGTTGACAGATAACCAGTGGCGTACGTGAGCGTTCAATGAACGCATACAATAATACACACCACCACCACTGGAGCAAGGTGCCAGAGACAACACCCTCCTCCCCTCTACTGGTTTTCCCGCACTCCGTAAATACACACAGTTTAGTGGTTTAGACTGAAGGATAAGTTCACCTGTATTTTACGGAAGGCTGCTATAGACAGCAGAGAGCGTGAGTTTAATGCCAAAAATGGCGGGAGTTTAACGCTGAGTTTGCTTCCTGTAAAGGCGCGTGGTTGTACAGTTACAGTTTCCATGGCAATGAACGTCGTTCTCCGTGGTCTAGGGGTAACATGTTAGCCTCTGGTTCCCTAAGTCGCGGGTTCATACCCGGCGGAGGGCGATGAACTTTTACGGGCGTAAAAATCCATAGCATGGTTTCCTGCGGAAGGGAAGTAAAGCCGGTGGCCCCGTGTCATAGATTTACGGCAAGTAAAAGAACCTCAAGCTTGATAGAGAGGCCTATGAGCAAAATTAAGTGGTATTTTATGCCCAATGTAGAATGGTACACTGAGAAATACAGTATATGTACCTATATTTCAGTTTCTAATGGTGATAGTGTAGGAGCTCTTCCAGTGTACAATACTTTGTCAAATAAAAGAACCAGGGAACTTAGAAACCATGCTTACTTGTTATTTCAATAAGCATGCTACATATAACATTTGAAATGTAAATTATAACAGTAATATTTGACATTTTATTTCGCCGCTTTTATCCCGCTTTGAGCCTTCTTTTTATACTGACATTCACAATTTTTATTCACCATAAAATTGTGTCCCTACTAATAGTATGTTAATTATCATAATTTAAAGATGTTGTGTTCGTCAAAAAATGAATTTGACTAGAGAGCATTTCCGGGATGATATTTTACGATTTTAAATAGTCGTTAACGCATAAATAATGTGAAGATCAGCTTAGAAATGCATTTGGTGAAGAAGCCCCATCTAAGGCAACATTTTATAATAATTATTGGTACAACGTATTCAAAAGATATCGTGTATATATATACTGTTTCCTTCCTCATTGTGCCCCTCTTTGAGCCCCAAACATCCTGTCTGCACTATTCTAATCTTTCTATTTTACCACATAATATATTTTACTGTAATTCATACAGGCCATTACTCTTCCTCTTAGCCTTCCTGGGAAGATTAGTCATGTTCATCCAAGCTAACCCTTCCCTCTTCCATCTGCTGCATATGCCGTCATAAAAGTCTCCCCCCCAATCTGTCTTCAGTGTTTTATGTAAACTTGAGGATTTTTATTTTCAAGGCTTCCCCAGATTTCTTGTTTCTCTATAGTTATCTTCTGTCCTATTTCTCAATATTTTCCAAAATCTGTTATCATTACTTTTCCACTAGTTGCCAAATATCCCCTGTTCCTATCTTCTCCCAGAAATCCCTGCCCACCAGCCATTCTTATTTGAAGTTATCTTTGTTGATTCACACAAATTTCTAATAAATCTCTTATCTTCTCTTTGAAGACACCTGTACCAAGATTTCAAGATTCTTTTTGTAACTGTTCCTTTCTTCATGCTCTTTCTAATTCTAACAATGCTGCCTCCCTTAGTGCTGACCTGATTGATCCGAAAAAGTCTTTGTAGTATAATCTGTATATTTAATGTACTCTTTTTGTCTAGTTCTGAAGCTCCCATATTTCAATTGCACACAATTTTTTGTCCCAGTGCTTCATATATCCTTTCCAACCATTTAATGGACATTTCCAATTTGTAATTACTTATTCTGAATCCTGTCACAGCTCCAATGTGCTTCCTATGCACCGTTATTACTTAATCTTACTCCTAAATAATCAAACTCCATTACTACCTTCAACTGTAGTTCATCCAGATCCCGTTATGCATCTTTCTGTAGGTTATTTCCTTTTTCAAAAATAAAAACTTTTGATTTATTTGCACTTACTCAAATTCCCCATTCTGTACAGAATTAAATGTATAATTAATTTCATTTTATTGGAATATGTCAGCTAAGAAACAGTATTTTTGTAAAGATTTCTGGAGAATTGATGATTTCTTCCCTCACCCCACCAAATAACATCATCAGAAGTAGCATCAATAGGTCCAACACAAACGTCATACAAATTACAAAAGTGAGACTTGTGATTTTTCACATGTTGTTTCTGGCCAGTGTTCAAGACTGCATTAATTTTCTGGTATATTCTATATCTTTCCCTCTTTATTCTGTCTCATTATACAAAATCAATAATGCTGAATAGGCATTCTCTTATCTTGTGTACAGCACCGATCAGAAGTTGTTGATAAATGTCCAAAGGAGAAAAACCATTTAAAATGAGCTTGACAGATAAAGAGGAAAATGCAGCGATACTCAAATTGTAGTGCGAGCTGTAGAGGGAGGCCTGAAATGTTGTATCCCAAAAGATACAATGGAATTTTCCTACCCCTATCATTTATTTTTATATCACTTCTACAAACCATTCTTGTAGAAGCTTATATTTTTATCTACTTCATGTGTTGGTCTGGGTGGCTCAGTTGGTTAGGCATTGGCCTTCTGGTTTCAAAGTCTTGCGTCCAAACCCAGCCCAGACCCATGGTTCTGAAAATGTGCTTAAAAGAATTATTGTCATGTAAAGGAACTTTTGCAGGATGAAATTCCGGCACATCGGCAGCACTGACATGATCCTGGCAATTAACAGCGTCATTAACAAACAATCTACTTCACGTTAATCAGATAAATATTTGCAGAAATAGTTTTACTACACACGTTGTTGAAGGTACAAGAGGGACGTAATATTTAAATGCTGGCATTGAAGTTCCATACTGTTTCCATGATGTGAGAATCAACTGAATGGTGATAGCACTGCAAAAAAGACAAACTATTGAAAAATTCAAACCAATAACAAATATTTTGAAAAAGGCTGATGCCACAAATAATATTTGAAATAAACTGGTTATATTAAAGAGATCTTCATTTTGGGAATAAGCTACTTTTTCTCTATCTTTTAAGGTTTATCAGTTGAGGACTGGAGTTCAATAATGGGCTAAGTGCCAAATACAAAAAAATTGAGTTAGACCCAAAAAACGGTAGTAAGTGCCATCGCCAATAACCTAATAAGCGGGCTAACTGCCACGACCATGATCATAGTATATATAAGGCCCAACAGATGGCCCACGAGGTAAGTGCCGGACCGCTGTTGACGCTGAAACGGGCTATGTGCCAACGAGCTTTAGTGTTGATTCTCAGCGCAGAGGACAACTCCACTGTGAATTCTAACCTAATTACTTTGTTCAACACTGTTGTGTTTGTGTCTTCAGTTTGTCGTTTACTCTTCATGGTAGATTGTAACAATGGAATTAAGCAATGACAGCAAGGAACGAAACAAAGGAGAATCAATTCGGGATGAAAAGAAACGTAGAAGTGAAGGGAAACCTTATGTCAACAATAAAAACATGTCAGATGTTTTACTCACGTCATCTTTCATGCTATAACATGTATGTCTATATTGGTGACAACAACAATGTTTTTGTAGCATGAGTGTATGAATGGCCGAGGCAGTAATGAAATTGCTTCATTCCTGTTTAAAGCATTCAGTAGTCCTGAATTTACGAGGAAACGAAAACTTAACATCTGGTCTGATAACTCCATTGGCCAGAATAAAAACAAAATGATGGTATTTCTTTCGAACTATTTAACGATTACAGGCAAGTAATCCATAAGTCTTTGGTCTCCAACCAATCATTTTTGTCATGTGACAGGGATTTTCCTCAGATCGAGAAACCAAAAAGGGTTGAAAAGTGTCAAGTTCCTAAGGACCCGGTTAAACTGATGGTGAATGCAACACCGAGCAATCCCTTTGTAATTACTATGCTCCAACCTGAAGACTTCCTTGATTTCAAACAAGCAACCGAATCATACATCAACACGACAAAACTAAATATTTCCAAATGCAGCTGGATTAGAGTTGAAAAAGCCGCACCCGGGGTCGTCAAGACAAGAACAATGTTTAACAAAATTGAAGCATGGAGCACCTTCAAAGCTCTCAAGAAAGGGATTACCAGTAATATAATCAAGGACTTGGTTATACCATCACACCCGTGTCAAAACCACTTGTCAGCTGAGAAGAAGAGAGATCTGCGACAAATGCTGCCGTATTTGAAAGAAGAAAATCAAGTGTTCTTTGAAGAATTAATCAAATAAAAGAGCTTTGTATTCTTTAAAAGTAAAAACAAAGGTTCAGAATTATTAAATACATGACAATGTATGTATATAATGTTCCTTCTTGTCGTGTTACAGTAATAAACAGATAAAATTACCAACAAACCTTGTGATGTCTTTCATTGGCACTTACCTCATTTTTGCAGATAAATACATGGCACTTACCACATTCTTCGTTTTTCTGACTAAAATATTTTTTTTCACTCTTAAGGGGGAGCTAATTTAGAAAACTTTTGTAATACTAATATAACTGTTAGCCTAGATAATAACTAAACAATTTGGTTCAGGTTTTCATATTGAAATTCTTTTGACAAAACACAAAACATTGAATAACTCAAAATCAACTTTTTGGCACTTAGCCCATTATTGATGTCCAGTCTTCAGTTATGTAAACTTACTAGCCGTCAGGCATTCACTTTGCTGGGTGTTAATTTTAACCTTTAAGTTAATGACTAAACATTTAACAAGAACATGAAATGTTACAGTAATAAACAGATAAAATTACCAACAAACCTTGTGATGTCTTTCAGTGGCACTTACCTCATTTTTGCAGATAAATACATGGCACTTACCACATTCTTCGTTTTTCTGACTAAAATATTTTTTTTCACTCTTAAGGGGGAGCTAATTTAGAAAACTTTTGTAATACTAATATAACTGTTAGCCTAGATAATAACTAAACAATTTGGTTCAGGTTTTCATATTGAAATTCTTTTGACAAAACACAAAACATTGAATAACTCAAAATCAACTTTTTGGCACTTAGCCCATTATTGATGTCCAGTCTTCAGTTATGTAAACTTACTAGCCGTCAGGCATTCACTTTGCTGGGTGTTAATTTTAACCTTTAAGTTAATGACTAAACATTTAACAAGAACATGAAATATTTATTTAAATTTAAAATTAAATATTATAATTATATTGACATAAAAATAACCATTAACATTAATACTTACACATATCAGTACGTGCATAAGTTTTTCCATGATTGCGCCTCAAAGAAAAATCACTTTCATTATCTATATAGTGGCATACCGGTCATTTAGCGGGATTGTTAGCTCAGTTTGTGTGAGCAGGTTTCTTATTCTTAGAACAGTGAACAGCAAGGTATGGAAAAGTGTCTAATAAACTTTTTAATCCTTTAATTGGCAGTGTGACATAAGATACATATAAACTTGTTAAGTTTTAAGTTACTTTATTGGCTCTTTCTTCTAATTTCTTGTTATGCTAACCTAAATAAATAGAATTCACATATTTGCAGCTGTCTCATATTGTAAAAATATATATATATATATATATATATATATATATATATATATATATATATATATATATATATATATATATATATATATTTTTTTTTTTTTTTTTTTTTTTGCTAAGAATATGAAGCAAAATCCATGCAACTACAATCAAATATAACCTCATCAGCTTCCAAGCATGCCATTACACTGATTATTTTACTTGCACTTTCCCCTTCCTTTACCACTTGCACATTTGAGTACAGTTGCTGGGATTCGAACTCACGATGTTGGGCCAGTCCATTGCATATTGCTTTAACGATCACAGCTATTCAAATTGCTTCGGCTAAGGTGCCTCCAAAAGGGATATGAAAACTGGTTTAGGAAATAGAGGAAGAACAGTATATGTAGCAAAATAACTTGCCAGTGGCAAAGGATATATGGAACCCAAAGAATAAGTAGCCTAGAACCATTTATGTACGTTTGCACTTCAAATGGTCAGAATCTGATATTGATACGTTTGGTAGTTTTTGCACGATTGTGTCGCAAAGAAAAGTCATTTTCATTATACATGTATAGATATATTATTCACAGAATATTCATAGATGCAGGTTTTGTTATTCATTTAATATCTTAAACAGATGATATTTTAATGCAAATCAATAAAGTTATTTTTGAGAGTATAAAAAATAATGAAAAATTTTCCATGTAAAAATGTGCGTGGAGGGGGATTACCACATACATCATAGGCAGAGGGTGTATTATATTCCACAAAATTTATGTCAGTGTTCACTGAAAATTAGTATTTCAAGCCCCTATGAACTAAAAGAGAGATGGAGAGAACTCAAAATGAAAATTTGGATAAATATTAAACTTGGCGTTTAGGTTTAAGTATCTAAGATGCAACACAAAGATTTTGAAGAAAGTTCGCTCACCAGAAATGATTTGTTTACATGACAAATGTGTATCTTGAATTTTCCGCAAATGACCTGTAAAGTGTCCATTTTGAAATAATCTCTATAACATGTGAATGTTAAGAGATAGTTAAGGGTGCTCCACAAAACATGTAAATCTCTTAAATTATCCAATTGAGTACAAATAACACTTTTCTGTGGTATAAGCCATTTCTGAAATATCTGTTGTTATTGGTATGAATTTTTCAATATTTCATAATTTTTTCATGTGGGCGTTACTCATCATCAGTGGTTTGTTGTAATTTCCTAGGAAGGTATGAAATGTGAAGACCACCATATAGTGACTTTGTTTTAAATATTTTGACTATTACTTTGGTCTCCTCTATCTTGTAGCTACAACAAAATGTATAATGCAATTATCTGCAAATGTTTACCTCAATTAATTGGAAGGGAATAAGAATTAGTGTTGTAAGTATAGTTGTAGAAGTTACATAAAATATTTGAAACTGCGTAGAGAAAGTCATGTGAATGTACAGTATGATTTTTCGACCTGAACCTGCTTAGCTGTATGTACAATAGTTGGACTAGTCCACTATCTTCTGGGAGGGGTTTTGGGTCGGTAGTAGCTGAGTGTGTGCACAATGCGGATAACAAAAGCAGGTAAGGAGAATACTGCCAGCTCTTCTCCCCCACCCGAGACTGCCTTCCCCTCCTCTGCGTTTCTGCAGGGTCAGGTGTAAATAATCAAACAGTAAGTTTTTTTTTGGAATTCAGATCTTTCATTTTGAAGAACTGTGTTCAATAAATAATATGTAAAATTTGAGAGTTTAGGATTTGCATATGTTTGTATCATTTCATACAAGACTCAGTTTAAAATTTTTGAAAATTATTTTCTTGAAAAGTTAAGTACGTAACATCATGAGTATTATTTTTCTATTATAATTACGTTGAACAGATCTATTTGCAAATACAGTTCTGGAAAGTGCAGAAATTATAAATTTCAGTATTGAAAATAGTATAGTATAGGGTATAGTAACAGAAATATAGCCATTTCTAGATGCAACGAAAGTAGAACTGGATTTTAAATTTAAATTGTATCACTTTATTTTGTATTCCTTAATGATTTATCATTCTGTTGTTAATTATCTGCGTAATATTCTATCTGTCTTAGTAGTAGTCTTTGTTGTTTTGTTATTCCATTATTGCTATTGTATAATTCAGACATTTTCAACATGGGGTATGCATACCCTTGGGGTACACAAAGTTTTCTTATGGTGTATGTAAAATTTAAAATATGCTTACAGTCAGAACAATATGTTTCCTGAATGATGTCAAATAGTGAAAAATATTTCAGTCTGAGAGATTTGAATTACTGTCTGTCCAAGAATCCATTTTGTTTACTCTATTAGTCTACCCAACAATGAAGTCACGCTGCGCTCACTAACGATTTGTATTCTTTGTTTCAAATGCCAACAACAATAACAGTGTCAGCAAATGTACGTTAACAACTGGTTTATAATCTTTCAGTACTCAGTTTATTTTCGTGGCTGTTATGTGCAGGTTCATTTTCTTTACTCAAACTCTTGCATTTCATTATTTACACTTGTAAAGCGATTTTCATATTATCACTTTCATTTCTTTTTATTATTGTGTACTTATTATATATTTACTTATATCTATTTTAGATATCGTTATGTGTACTTTGAATTAATGATAACTCTACGGCAAAACCTAGGGATACAGTCTGGAATGGGAAATTGTCTTTGGGGGTACACGGAGAAAGAAATGTTAAAAATCACTGGTATATTGCAGTTTAGCATTACAATATTATGGTAGAAAGAAGTCACTGGCTTTTGTGACCTTAACTGAATAGTTAAAAAAAAGAAAAAGCAGATAACTTTAAGCTTTGTGTATCAGATGGTGCACTTTAAAGTTTGGTGTTGTGAAAGTGGATTGAATGCGAACCACTTAAGACAAGTGGAAATGAGCTTAACTCAAGTGGGTTATGACATAACATGGTTGAAGTGGAAAACAGTATGGGAGAGAGGGTGGTGGGGATCTACCGGATGCCCAACAACTGTCAGAAAAGTGTTCATTCGCCTGTTGTCTATGCAGCAAGCATGTTAGTGTTATGGGATGTATTCCCCTCGGACGTTGTTCATCCACGTCTGAGTCACCTGTGTACAAATGGCTTGAGAGTTTTCCTCAGGTATGTAACAAGTTTAAAATCTCTGCAAATTGGAAAACAGGAGCTCTTTAATTCAAATTGTTTGTGTGTTCTGATATTTTTACAAGTTTTAGAAAAATGTAAGTCACAAGATTAGCCATCGATATGTTACAAGTAATTTTATAACAGAACTCGGTCTCTCAGCAAACATGTTTTAACTCTGTTTCCCTAAAAGAGCAAACTGACAACTTTTTACCATCTGCTTTTTATTTGAAAAGCTCAAAAATTGGTTCTTCACGAGTTGCTTTTTAAACTTTATTCCATTTGTACTACTTCTACTGTTTATCTATATTATTATACCCAAAAGTAATATTGAGTTCCCACAAAACTCATTAGTGTTAGTGGATCTCGTGACATATGTTAGTGTTCTAGGGTTAAAGATATTGCACCAGATATACCTCTGCCACCTCAACCTATAATAATGAGTGGGGGACATGGATTTCAGCAGCAGTTTACTACATTTCAAATTTCCCGAGTATATCTAAAGTGGTCATCTTTCTGGAGGATGAAACATCATCAATTGTAGCAGCAAAGATGCTTCTTGAATCTTCAGAAGTGAAAAATGGCTTGCCTTTCATTGCAACTGAGTTTGATTTCCTGCCATCTTCAAGAAACAGGGCAGCCTTTGGTGAAGTTAGTGAAAATTGTGGAATAAATATATACAATTCACCACAGCGGATGCTTTGCAAGCAACCAGACATGTTTTGGATAAAGAAGATTACTACTGTGTCAAGCAATTCCAAAAATAGTTGAAGATATTCAAACTTAATTAACATCCTATAATTAGGACGCCAGATAGAGCATGAATGACGTCTTAAGATCCAAAGTAGTAGCAAACAATAACAGCTACATTTTAATGATTTATAATGCCCAAATTTCTGGTCTCTGATGATAGTCACAATCTCATTGGCAACTATGTTATTTAATGCCTCCAATATTTTCAGGCATTATTGTGTAATTTCTTGTACTTTAATATTTAGTGCTAGTGAATTCTTGTTAGTATTTAAGTAATCTAGAACTTCAAATTAGAAGCTGTCTATAGCTTATTTCTCTGGAAGAATTGTGCTTTTCAATGGTGAAAGAATTATCAAAATTGGTTAAGTGATTTCAGAGATTGTTCTGTAAACATACAATGTTTCTCTCTTCATAATTCTAGTTTGTGTTATAGAAACAAATGGTTTTTCTGTGCAGATTTCAACGTTGGTAACCCACAGAGAGAGGCCACTATGCTCCGAACGGAGTCTGCGTGCAGTGGCACGTGTGGGGCAGGCTGTGAATCTGGCTGTGGAAAGGTTTGTCACAGTTGGCGAGACCATTGCAGATGACAACCCAGAGATCAAGGAGGACATGTATGAGGCATGCAAGGAGGCACGTGCAGCTGGTAGGTGTTACTTGATTACTAACGATAATCATGGCTTCTTGGTGCAAATCTTAAAAAAACAATATTGCATGCTTACCAGCTTTTATGGTTTGCCATGTTTGCTGTAAAATCTCTCTGAGCATAGGTGTTCTTACAGCTTTAGGACAAAAGAGGCATCCTTATGACTTTTGGGCAGATTCAGAGTAAACAGATTTTTACCATGGAGATGATAACATTTTATTTAGTGGTGTTGACATAGAACAGCAAAGAGCCAGGAGCACGGCAGGCTGAGGACAGCCTGAGGTGTGCCATACATGCACTTGTCCTTGACAGGGCTTAACCAATGTAATGACAGGATGTGGGGTGTAATAGAGATTGTAGTGTTGTCCGCTATGCAACGCAGGTACAGGCAGCTTTGAAAAGCACTGTGCGACGGAGTTGACTGGAAGCATAGAGTTGTAATTAGGTCAGGCATGGGCACGAGAGGGGAGACAGCCATTGAACTTGCCTCACTCACCCCACATTCTCTTGCTGACTGACAAAGGCTGTTTCATACAAGTGCAGTGGTGGCTTCGTTCCGCCTGTGCGGTAGTAATAATTTCTATGCTATTATTAACTATTTTGCTTATATTACACATATTTTGCACACAATAATTATTACAGCCACCTACTGTGGTTGAGCAAATTGCATAATCTTCAAGTTTATAACCTTCCTTTATCTTTTGAGTGTAATATTCCTACACTGCCTTATAATTAACATATTAAATTGTTTCTCTTTCACAATAAATAAAGCAGTAAATTTCCATTGCTGTTTAGCCTTAAAATATTTTAAAACTATTTGACTGGCATAAATTATTTGGTTTTAAACTTAATATTGTGTTCAAACAGTGAAACACGAAATACAATAGTCTGTATTAAATAAACTAATAAGAAACTAAGTCCCTAAAAAGTGTAATCATATCATCCCCTTTATATGTTTACAGATAGAGTATTCAGAAAGTACCTTTTGAAATAGTAAATAAATACCTGTAAGATCACCAAAGTTTGATTTATGCTTCTGATCAAAGTGGCATTTAATATTGTAACGCTTTATATTTGCAAATTGAAATCCACATATTAAACAGCAAACTTTCCTCTTCTTGTAACTTACAACAAATTCTCTCTACCACTCCTCATGAAACAACCATACTCGCCACTGAATGGGATGTGTTGGAACGTGAACAGCAGTGAATGGGAGGGATGGGCAGTGGAGTGAGGCAAGAATGCGAGCAGCCCAGTTGAGCCGATTTTGCTGATGCATGGGTTAGGTTGTTATTCTATGGCTGTTGTCATGTTGTTAAGCATTTTGTTATTTTTTTGTGTAAAGATTTTATCATAATTGTGTTTGTGTTACTTTTGTGATTTGAGGTCAGATATTAGCATTATAAGCAAGGTAAATAAACAGGAAGTTGTAAAAGGTTGTTGCTATCATCAAATACTGGTCTTTGGCAATGAAGTCATTAGCGTTCTTGCTCTCCAATATTTCTCTGTAGTGGATCCAACAGGTAGAACTTCACAGTTATAAAAGATGAACTGATTGGTACCAGAAGTGAGATACATATACCATGATGGAGGCAATGGTTGAGAAACTATTGGCTAAGATGTACACAATGAGAAATGAAATGAAGGCAGAAATGGAATCTGGAATGGACAAGATGGTAAATGAGATAATAACAGTGAATTACACAATAGAGAAGATTGAGGTGAAAGTGGAATATGTAAAGGAAGAAATGAAGACTGAGATGAAGATAGAACTATTGACGAAGATTGACGGAAAACTGGTCGGTGTGGAGGAAGACGTGGAAGACTTCAGCCAACGCATTAATGTCCTGGAGGACATCAGAGGCATCCTAGCACCCTGGAAGATAGAGTCGGCAGCAGCATCAAGGAACCGAATGCCAGGGTGAAACAAATGTTGGGCGAAAATCCTAACAACTTAAAGGTCCAGATGCTAGGACATGACACAACATCTGCACATGTCAAGCCACCCAAGTACAATGGTACATCAACCCTTGAAGTTTTCCATAGATAGCCGATGGCCGACAGTAGCCTCCAGGGATGGGCGGCAGAAGTACTGAACGTGATACCATGTCAGCAGCATTCCGAGACAGCTGGGAGGTTCTTGAAAACTCAAGTGAAGGCTGCAACAGCCAGGGGAGAAGCTGCAGGTGTTTACCCTGGTTAATGAAGAACTGGTGAACAAGGCTCTGGTGAATGTCAGGGTCAGATGCGTGTCCCAGGAAGTTACCCATTCCTTTGTGCATGAGGTGCACGATGCCAAGATATGTCAGCATGTGAATATGAGACCATCCACAATGCGCTGACGGCCACGCTGAAGATGGAGGCGACCAAGGTAACAACTGCCGCTGTCTGGAAGTGGAGTATTCAGTATGTGTGGAATGGGGTAACAGCTCAAGGACATCAATGATCTCCCAGGAGTGTGTGTTTGGAGTGTGGCTGGCCAGAACATTCAGTGGCGAACTGTCCACACCCGGCTGAAGGGCAAATGGAAAACGAATAAGTACTGGTGTGATGAAGACACGTCAGAGATGTCATCTCCGACCCTTGGAGTGATGCTGTGCACCTTGTACAGGAGAATGGATGACATCATTGCGGATGGATGGGTACATTGGAGGTGGTACTGAATATTGTTGGACATGGGTGCAGCCATGATCGGGTTCAACCTGAGGTGGCGGAGGGCCTTCCATCAAAGAAATCATCCATTGTTGTTGCTGGAATTCCCCACAGAAACAACAAGCTGTTCTATCGTTTCTTCCAAAACTTCATTTTCCCATGCTACACTTAGTGCCCTCCTTGAATGAGTAACCACTCAAGCAACCACTCGAATTTTCAACTCTTATTGCTGTTTGCACCTCTTCTGTTAGCTTCTGTCAGTAAAATTTTTGTTTGGCACAACATAACCCTTTACTTCGGCCCAAATTAATTCAATCAGGTTAAAATGGCAATGAAAAGGGGGAAGCCTAACTATTGTGTGACCATGTTCTGCAGCAACACCATCGTCTGCATAATCATTTAATTGTGATATGTATCTATAACAAATATTATTTTATTTGGTTCCCAAGTATGTACAAGTATTTTTGGATATGTTAAATATTCATTAAAAGTGCAAGACAGTTGGAAATGCCCACAACATACACACAGATACACAAACTCAGACATGTGTAAATCAAAATGCATTGTATATATTTCAGTGAAAACAGAAGATAAGATGTGCAGTTTATAGTACTGCTGGTTACTCATAAGGTACATGCTATACAAGTGTTTACAACACTGGCAACACCGGTTTTGTGTCTACTGTTACAATGGAAATGTCTTAGGTCTAATTGGTTCTTCTTTTCATTACTATGACAAGTTCCCCTTCCCTGGGCAACAACAAAATGCACAGCATGCAGATTTAAAGTTTGATTTGCACTAATAGTGACTTCCAGTAACCAGCAGTGAACAGGTGCAAACATTTGGTAATGGGTAATGTGAGTTTTAAGGTAAACTCCCACATATAAATTTTTTTTGTAAGAGTTTTTGTTTATAGCTGATGTTATGAAATGTAAAATATGCACTAGAAATATGGTTATATCCTCATGAGTGGTGTTCTTTGCTGTAATAAATGTTTATTGTGGTGCAAGGAAGAATTCCATCATGCATGATAGAGGCAGTACTACCAGGTCTTCTACAATTCTTACAAAATGGAATTTCCATTTATTTTGGATGTACTTTTTGTACATTTGCTGCTCTGAACATTTTATATTTTAAATTTCATGTCATTGCAAAATAGTATGCTTTGATGGACAAGGGAAAGTGTTAGGAGTTTTAATTTTGGCTAGTTGGCAAGCAAGATATTGCATTATGAGGGTGATATTCAAATCTGATAAATCACTTGGATATATTTTTAATATTTTCCCAGAGTTTTCCTCATTATATAGCTTTATATAGCTTATGTACTCTTGTAAGTGTGATATAATGCAGGTTTTTGAACTTCTAATAGGTACTGCAATTGAGAAATTGTGTGAAGCTGCATTAGAAGATTCACTAACAGACAGAGGGGCTGTAGTACGAGCTGCACGATGTCTTCTTGCTTCTGTCACCAGAGTCCTCCTCCTGGCAGATATCGTAGTTGTCAAACAGCTACTTCTGGCAAAGGATAAGGTAACTCCCTTACATGGGCAAACACTGTAAATAAGCTGCAAACAGTCAGTGGTGTAATTATTACATTGAGATGATTTACATTTTCAGGTAGCGCGAAGCCTGGGTCGTCTAGAAAATGTGACGAATTTCACAGAGTTTGTGAAAGCTTTCAGTCAGTTTGGTGCAGAAATGGTTGAGCTTGCACATCTGACTGGTGACCGACAGAATGATCTTAAGGACGAGAGGAGAAGGGCCCAGATGGCAGCAGCTCGGCAGGTTCTAGAGCGGTCCACCATGATGTTGCTTACTTCTTCCAAGGTTGGTAGTCATTCACAATTTTAAGCTATCAAACATTAAGATTCAGACCTTTGGAAAGTTAAATGAGACTTGAAAAATTCATTGCATCAGCCATGACTCAAACCATGGATCTTTGGCTCTCTGTGCTGTTGCTCTTAATACCTGAGCTACCATGGTAAGATATGTGTGCACACACTAAATCTTCTCATCTGAATTAACTATTCTGGCAAACCCTCAAAACTATCTACTTTGTTAATGTTATACCTGAAAGGAGACCTGCCACATGGACTTCATAACTCAGGCGCGGATCTAGAAATATTCGATAGGGGGGGCCCGGTTCCGGTCCACTACCACTTCTTAATAATTAAATTCATGCTAAAACATGACTAGCTAAATATTTAACTGAAAGAAACAATGTTTAAAGGTAGTACGTACCTATACCAATTTTCACAGAAATCGGTTTGTCCATTTTGCGTGATGATGAGGTAACACACATATAGCATTTATAGCAATAAAGTAGGATATGACAAGGGGGGCCTGGGCCCCCTGGCATCCCCCCTGGATCCGTGCCTGTTCATACTTAACCACTGTTAGGGGCCATTCACAATGAAACTTAAACAAAAATATAACATAAGCATGGAAGTTTGTTTCATGTTATCTTAATGCACACATTCACATTCAGTGTTGATATAAATATGGCCAAAAACATATAACTTAAACAAGCTCCACACTTTCATGTTAATATCTACATCAAACGTAAGAAACTAGCCAGTCAGAGAGCAATCTCTTCACATGATCTTTGTTTCACCTCATAAGATTTTTCTGTTGCCAAGGATTATTAAATAAGTAAGGAAGCAGTGTATAGATACAGTTAATTGTTTAGTATAAAGAAGTACAACCAATACTGGACACATGAAAATGAAAAAAAAAAAAAAAATATTTACAGGATTAAAAATATGAGAGCCCTAATAAAAACATAAGGCTTTTTAAGAAATAAGAATTTACAAGAAGAGTATGTACATAGTAAAGGCAGTTATTTCCAGTCATTAGCTAGGAAACCTTGAACTGAGTAAAAGTAGTGGTTCAGCATGCATTTAGGGATAGACTGAATCTATTTTCTACCTGTATTTCTTTCAAGAATTTTGGAAGTCAGTTGAATATCTTCATACCAGGCTTTTTTGGCACAGGGAGCTGTTATGTTGATAAACATGTAGATTTGTGGTTTGTCTTGTATTATAGTGATGAACTGACTTATTCTTAATGAAGGGTGAACCTGTATTGTTATTGGTTTTACAGATAAACATTATTTCAAATATATAGATGCAACGGAAGGGAAGAATGTCTAACTTTTTAAATAGGGGTTTGCATGATGTTGTTAGACATGCTCTTACCATAGGTTTGTGCATTTTCTTTGCATTATAAAAGGTGCCTTACTTGTGGCTGACTCCTCTTCGAATATTATGCCATACCTTAGCAATTGTTTTATTATTATTATTATTATTATTATTATTATTATTATTATTATTATTATTATTATTATTATTATTATTATTATTATTATTATTATTATTATTATTATTATTATTATTATTATTATTATTATTATTATTATTATTATTATTATTATTATTATTATTATTATTATTATTATTATTATTATTATTATTATTATTATTATTATTATTATTATTATTATTATTATTATTATTATTATTATTATTATTATTATTATTATTATTATTATTATTATTATTATTATTATTATTATTATTATTATTATTATTATTATTATTATTATTATTATTATTATTATTATTATTATTATTATTATTATTATTATTATTATTATTATTATTATTATTATTATTATTATTATTATTATTATTATTATTATTATTATTATTATTATTATTATTATTATTATTATTATTATTATTATTATTATTATTATTATTATTATTATTATTATTATTATTATTATTATTATTATTATTATTATTATTATTATTATTATTATTATTATTATTATTATTATTATTATTATTATTATTATTATTATTATTATTATTATTATTATTATTATTATTATTATTATTATTATTATTATTATTATTATTATTATTATTATTATTATTATTATTATTATTATTATTATTATTATTATTATTATTATTATTATTATTATTGAAAAACATAATTTGAATTTAATCAACAAAATTTAGAAAAATGAAATAATTTATTCCAAAAGTAGCCTTACATATCACCACACCCAAGAAAATAATAGACATTTCATCACTTAGTAACTGAACTTCACAAATTATAAAACCTCTTCAAACAAGACTCAATCCCAATACATATTTCTTCAACCGCTGTAATTGGCTCCTGTGCATGACATACAAGGACCACTGTAATGTTAACCAAGTTGCAACTATATAATTAAAATACTATGTTAAAATAATTAATGTTAACATAATATTAAACATTATGGAAAATAATTAAAAACTGGTAATACATATGGAAACGGACCTTATCTAAAGTAAATAAATAAGTTAACATACCATACAAATGAATTTTTCCATATAGATGGTGACTCTTTGATAACACTGGGGGCCACATTTCAATAAACAAATTATTTAATGTATATTTTCTGCAAAATTACATAAAAAAACATGGGGTAGTATCCCTGGCTCCAATTAGTAAGCCAACAACGTCAATTGAAATCAGATTATATTTCATATTCAAGATGCTCTCGGGCTTCGAGCCAGGTGTAGTGATGAAAAGACATCGACGTTTCGGGAGTGTACATCTCTCCCATCTTCAGGATGAATGACTTGCAAGAGTGAAGGGACTAGTACTGTCAGCCAGTACGTACCGAGTAGAAAACACCCAGTCTAGTGTGGAGGTGGTTCACCGCTCCATTGGAATCTGTGTTTTCTGAGTCGGTCGATTTCCAATTTTAAGGCTGGTTTCCAAGATGGACTAAACTGCAATCCAGCGTCCCGGTTCAGTGTACTCTTCTCGGAGGAGATGGCCAGAGCCTCCTTAGCCCTCCGTTCCCATAAACCGCTACATTTTGCCACAATGGTCGTTTCTTTGAGCTAACGTCGATGTCTTTTCATCACTACACCTGGCTCGAAGCCCGAGAGCATCTTGAATATGTTCGTCGCCAGGAAAGCTTCAAATCATATTTCAGATTATATTTATTTACTGTGAAAGCTGTAAATATTGAGCATTGTTTATCATTTCTCCTGCGAACTTATAAATGACATCCAATAGAACATAGTTTCCGGGCTTGAAGGCTGTGGTCCATTCGATGAATTAGCATCTGACTCTAGTTGTAAACCAGCCAGGAGATACCTTCTCTGAAGATGCCCACTGAAGCCATGGGCAAAATGTAAGATGTTAATTCATCGAATAGACCATGGCCTACAAGCCCAGAAATTATGTTCTATTGAATCAATGCCAGCCATGAAAACCTAAGCATGTACATATGTATATCATAAGTGATATATTTATTTCTTCAATTTGATAAGGCTATGAGATATTTTGCATTTCAAACTTTTATTGTATGAATTATTAAAGCCCTTAAATTTGTTTTGTCATTTAATACATACCTTGCATTTTAATAAATAGGCATTTTTGGCTTTTCAAAACTAAGAATTGCATTATGCCACTGCTTCAATAGAGGAATAATTACATTATATCACGGTACCCCTCCCTCCTGAATGTGCCACTTGGCTTGCCTATACCTGTTCTATAGCAACAAAAGTTAGTGAAGAGTAAATTCTACTCCAAAGTATTCAATGAACTGATCATTTCCCTTCTCTGTGTACTATTCCCTGTTGTAATTCCTCTTACAGACATGTTTAAGGCATCCTGATTGCCCTTCAGCTCGAGAGAATCGGGATACTGTGTTCTGTCAAATGAGGCGAGCTATGGACCTCATCCACTACGTTGTCAAAGATGGCGTTTTAGACTCAGCAGCACAACTTGCAGATGGCAGTTCATCTCCTATAGAGCAGCCAGCTGTAGCAGAGGTAAGTGTAGCTGTTGCTGAGGTCAGTCCCAGTCATGATGATGGCGATGATGACGATAATGATGATAAACTCAAAGGCCTTGCTAGAGCTATGCATAGCACCCTTTATGCCTCTTATACTATGTAGATATTCAAGCCCGACAGTCCTTGGTTCCAGGCATAGGTGCCAACTTGTTATACATTTTGGTGGTAAAGGATTGTGGAACAAAGTTGGATATTGGTAAAATATTTATTGCAATTAGTAAAGTAAAAAATTTAGTTAATTATTGAGTTGATTTTTGACACTTACACTGGGTTGCAAGAAAACTGCCCTATAAATAGTTATTCTCTTCTTTAGTTAATGAATCAATAAACTATTGAGCCCTGTAAATAATAGGCCATTGCAAGTACAACATTATAGGATCCATTAACTATTTTCTTCTTTAACAAGAGAAGCAGCAAAATGACGCTGATGTAATCAGGTTATGTAATTATCTTTTCAGACATATGTCACTGCAACAAATAACTGATGCCACACATCCAGGATTGCAGTTCTGATTTTGTTCATAAAGTCGTTTCATATCTTCTGTAAGCCAAAATGTGGAACAAAAGTAATAGATGTAAAATTTTCTCTGAAACAGACAAGATATTACTGTCAGCATTAATTTTAGAAAATAAGAGTAGTATAAAATGAAGTCATGGACGCAGTTACAAACAGATTGAAGTAAGAATGTTGACATACAACTGTGTCCTCAGATTGGACTTATGTAGAAAAGTAGCCTGTCCTGTTTCTAAACATTTCACTTTCTGCCAGGCTTTGAATGTTTGTGTGACTGTAGTTGACTGTAGTAGACTGATAACATAGGGGAAATTACCAAAGTCATAGAAACCTTGCTTCACAGTTTGTAAAGAATTACCTTGAGGCATATTTAAGTACTGCACCCTCATTCATGCAATGCTAAGGCTCATGCTTCTTATTGTTTGATACCGTAAATTTGTAAACATGAATACAATCAGGTGTGCATACTGTGAATATTATGTTGGTCTGGGTGACTCAGCTGGCCTACTGATCCCAGGGTTGTGGGTTCAAATCTGGCCCAGACTGATGGTTTTTAAGTGTGCTTAAAAACAACAGCTCCATGTCAGTAAATTTACTGGCATGTAAAAGAACTCCTGCGGGACAAAATTCCGGCACACCAGCGACGCTGTTGTGATCCTGGCAATTGACAGCATTGCTAAACAACAAAATAATTTTAATTTGAATATGAATATGATCTATCACATTCTGAAAGGTTCCTATTGCATAAGAACAAGGGGTAATCAACAAAAGCTATTAACAGTGAAGCAATATAAATCTACTTATATGACATATTAATAGAGCCTCACCTTCACTTATCTTATGCATATGTGACTAATTTCAACAACTTACACCATGTATGTAAGACTAGTGAAGGCTAGTCTCTAATTATTTGTCATATTAGTAGATATAAAATGGTTGGTGTTCTGTGTAATCAGCAGCTGATTTTTTACCGAAATGCCATACTTTGTGCAGCTGGTTTTTCAATCCGCAGCCCCACCACATGCAAGATGTCCATGAATGTTTGTTTGGAGAACCTAAATCTAACTTTAAATTCTATATTGTCACATTCCTGAAAAGGATTGGACCTTTATCCAGAAATCCTCGGTTAGTGTAGAAATGCAGGTTAAGATTAAGTATTTGCTTTAAACACTTCACATTGCTTTTTGCACAATGTAACATTATATTGCACCCACGGGTGTCATAAAGGGGGGTAGAGGAGTGGGGCCCCTCCTTAGAAGTTAATGAACTTTATATGCAATCAATTACTGAGTGTTAGACTATTATTTTAATTTTAATGTAAAGAAAGATTTTTATTTAGCACAAATTAATATGGTTATCTGCAACAAATACTATAACTTTTGACAGCAAAATAATGAATTAATATTGTTTGATTGCAAACTTTCAAATTGCCACCCCCCCCCCCCCACCCCTTGATAAAAGTCTGCCGACGCCCATGATTGCTCCTATTTATAGCACAGCTTGTAGTAATACATATAAATCGTAACCCCATGACACAACAGCCCATCTGGGCCAAGGCCTACCACCCAACCACTGCATCCCCCACCTCTACTCACCATAGGTGCCATAGCGGGGTGCAGTACTGGCGGTGGGATGTGGTCAGTGCTCCAATCCCTCCCAGCCAGCTATGCAGTCTTCTCGATCAGAGTAATACACATAATTGACAATAATTCACGCTCAGGATATGGCAGCTATGCTTATATGTGTAAGTATAGATGTCTATATACTTGAAATAAAGCAGTAACGTTGTCTAAATTGTGTATCAGGTCAACACTCAATATTGACTTTAATGAGACAACATTATGTTCTTAAATCACTACTACCACTAGCAGCCATGGCACTCCAGGACGGTTTATTTAAATACAATTAAATTAGTTCGGTTATTTATTGAAGGACCCTCGTATTAACTGAGGATAACTTTGCACCCACCCCAGGATTCATCAATGTAAAAATTTCTGATGAAACAATGTTTTAGCAGATACACAATCTTAACCGAAAGGCAATCAGATCGAATATAACCTCTTTGTCAGACGAAGGTTCCATAATGAAGAACAGAATAGAAATACAACACTTCCCAGGATAAAACTATAATTCTATACACACATCTATCGATAATAATTCATACAGCAGTAGTTTTTAGTAACTTGTATCTGAGGATGACATATATATGAAAACATTAAGAGGAAACCATATGATGAGAGCAATAATGGCAGCAATTCACTACCTGTTTATAGGTCCGAGGTTCGACTTATTGCTTAAAGGGTCCATTAACAATTCAGTAGCATTGTAGATTGGTCTTGCAACTCATTTCAGAGGCAAATGAACACTTTAGTGCTAGCAGAACCTATAAATGTGTTCTTGCAACCCCACATTAGTGTCAAAAATGGGCTCAGTTGTTAGTGCACGTCATTGTCACAAAGTCCAACATACACAATTTTAATTGTAAGTTAAAATAAAGTAAAATGTATTTAGTCATAGTATAGTCCAGATGTTTTCAGTTGTCTGAAAAATAAGTGGTTTGTTAATTGGAAGAACAATAATGCTGGGTCTTTTGAATGTTGCATCCCAGTTTATTCCTGCCAACATGGGGGGCCGAAGTCTGTAGTTCAAATCCCAACAGGACTGTGCTTTCTGACAGGCGTTTCTCAGTCCTAACTGGCAAATGCTGGGAGAAACCCTAAACTTAGACCTGGAACATGTTCTTCCTAAATTCCCCTCCTCAATTATTTTATTTCATGTATTATCACTGTACACTGCCTGTGGTATCATATTTGGTAAGAACGGGCAAACAATTCATCCCTTAAATAAAACAATTATTTAGGGACTAAAAGCATAACTTATCTTAGTATTTGCTACAAGTTCTTGAAATATTACTCAGACATGTTCATTCCTGCTTATAAACTCATCTGCCATTGAATGAAGATCTAAGTTCATAGTTTCTTCATGAAGCTAACGAATGACAGCAACAGTGTTTAAGGAAATGTAAGGATTATTTATTTATGCCAACAAACTTACTGTTGGTGTTTTTAAACACACAAGCCGTGTGTGGGCAAAGTTTAAGAGGTAGAACTGGAACTTAAAAATTCAATGCCACAACTGGCTTGAGAATTTAATGCCATTCTGGCAGTTTGTCACAATAGCTCAGTGGTTAGAGCGTCCGCCTGGCAAGCGGAAGGTCTGTGGTTCAAATCCCAGTTGTGGCATTGAATTTTTAAGTTCCAGTTCTACCTCTTAAATGTAAGGAATTTCAATCCTTGGCCACACAAATGACAAAAGTAACTTTAGAAGCTTGATACTACTTAGGTATGAGGACAGTTGTGAAGTGTAAAAATGGATGCAGCGTGATACCTCTAAGTGGATTTCTCTCGATATACAAAATAAACTGCAATTTCCATCGCACCTTACTTCGAAAACTCATTGCAGATATTAAAACTGTAAAACATTTTTACGTAATAGGGGAAGAAACTACGGATGTGTGAACACAAGAACAGCTCAGTACTTAATGTACTCCAATTCTGATAGTATGTGAACTGAAACCAAAGTTGCGTTAGTTTAACATTTCAACTCTGCATTTGAAACAAAAGTAATGCTTTGCAACTATGTTCAGTCTATTTAAGTACTCTGTTTGTTTAATAAGAGGTATATCTTGGAATTTGGGACGGGCCAGGCCCCTTCAGTAAAATTGTTGGAAGGGTAGGTCGCATACACACGTAGTTCGCTTTCACTGCTGTGGACTCGGTCTTTTTCTAATATCAACTGCATTGAATGTATACTTATACATCTTCAAGAATCTGAATTCTGTGAATAAATACCACATTTGTTAATGATCCAACTCCCTGAACGATTATTTAAATAGCTATCACTAATAAAAGCAAAGTGAAACGTTCTTTTGCAAAGAAAAGTTTTCCTCGCAGCTGAGACAAAATACATAGATCTAGGGAAAGTTGTCCTGCATATTTGCCTATCACCAATGCTTTACTACTTTTGTCTGAAGACCAGGGCAGGGAATTTCTGCCCGTGATAACATCATCATCAAGACACTGAGAGAAGACCACTGGAGCAGACCACCCTCTGGAGGCATATTCCCTAATACCAGTTTGACCCCCATCTAGCATGGACATTGGTTCATCAGTGCTGCACTATAAACAAGATAAAGGCCTGGGAGGATATTAGCAAGACTAGCATATCTCATATCTAAGCAATAAATATTTAGTACCTAACCAGAGCACATAAAATAATTAATTGATGTACACTATGCATAAATTGTAGCAGAAGGAACATACAACCATAAAACTAACTTTTTATAAATTTTTTCCAAATTCCCAATCTTAAATTTTTCATCTCTCTTATCAAGGATTCAATACAGAAAATTGCTGTTAAGAATTAAGGTATGAATTTTACTGTACACGTGGTTCATACTTTAAATTGCAGCCTTATACCATTGTTTTGATAATACAGTAGAACTCCAATTATCCAGATTAATTGGGACCGGACCCGATCCGGATAATTGAACATCTGAATAATTGGATAGGCCACAGCAGTATTTTAAGTCATTTTTTGCTAATGAGCCACATGCCTTCATGTTCACCTTTTACCAAAAGCTTCCTCAACAGTTTTCTTTTGTAATGTCACTTCATAGTTTTGATAATCCGATTGGTCCATTGACTGCAGCAAACTTGTTACATTTGGTAGCAGGAAGAGTGTTTTGAAACATTCTGTTCTCTATCCGTGGGGTGTATGGGAGAATTAGCATCACCTTACTGCCTTCTTTCTGTATAGCATTGTGGTAATTCTTTCAAGGTGTGCAGATTGAATCATACCATTCAGTAAACAAAGTAGCAGTCAGCCAGGCATTTGATGATTCTTTTATAAGCTGAGAAGCTCTTTCATATTTTTGAAAGCCTGGGCCATTCTTGATTTGCATATCAACAGAAGGGACATTTTGTAGTTTCCCAAAGGGTTAGCAAATTCAGTATGGTAATACAGACTTTACTCGCCTAATGGTCAGGAGCACTTCTTTCCCTTTTAGAAGCTAAAGTTGTTATAGATAAAGCCTTCCAAATAGGCCACTGACAGTTTCTCCCCACATGAATCCAACTTACAAATACCATGCCTTGCATTGAAATTCAGTGGTCAGCCATTGTGCGCTTTGGATGAACTATCAATTTTCTTGGCAAAACGTTTTGCTTTTTCACAAATAATCAGTCCTGTAAGAGGGTGTTCCAATGCTTGCTGCTGTAAAAACCACTTGAATAAAACCTCTCCAAGCTCCTTACTTTCTGCTGTTTCTCGGCAAACTCCCATCTACATTCTCAAGGACAGAAACAAAGTTTAAAAGTGAGAACTTGTACATGCAACGTCTCAGCTAACTGCTCACTCCCTCGACTAATTTTTCAATGATTTTTATTTTGTCTGCAATGATAAGACAATATGTTTGCATTTAGAAGACATACTGCCACAGAGTAACTTAAAACACAGGCACAGGTATAGGTTAAAGTTACGAAAGAGGCTGATACAGGCTGCACTGATGGACTGGCACTGCCAAAGACAACAATGGACTCACCACTTCTGTATCCAGTAGCTGCTACAGTATTTGTAGCAGGAAGGGCCCATAATGCATGCAACTTAAATAGTCATTGTTTGCTGGAAGATTTTGTCTTTTAATGCATCTGCTATGGGTTGATTTTAGAATAACAGAAATGTACAACTACTGTAATAACTGTCAAACAGAACTAACTGGTTCATTTAATTTAGTAATTTTAGTAAGTAATATTTTTTTTTCCTCAAAGCAATCTGGATATTTGAGTTCGGGTAATTGAGTTCTACTGTAACTCACTTTTAAGACCTATTTGTGTTACAGGATGATTGGGAAGTAAGCAGGACGGTTTCAGGAGCGCTGAAACATTTGGAAGATCTTGTAGAAATGACACGACTGACATTAATGGGACCTGACACCAAAGAAAGGCTGACGCAGGCATTGGACACAATAATCGAGAGGACGCAAGACTTCACAGACTCAGCATATACGAGCCATGAGCATCGTGAAAATATCCTATTGCTCTGTGATCGAGCAAAACTGGAGCTTAATCAGCTTTTTCGAGTTGGTGTCAGTTTGGTAAGTCAAGATAAATAACCTACTATATAAATCAGAATTGTCTCAGTACAACCTGCCACTCTTCTCATGCAATGTGTCTCCCCTGCCTTTTTCACTACTTCTCCCTCTTCCCACACACCTTTGTCTCTGTCTCTTTCTTCTCTTGATCCCTCCCTTTCTCTCTCACTCTCTGTGTGCAACTTACATTTTACAGATGTTTTCTAAACAGCAGTATAACTGCATTTTCGGGGATGTTAATAAATACTAAAGCCCAGTAAAAATGTATGCAAATTTATGCCTTATAAAATGAAAAAGCTGAAGCTATTAACAGTGAAGCAAATTGAATCAATAAATATACATAAATATCTAGACTCTAGAAGCTAGGCTTCACTTATCTCATTTAAGATAGAATATACAGTGACTAGTTTCTTTATGCTTCCACTTCCTCCTTGAATATTTGTAAGGCTTACTTTTGATTTTCTAACTTCCTGTCTATCTCCCATTGCCCTTTTTCTAATACCTGGTTATTACTCTACATCTTTTACTCTGATTTCTTTCCTAGCTCTTGTGTTGACTATTTGCTAATTTCTTTTCTAGTTCTTTATGACTATTTTCCAATTTCTCTCTTAGCTTTTCTGTTCTTTTCTGACTTTCCTGTCCCAGACTGTTTAACATCTCCATCACAGCCATTAAATCACTTCCCCCTATTCCTGAACTATATACTTTTTCTCCCTGACTTATTTTGTTCCTGTTGCTTTTCTAAGCTATTATACACGTTTCTACTATTTTGTCCTGTTTCTGTTACTCTGTTCTGTACAACTTCCTACCTACTACTACTTTCTCCTGCCTGAACTGCCATTATTTCTACTGAATTATTTTCACCTAACATTCTTCCACTTTGTGCCACATCTACACGAATCAACTCCAAAATAATACTGTACTTTCAGTTCCTTGTTTGCTGCTGTTGTCTTCTTTCTTGGTTGTCGTATCCCTGTGTAGCCTGAATTAACACTGTTCCGGATTGTCTTCCTTCTTTCTTATGCTGTCAATTACTGGATTTCCCATATGAATCCAGACTGCCATTTCTTCCCTGGTTAACACCAACAATGTCAAACAGTATGAATATGTCATAATTACCTTTCATCTAAAAGGTGTTGGAAATGATACCCTTCAGCATTTATACAAGCCTGGCACCCATTTGAATATATTATTCTACAATCATGCTACCAAAAAACTTGTAAAATGCACAGATGCTGGATACTGTCTTCTAATTTGTGGAGTGTATGGGGATTTGTCAAATGAACTACATCTTTAAGCTTTCCTTACGGGCAATAATCACGTGGGTTTATATCTGGAGAGTAAGTCAATTATTCTGTCATCAAAAAAACACAATGGATTTTACTGAACTTCAGCAACAGTTCCTATCTCTTCAAATTTTCATCTGCCAGAGCTGTTGGCTTCTGTATTTCTTTTATCTAACTTCGATCCAGAATACCAAACTATGAATTGTATATTTGGTTAGAACAGTGGCACCAGGGGATTTCTATCTAAATTCAAGCTAACAATCGTCATGTGACTGAGCAAAACTCAACAGCTTAGCTCTATAGTGTGGGGTTGCAAGTTCCAATCTTGGTTAAGATGGGTTACTTGGATAAGGCTTTTTTCTGGGGTTTTCCCTGATCCCAAGAGGACATATGTCGAGTAACTTAGAATAGAGAGGTTGTAATATCAGGATTATGCAGCCATCAGCAAATATGTTTATGTCATGCACAAGTCCTATGAGTCACTTTACATACTGCTAACATTTTAGCATTATGTAGTATTATAGAAAAAGTGTTTTTGTAGTTGTAGATAGCTGAAGTGATATTTTATGTTTAGGAACAGAGTGATGGCAGTTCTCCAACACACGAAATGGAGGAAGCTGTGATTGCACTACTGCAAGCGACACGGGACCTTAGGCACCAGCTGCAGGCAACGACAATGGCGCAAGCTGGTGACCTCACATCGGTGGTGAATGCCAGTCGTGACATGGTGAACATTATCCGAAACATTGCTCTTGCTTCTGACACAGACCGCTTGATAGAATGTGCCGACAAGTTTCACGAGTATATAGAACACATTCTAGAGGTAAGAACCAGTACTATGTTATAGCTCAGACATTATACACAGAGTGAATTTTGTTTTCTATATCTATTTGGTAAAGCACCAAAAAAATTACAATTTGTGTACTGAAATTTGCCCCTGGCCTCTCGTTCGTAGACTCTACACCGTTCATGCAAATTTAATAGTATTACAACCTACAATTAAGGTTGGTTAGAACTGAACATAAAATGAGCAGCAATGGGAAACAAAACAGCATACATGAATTTGGTTTATGGTAGCGTAGTAATGAGAATGGAAATGTATTCAATGACTATATTGATAACAATGTGCAAAGTGAATTTTGTGCATTGAGATTTCAATTGTTTCTAACTGATTAATGATGTTTTTCTCACTTACCAATTCAGCCAACATAATACAGGTTAGCCAGTGTCAAAATGTGATGGAGTAAACATTTTCTAAATGCAGACACATTTCTGCTTCCAATTCCCCTTGTCGTAACCAAGTGTGATTCTTTTTTTAATAGCTAGAGAGTGAACCTTCATACAGAGAATGAAAGTTTGTGGAGTTTGGACTGTAGCAAGTGGGATGGGGCATGGTTAACGAAAAAGATGGGCTATGACGCAAACTGCAGTGACGTAATTCTCCTAGTCTGGTCATGGCCCAATTAAGTAAAACCACAATTGCTTAATACATCCATATTCTAAACAACCAAACAAATTGCTCGTTAAATTCATATAAAAGATACAGTTTTATCATGATAGTATACAATGTTGGCCATGTATCAGACTACCATTACTACGTAACTCTGATTCGTGCCGCAGCCTGTCTCTTTCGTTAGCCATGAATGGGGTCAGCCTGTCACATGATCAGAGCACAACGGAGACACTCGATGCATGAACGTTGTAGATAAAGTTGTTGCATAAATTACATTCAATGCTGTCACCATTTGCAGAAAAATATTCACTCCCCAGTTCTTGTACAAGTTCAGCAATACATGAATATTTAGATTTTCATGCTGGAGGCATTTTACTATATGGAGCTAGTGAACACATTCAAGAGACACTATGCACTGTATGCAGTGTGTTTTGTGCAGTCTAGTACTCGTGCAATGACATCACGCTCTGCCCATGTGGCAGGTAACTTATGACCGCCTCATTTCACGATAGCTGTATAAAGGTTCGAAGTCTATCAATAACGTACATTAAAGTTATTTGTTGTTCTTTGTTAATTTCAACTAGTTTGTGCTCTTTTTTTGTAATGTTTGCAATTGTTTTGGGGGGAAATAGCCAGTTTTGAGTGTCATATAAACAAACTAGAGATGACACTTTCACTAAGAAAGCCAACAGTCAATGGATCTCGTACCTATGTGTATCTTATTTTTTGCAAGTGTACCTACCCATGTGGGGATTTTACAGTGACATTATGTGATAGGATGTTTTGTAAATCACTAAGATTTCCCAATGCTTCATTTACTTTTAATGGTAGCACTGCAGTATATGTTAGGTGATGCCGTCATTCGGAGCACTGTCTTAATTCATCACAATAAATTTAAAATAGAAACTGTAAAAATGGTGGTCATCAACAAAATAGTATATGAATGAGAATATGATTACACATTAAAGACTAATCAGGAAGCAGAAAAAAAATTGTAAATTGCAATGTTGGTGAACCCCAACCAAACATGTAGGAGGCGATTAATCTTCCATTACACCATGGAAACCTTATATGACTATGACCTATAAAGACCTCAATACTTTCTTGACTACTGCACAGAATTGCATTGTGGTTATATTTCACCTCCAGTGACAAAATGTAAATAAAATACTAAACTAAACTAAACATCGGCGTGACAGCCCACAAGGGGCCAAGGCCTACTGCCCAGCTGCTGCGTCCCCCACCTCTGCCCACTACAGGCATCATTGGTGAGGTGCAGTATTGGAGGGTGGGACGTGGTCAGCACCCCGAGCCCTCCCGGCCGGTTATGCGGTCTTCTAGACCTGGGGCCGCTACTTCTCTATCAAGTAGCTCCTCAATTGGTCCCCCCGGGGACCTAACGAGGCTGAGTGCACCCCGTGCCAGACCTCCCAGAGGGGATAAAATCCCCATGCTGGTACCGGGGATCGAACCTGGGTCATCCGCGCCAGAGGCAAGCGTGCTACCAACTGCGCTACGGAGGCGGCCAATGTAAATAAAATAGTTGATTTATATTCCCCATCAAGATGTATCCCTTTACATATATATAAGAGTGTCCCAAAATTAGACCAACAAACTCTGGTAGTTGATAGACAACACTATTTTGAACACTTTTTGTTAAGGAAAGCTACGGTGCTTTGTTTAAGCGCTAGATGAGTTAATGTCATAGATCACTGCCTCCCACCCAGTTTAAGTATTTACAGCAAAATAAACAGTGCAAATTAATATTGCATTTGTCTTAATAATGCACACGATCTTAATCTAAGAAACAAACACAGAACACATAAACAAAACACAAACATCTCATTATTTACAGTTAATCACAGCTTTACTACTCAAAATTAGACCGACAAACTTTTAAACCAGAGAAATGGCTGCAGTCTTTGCAAGAGTATGGCAGAATAGGGCACGCTGATACACTCTTTGTGTTAATTGCAATGGGCGTGCATTCCAACATTTACTTTGAATAGTAAAGCTGTGATTAACTGTAAACAATGAGATGTTTGAGTTTTGTTTATGTGTTCTGTGTTTGTTTCTTGGATTAAGATTGTGTGCCTTACTAAGATAAATGCAATACTAATTTGCATTGTTGGTTTTGCAGTAATCTATGACATTAACTCGTCTAACGCTTAAACGAAGCACCACAGCAAAAAACTTGTTTAAAGTGTTTAAAATAATGTTATCTATCAGCTCCCAAAGTTTGTCGGTCTAATTTTGGGACACCTGTATATTTGATCACTAACAAACGTACAAGCATTTTGGAAGTATTCAGATGTTTTATTTTGGTATCACTCAAGCTATGGATAAATTCTGAACTTTAAATTTGATTTTAATAGGTACCTAAAGTGCCAATAACTCAGTTTTTTTTATGTCATCTTGCATTCAAACAGTTTCAGAATAAGCCAAAAGCTTGTTGTATGTTGCAGTGGAGCATAATAACTAAGGATCTTAAGAATTCCCATTTGAAATGCACATTGCCAGATTAAGAATTTTAAATACAAGAACTTTTTTTTTGTTTTGTATACTTCGTAAAAATAGTATGTGCCTTTTGTTTTTTAAGTAAGTAAATATTTACACCTAGAACTAGTAGAAATTATTCTTTTTTATACTAACTAGGCAAAAGATAAAGAGTTATAGCATATTTGGATTATTCAGTATGATAGATCGATCTATAAATACATTTAAACATTTGACATGCCTTTAAATGTATGTTTAAAAGTTGGTAGAAATGAGGTATTTGTTGAAGTAGGCATAATTACAGCAATGGCTTTTAATTGTGCAGATATGTAAGCTACTGAGGCACACGGCAATGACGGACATGCTGCAAGTATCAGCCAAGTACGCGGAAATCAATCTTAGGATATACGGACCTCAAGTGGTAACTGCAGCTCATACTCTCGCACTGCATCCTACCTCGAAGATTGCTAAGGAGAACTTGGAAGGTAACGGCAGTTCTTTAATCTCAGGCTGTCAAGCTTTTGTAAAACTAATAAGTAATATATTTTTTTTCCATTACTGGTTGCTAAAGAGTCCTTGTGTTTATGAGGCAGTGAACACAAAAATATATTTTATTAGCTATGTTTTATCTCAGGGCTAGTAGCTAGTGTTCTAGAAGGTATTGAAGATACCGATATTTCACCAAGTACTGCGCTTGGCATCTTCAGGGTGAGATCTGTTGTCTGCACTGGTCAGAACTGCGGAAGTCACAACTATGGTGCTATTATGTAGTGGGGGTGGGTAGAGCTTGTTGCTGTATGTAAGGCTGCTGATTGGCTCGCATAGGTTGGCAGGGTGGGTGTAGATGAGGTTTTATTACATCTATTGTTTTTGTCTGAAAGGTTTTCTGAGATTAGTAACCAGGCTTTTTGTACGTTACAGGCTTCTTCTTTCTGGTTGAAGTTGTTTTTGTGTTATAAATTTTTATGGCCTCCCTTTGTAGTCAAGCATAGTAGAAGACAAGACCTGGGTTTCTTTAAAGCTTACATGGCGGAATAGTAATGCGTTCTCTGCCACAGACGATTTTTCTGTTTGCCTCAATCTGGTGTGATGCTCTTGTTATTTCAATCTCGTGGCCATGCTGTGCGTAGTAGTGTCTATGTAAACCTTACTGCAACTGCAGGAACTTTACATACACCTGCAGATGTGTGTGGGTGGCATTTGTCTTTGGCCGATCTCAATAAGTCCTTGACCTTTTGTGTTGGTCTGTAGACAGTATCAATCTCATATGCATTTTATAATTATTTTTATTTATTTTTTGTTGTGTTTAATGCCTGGGTTTTGCCACATAAGGCACCAGATGATACATGAAATTGTAATTGGAAAAGGAATTTTCAAAAGGATATGTTTCAGGCTTGAGTTTCAGGTACCTCCCCAGCATTTGCCAGTTACGAAGTGAGGAAAACATGAAAATAACCTCAGTAAGTGAGGATGGTCCTGGCAGGATTTGAATTGCAGGCCACCTGTTCAGACTGTCATAAAGACCGTCCATGCCTTTAAATGTGTCAGCTGTCTGTGTGAGTGAAAATTCAGTTGATGAAGGGTAA
Source organism: Tenodera sinensis (assembly GCA_030765045.1). Classification (NCBI taxonomy): domain Eukaryota; kingdom Metazoa; phylum Arthropoda; class Insecta; order Mantodea; family Mantidae; genus Tenodera; species Tenodera sinensis. The sequence goes on along the minus strand of CM060964.1, from coordinate 355,987,651 downwards.
AACATATTGGGTAACATACATTCTTACAGAGCTGAAATGAAATAGATCCTGTTCCAGACCTACTGCTAGTGTCACTTTTCTGTCTTGCCACATGAAACAACTGTCAACTATTTATTTAGTTACATTTTCAAATGCTGCGTTCTCTAAACAATTTCAATTGTTACAGTTTAGTTCCTGTGCCTATTGACAGCCATCTACATTAAGAACCCTTGGTGATGACAAATATGTAAATGTCATTCATATGAAAATTAATATTTCTTGTTTGTTACCAGTAATGGAAAAAATTTACTGTGAGATGCATCCAGAAAGTAAGTCCCAATGACTGAATAAAGAGAACAAAAACATCACTAAGTAAGAAATATTTATTAGAATAATTACGTGGATTCATTGGCTGCTTTTCAACATAGTCACCACCATTGTTGAGGCATTTATTGTAATGGTGCACCATCAATTGTATGCCCAAGTCATAGGAGTCTCCTGCCAATGTCCAAAGCCATGAAGTCACCTTATTCTACACCTCAGCATCATTGTGGAAATGTTTTCCTGCCCGAGACAATTTCGTGCAAAAGCGAGCGAGACATCTGGGGGAATTGAGAAGAGAGTTCTGAAATTGTGAATCACCAGTTCTGCACAGTTGCTTGTGCACACTTTCCAACACTTCTGGTGTCACCAGGGACGGTCGAGCACTACGGTCTTCATCATGAATATTGGTTTGTCCTTCAGTGAATTGCCTGTGCCATCATCTTACCATACTGTCACACAATGTCGTGCACATACACGTGGCACAATTGGCAATGAATCTTTGCTAGAGATTTCTTTTGAGCATGCAAGAAGCAGATCACTGCACAAACCTGGCAGTTGGCTGGAGACAATATCAGAGCAGCCATTTTCTCTTAGCACAGTGCATTAACCACTGCCATCATAAGACTGAAGCTTTACTGCATTATTCCCACATATTTCCTCTCTACTTCTGCATATACATATTCCTATGTGACTGGTAGTGCCATCTCTGGATATGATCAGGACTTACTTTCTGGATTCTCATAATTCAGTTGATGGTAAACACATTTTAATGAACTCATACGTTGGTGTTGAAGTTTGTGACATTACTGTTTTGTACTGTAAGATATCAACAGTATTGTAAAGTTAGAGGGATTGGTATGTTGTTAACTCTGGGTGGGATGCTGTAGGAGGGAGGGAGGGATTTAAGAGCATGAATACCCTTTCCCCAGTGTTCTGTTGGTAGTGTTCGCCGATATGTGGGAGGCATTGGTAACGGATGTGACGGCTGTTGCCAAGGACGTGGTCGACCTCTGCGGACGTTCCCTGGACGACAACAAGCAGGTCTACATGTCTCTTCCAAGGCCAGGGGTAAGCTTGCTTTCATTATGCCTAATATCCACTTTAAGTGTTATTGCACTGTAGATCTGCCTACAGATCTCTTGTGGAGTAACTACTCCATTGTACCTGGAGAACGGGCTGCACAGGGTTTTGCCTGTCCACCTTCCCGGCACTCGTTGCCATTTGTCGCCATCATAGGAAGACATGGATGAAACCATACAACATTTTTAAAACTACTTTTAAAGGCTTTACTTACCAACTTTATGAAAGGAGATGCTGAAACTGTCCACCGTCATCCATACACTTTTGGCACCTCTTTAGGAAACTATCCATCACTTGCCATAGTTCACCTTGAGAAATTCTGGCAATTTCCTGGAGGATATTTTATTTTAATTCTTCCAGGGTATGAGTTTGTCTTGTATTCTTTATTTAAAGTTACCCAGAGATAGAAATCACAGGGGGTTGGGTCGGGGGACCGTTACCAAATCTCTACTAATAATTCTGTCCTGAAACATGGTTTCAATTGTTCTCATAAAAAAATTTGGCCATATGAGCTGTTGCTGTGTCTTGTTGAAAAAAGGCAAAATCATGCTCCCTGTCTGTTAATTCTCCAAAAAAAGGGGCACAATTGTAATCACATACATACAGCATCAACTTTTGACTGGAGCAAAATTGCCCTATTACTCAGAACCTAATATTGTTTATGATCAAAATATCCTCCGGGAAATGCAAGTATTTTTCAACATGAACTACAGCAAGTGATGGATAGTTTTCTAAAGAGGTGCCAGAAATGTATGGACAACAACAGTGAGCAGTTTCAGCATCTCCTTTCATAAAGTTGGTAAGCAAAGCCTTTAAAAGCAGTTTTAAAAATATTGTATGGTTTCATCCATGCCTTCCTATGATAGTGACGGATGGCAACAAGTACCATCAAGGCAAAATCCCACACAACCCATTTAGAACCTTTCGTTCTCCCCATAGTAAATGTAAACATGAGTGGCAATGGTTTATACTGGCCAATAAATGACAGCACTCGCAAGATGCTGCAAGGAATATTAGAATGGATATCCCAGGAGCAAGTGACAACATAGAAAATAAAAAAAAGATCATCATTTCAGTTTTGGTTATTATCTAGTGGTAACATTCTTACCTCTCATGCTCTGTCGACAGGTTCTAATATCAGTTAAATTCAAGCTGCTTTTTCTGGGCTTTGCATCTAAGTTTTAACTTAGTCCCTAGGATGAATAATAGATGGCTTTTATAAACTTAACCCTTCCTGGGCGTAATTATTTTCCTAGTTTTCTCAAGTATTTTAAAACATGAATATTATTCAAAATAAGGCACATATGATACTATTTTGTGTACTAAATCGTTGAAAACGTATAACCAAGCACATAAATGTTCATTAAGTCATAACATTGTTTTTTATTAGAGGTATTTTCTTTTGAGGCTACACTTATTTAAATGAAAAGTGGCATATGTACCAAAACAACTGAAACTTTGCCATATCTACAGGGCAGAGTGCATCATCAGTTCCTAGGCATCTTATTGGGTGACACTGAAGTCTTTTTGTGTATGGTATGCTCCAAAGCAGTTATCGGGATGTAAATAGGGTTTCAGATCACATGTTTCACAAAAATATATAGTTTCTTTCCTAACACCTGCTGCTACATAGGTCACTGTTGCTCGCACTTGCAGGACTTTTGTTTTCATCACTTTCCCACGCACTAAAGTCACTTTCATCTGTTTCATTGAGGACAGATTCTATACAAGCCCTTATTTCATCCTCCCCATACAGTCTCTTACGCGCCATGCACCAAATCAAACCAAAACAAGCAAAATAATGAAACACAACACAGAAAATTACTCGCTCAGGATGTATTATTCTGTAGCGACTAACAAAACACAAACCTAAGCACAGACGCACGCTTAAATTCATCTAATGACATCTGTTGACCATTTACGTGAAATAAAGGCTACGATAGCTTACACGAACGTATAAAAAGAATTTGTGCGAAGCTGACGCGTAACCATGCGTCGCGAATATATGCGCATTTCGCCCAGGAAGGGTTAAAATTTAGGAATCTAGTTTTTTGACATTTCATTCATTCGTCCATTTATTAATCATTTGATCTAACCTTTCAAATTTAAAAATGTTAAACTTTAAAAATCTGATTTGTTACATTCACACAATTTCTCTATCCACTATCATTTATTTTTATATAGCTTGTACAAACTATTCTTACAAAAGCTGATTTTCCTATACAGTTCCTGTTAATGAAGATTAACATTCATAAGTGTTGAAAGTTTCAGACCAATAATAAGGATATAGCGGAAATGGCTGATTCCCTAAAAATTTATTTGGAATAAATTATGTTTTAAAAATGTTTACATGTATTGCGTAGTATTTATCTGTGGTTTACCCACTATGTAATATTATGTGTATAAATGTCCTTCAGAATGAAGAAAGCTTCAGAAGCTATTTCCAGAAAATTTAAGACATATTTTATTTATCTCATAAATATCTTTCTCAAATATTGCTCTAATGATTTTTATTAATATATCACATGTTTGAGATACTTGATTTCCTCTTTTTTTTCCTCATGTTCATGCAAAGAGAACAGAATTTCAAAGCCGTCACATAACGATCAGCTCTTAACTCACTTAAGCCATTTTACAAGGTCAAGTATTGAGATTTAGAAAATGACTTTGTAAAATGGTTTAAGTACTGTTCATTTAAATAGCAGTAAAGAAATAAGTTGAGAGTAGATTTGAAAGTCCTGTCAGTAAGATGGTAGGTACTCTCTGTCATGTAGATATTTCTGATGAATATGGTTTGTTATTATCCCCTGTAGCACACAAGTAGGAACTGTGTCCACAAACACTCCAGTTTTATGCATATCAACCAGTCAATGTCTGTCACTCTTTGTAAAATGTCAGTTTTTCAAATATTTGTTTATTTACTCTTGAATGAATTAAAGCAATTACAATTGCTGAGATTCAGTTTTTACTTTCTCTACTACATATAGTAAGTAGAGGAAATATTGTATTCCACCCAAAAATTCAATGACAAGATTTCACCAGAAATATGTTTTGAGGCCCCCTGAATTCAAAAAGAGCATTTTCAGAAAATGTCTGTGTGTGTGGGTGTGTCTGTGTGGGTGGGGGTGTGCGAGTGTGTGAACAGCGTAACTAAACAAAAACTCAATTGAAAACCAAATTTGGTATTTAAGTTTAATATATTTCAAAGATGTGACAAAGATTTTGAAGAAAATTCCTCCATCCTAAACTGCCCTTTACATGAAAAATGTTTTGAAAATTTTTATTTTGTGAAAAACAGCTCTAATGATTTTGATTAAAATGCAACATGTTTAAGATGTTCTTATGGCAAATGAAATGTATATTTTGAATGTTCTGGCTATAGCCCACATACATCTCTTTACACTTGACGACTTTTGCTTAACTGGTAAACCTTAAGAGATAGACCAAATCTTACTGTACAAAAAATGTAGATCTCATTAAAACACACAATTTATATCCAAATGAATGTTTTTGTAGAGTGAAACATTTCAGAGATATTCCTTGTTATTTGTGTGAGTTTTGGAATACTTTTGTCAAATGGAAGATAGTTATTCATTTTCTTATAACTTAGCCATGCAAAGAGAAGAGAATCTTTAAAGCTTTAAAAGATTTGACTCACTCAAAACCTATTGTATTCCCATACTCCCCTTGCACATACAAGGAAATAAGCAATAACATAATTTCTGCAAATGGTTTATCTCAACTAACACTAAAATATATAGGAAGAAGTTTGTAAGAATGGTTAGTACAAGAGTAGAGATAGTCATTTGAGTGACACCATTAGATTTTTTTTAATTTGTTCACCTCATCTTCATTTTGACAAATTTCTCATTTATACTAAAAATCTTCCAAATTGCTTTGTATCCATCATTTTTCAACCCCATAAGTGGTAATTTTTTGTATTACTAACCGTAAAAGAATGGAGAGCAACGGTTATCCTCTTGTTATTGAGAAAACGAGTGCATTTGTGCTGAATATCCTCAAAAGAACAAATCTTTTTTAAATATGATTGTTATACCACCCCTAAAAGAAAGAAAAGAGCATGATTTATGTTTTCATTTGCCAAATGTATGGAGAAAATAGGCCGGTTTGTGCTGAGAATCCTCATAATAGCCTCCTACTAAACATTTTGTACGCCCTCTTCTGTTTTGGTGGTTTTTTGTGATGGCACTCCCACAGTATTTTACTCTTGTCTTAAAGAATAAATGCGCCAAATCTGGTCACAGTGCTAGGATGTAAGAGCTTTAAAGCCACATACACATGCATATTGACTTTTATAGTTGTAAGATTATGGTTACAATCAGACTGTCCAAATTTGCACTGTAACATTACTAGCACATCTGATTAGAGCTCCAAGTAAAACATATGTAAAAAGCTAAAAATCCACAGCTATAAAAACTGTAGAATTTAAAAAGTAAAATGAGAAATATAAAATTCAATGCCATAGCTGGTATTTGAACCACAAGTGTTCTGTTCTACACACAGCTGCTCTAACCACTGAGCTACCATGACAACATGCCAGTATGGCCTTAAATTCTCCAACCAATTCACATTTTCCTGGTATAGGTCGCGCGTTACTTCTTGACGAATGAAAATTTTATATGAAAGGTTGAATGCGAGTCTCTACTCAGCTTTTGCGGGAACGAGAGAGAGGAGGTACAGTCTGCAGTGAGATGACGCGCATGTTTCTGAGCTGAAGTAGTACAACACTACAAATCAATTTATGACACTTGCAGTAATATCAGCCACACGTATTATACACTATACCTCTATAACTGTTTCCACTTAACTTTCTTGCATTTATTCTATTCCCGACATCTCTCCCTCATCTGAATTGCTATTTTCGTTGCATGCATACATACATCCGTACCGCACAAAACTTCTGCAGTTGACTGTATACACAAACGCGACAGAGGAAAACAGAGGTGTCTGTTATCGTAGCATAAACATTTGCTGACCTGTTTATTAAGGGTAGGCTCACTCATTGGATTTCTGCTCAAGGTCATTCGTCAAGAACGAACGCGCAACCTATAGACCACAAGGAAATCTCAAATTCGAGATCACAAGCACCAATGATGACTTACGTTTGTAAGTACTTGTAAGTACCTGGGCTATAAGGTTTTTATTATAATTTCCATTTATAAAGCCAATCAATGATAATTGATTGTTCTAAACACCTAACTCATGTGTGGGCAAACTTTGAAAGGTAGAATCAGAGCTGAGCTGGGATTTGAACCACAGATCTCCCCCTTTACATGCTGTTGCTCTAACCACTGAGCAACATGCCAGTACAACGTTAAATTCCTTAAGAGTCACATTTTCCCGACTATGGCATTGAATTTTTCAATTCTTATTCTACGTTTCAAAAGTTGCCTACACACAGTTTGTGTTAAAGCAATCAATTATCATTGATTGCCTTTATAAATGGAAACTGTAGAATTTGTTTTAACTTGTAATTCATCCAAGAATAGTGAATGAACCATTTTGATAGGAATGTGTCCAAAATTTGCTAACATAGGAGATAGTAATAGCCAAGTTTTCTTAAGCTCACAGTGATGACCAATAATGAAATAACACCTAGGGCATCTGTGACTATATGAGGCAAGGATGATATATTTTGTCTGGAAATATTTTTGTGTGTGACAGTTTTCTTTCTAATGGTATGTACTCAGCCGAAGCATGAAGATTCACTTTTGAAATGAAAACATAAATACAGCATCCTCCTTTAGCTATATAAGTAGATAAGGTAATGATGCCGAATATGGGCTTCTTGATGCGCAATGTCTCTAAACCATGCCAACTTGATATGAAATACGCTACTGGACAAAAGTTGGCAACTATGAATCAGAGGAACACGGATAATGGAACAGAAGCGCGATCCAAACTGAAACAATGGAGTAGAAGTGTGCCTAAATAGTGGAATAATGTAAACATGTTGTTTGCTAATGCTGGATTTCTAACAGTGAAGTCATTAATTCTCTTGCTCTCCAATATTTTTCACTGATGGATGGGGCACTAGATGTGGCCGGGCATATTTGAAGGTGGTCTCGATCCATTTCCTCTTGCAGATCACATAGAGGACAGAGTGGTGAAGAATATATCCCAATTCTGTTCAAATGTTTGCCAGACAATCATACCCCATAATCAAGCTGAACATTGCAACTGCCTTTTTTCAAGGGTACTCAGGAATTACTAAGTTTGGTGGTTCCCATCTTTTGTTTTTTGATTTTTCTTAGTAATATTTTGGAATAATTTTTTTTTTAATTCAAAGTTGGCTAATCTTGTTAGCTGCATAAAATGGTAGGTTAACTATAGATTTCTGTGCACTGCTGGTACCCCCCCTTTTTTTTTGTTGCAAGAAAATCAGCTTTGCCGTTACCACTCAGTCCACAGTGAGCTGGTATCCATTGGTTACCTTTACTGCTATATGGAATGTTCCAAAATTAGACCGACAAACTTCGGGAGCTGTTAGATAACATTATTTTAATACTTTTGTTAAGCAAAGTTTTTTTGCGGTGCTTCGTTTAAGCGTTAGACGAGTTAATGTCATAGATTACTGCCTCCCACCTAGTTTAACTATTTACAGTAAAATTGACAATGCAAATTAGTATTGCATTTATCTTAGTGTTGGTCCTGGTGGCTCAGATGGTTAGATGCTGGCCTACTGATACCAAGGTTGTGGGTTCAAAACCGGTCCAGACTGATGGTTTTTAAGTGTGCTTAAAAACAACAGCTCCATGTCAGTAGATTTACTGGAATGTAAAAGAGCTCCTGCGGGATGAAATTCCGGCACACCGGCGACGCTGATGTGATCCTGGAAATTGACAGCATCGTTAAACAACAAAATATTTATTTATTTATTTTATCTTATCTTAGTAAGGCACATAATCTTAATCCAAAAAACAAACACAGAACACATAAACAAAACACAAACATATGCTAAATGAATTGAAGCGTCTTTGTTTTGTTTCTTTCGTTTGTTTACTGCACAGCTGGCAAAATCAGAGAAATGGCTGGTGTCTTTGCAAGGGTACAGCAGAATAGGGTACGCCAGTGTACTCTTTTGTGTTAATCGCAATGGGTGTCCTTTCCAACATTTGCTTTGAATAGTAAAGCTGTGGTTAACTGCAAACAATGAGATGTTTGTCTTTTGCCATAAATACTTAAACTGGGTGGGAGGCAGTAACTCATAACTCATTTTATTCATCCTTTAAGTACATGAATTAAAGGACACGTCAGAAAGTATACATACATATTTATATTTACATATATATTTACACCTTGGTTTTCTTTGCCTTAATTGATTTATATTCTTCTAGACTATAAAAAGCATTTTCTATTACATATTTTTTTATCATTTTTAATGTACATTTGTTATTTTCAATGATTTGTATTTCTTTATGTAGCTTATTAAATAATTGTTTCCCCATACTTCTTACATCTCGATTATTTAAAGTACCCCTTAATGTAGATCTAAAATATTCATTATTATTTCGTAATCCATACTTATGAACATTGTTATTTTTTTGCTCCTCTTTGTCCAATATAATGTTTTTTATGCTTTCATATATATATGCAGGGAACAGTAATGGCATTAATTGGTCTAGCGCTTAAACGAAGCACCGCAGCAAGAAACTTTCAATAACAAAAGGTGTTTAAAATATGTTATCTATCAGCTGCCAAAGTTTGTTGGTCTAATTTTGGGACACCTGTATAGCTCTCCAATATGAATTATGACTAGAGGAGCAAAATATTTCGGAATTAAAATAGTCCCCCATTTGGATCTCCAGGCAGGGACTTCTTCTTAAGAACCCAAACATATTAATAGAAGATCTAACATAGAATTCTTCAATGGAATGCAGGTGGAATAATGTAAAAATGGAGGTGGAGAATTGCCCAAATTCACCATTTTGAATGAGAATAGAGTTTCATACCTTCTTGGTAATCTATGTACACGTATTGCTACTAGCTACCTTCATTCTGATTTTATACACATTTCCAACTGCTCAATTCTAATGTCATGCAACTTGCGTGCTACTACTGCTGCCTACTTTCATTTCTCATGCATTGGCACCCTACATTATGTGGTCCCTAAGCCCATATTCATCAACCTTACTGTAGATAAATATCCCTTTCTAAAGGGCACAGCTTGCTTTAGTTGAGACAGATTTACTTACGTCTATTTTTATATGATGGTGCTTTCTTTTTCAGAAACATGGAACCACAAGTAAACCATTAAAACCTGTTCGGTTGGATTCAGAGGTAAGTAATTTGTAAATTGAAAACTTATATACAGCAATAAATGCTGTGGACATTGAACTTAAACAGAAAATTAATAAATGCTGTGCATTGGAAAGATGATTTACAATGGACGTATCATTGCAGGAGCAAGCCAAGATAGCAAAGTCAGGGCTTGAGATGAAACTAATCACATCAGAAATGGATGCTGAAACAGACAAATGGCAAGAGAGTGTTCAGGCTGGGGGAGCTGCAATGGAAGAGAACAACGACATAGTGAAACGAGCAAAGAACATGAGCAGCATGGCCTTCTCCATGTATCAGTTTACAAGAGGGGAAGGTGCTCTCAAAACAACGCAGGATCTCTTCACTCAGGCTGAGTACTTCGCTGAGGAAGCAAACAGGCTGTACAAGGTGGTGCGGCAGTTTTCATATCAGGTTGGTGTGTTTGAATGTAAGGTTACTGTTACTAAACAAAGTAGCAGGAAATAGAACATGTGATATTGCAGCAAATAACCAAGACATACAGTAGAACCTTGCTTAACCAAACTAAAGGGGATAGAGCTGTTTTAGATAACATATTATTTTGGATAATTGATGGTAATGATTTTAAGCATTGAAAGAAAGAAAATACTTGTATTCCAAATGCATGTAATGTTTAATAAAAAACTATTACAAAAAGTTACAACTGTACGCAGTATTAAAATATGCATCACAGTTAGGTCAATCAATGGTAATTGTTTTTTCACAAAGGGAACGGCAGAATGCTTATTACAACATGCTTCCTTTTCACTGACATCTTCAATACAAATAAACCACACTGACCAACACCAGTAGTAAAATAACAATAAATGCTTGTTCAAGCAGTTAACATTTGTTATAATGGTAAAATATTTCTTGGAGTGTGAGGTTGGGTGTGAGAAATAATTGCACCACATAGGAATATTGGAATTTAGGGTTTGGGCTAAAGAACTGTCGCAGCAACGTTGCCAGTGCAGATTTAAGTCTCTCATATTTTTTCATTCATTATTTCTTATACGTCACACATTAGTTCTCAACTAATGAAATTTTTAAATGAGAGGTTCGATGTGAGTCGTAATATTTCTCCCTGGTCTTCTATGCCTGAATTGCTGTCATTTTTGTTAAAACACTGGCAGTGACATATACGTGTACCACACAAAACTTAACAGTTAACTGTACTCCTGTGTACTCTTGAAGATAATTTAGGGAAGCAGTTTGTTATTGTAACATAAACTGTTTCCTGACCTGTTTATTAAGGGTAGGCTAGCTAACTGTGCCTTCACAGAAGGAAACTCGTCTAAAATGGAGAAGTATCCTGTACTTTCTTTTTCTGCTCCTCTGTCATTTCAGTTAAGCCAGGGATCGGTTAAGACGCAGCTTGAATCAGTGGGCTTTTGTTGTATTTTGCTAACATTTATGCATAATCATTTATTGTGCACCTAAATGGTGAAGAACTTTCAGCAGAAGACTTCATAAGTAGATGTCCCCTCATATTTCAGAAGATTTACTTGTTCCATCAAGTGCATCCCGATGCTCCTGATGTTGCTGTCTTTATACAGTGCATTCCTTATACCAAAGGGCTACGGATCACACATGCATCTGCTCTGTGCACTGTCTTATTACATTGGCGATTTTTCCATTCTAAAACTCATGCATTACTTGCTCATGGATGATAGCAACTGTGCTATAATGAGTACTGACCCTGTTATAAGTCGTGTCCATCTGCATTAAGATATTCCTGCCATCTTCACATGAGATTTCCATTCACATGCACAAGTTCTTTGTGCGTAATTTTTATCATTCTATTCTTATTTTGTGCTTAAGCTTATCTGTGGTATGAGCTGCTCCATTTCATTTTGGACGGCAGGAAACCTTGAATTTTTTTTGGAGGGGGGATTCAATTTTCTGTCATCTAAAGTACATGTTAAGTTAATGTCTTTTGCAAAATCACAGCAATAGCCATATTCATAAACAAAATGTTTGCTTCCTCAGTCCCACTCTGTTGCCAGACTGTGCAGATAATGTGTTCAATAATGCAGAATGGTCTCCTTTACCTTTCATGATAGATGAATTTGTTATTGGTCTTTTTTATTTGTCATATTTTGATCTACCATCATGCGGAGTCTGCTTCCTCACACCCCTAATACCCTGTATGTATGTACATATATGTAATGTATAGAAGTTTTGGGCAGGATATCTTTAAAAGCAAAAATTATAGTATTAGTAGTATTTGTTATATTATTTCAGCAAAAGCAGTTGCATACCTCTTAATGCAAGGGGAAAATATAAAGGTTGAATTGTGTGCAAGTGACTCCACATTCACAGTGTTATGTTTGTTGCAGGTTCCTATTGGCAGTCATAAGAAGGAGTTACTAGAAAATCTGGACCGAGTGCCAACATATGTTCAGCAGCTACAGTTTACAGTAAAGAACCCAACAGTTGGCAAGGCTGCCACATTTACTAAGGTAGACAATGTGATTCAAGAGACAAAGGGCCTTATGGATGTAATCTCTAAAGTTGTTACAACCTGCTTCACATGTGCCACAAAAGTGAGTATCTTCAACGTACTGCTTCAGAGTTATGAGTGTAAAGGTTGCTTCTCAAAAACCAGTAATGGTAACAAGAACAACAAAGTTAAAATACATGTATTATAATCATAATCTGAGTGTTCATAATTAGCAGAAAGTTTTCCCGGATCCTGGGAACTGGAAGGAAGACTTAAAGATTCAAAATTCTTGTTCCCAACAATGGCATATTAGACTAAATTAGAGTGAAAGGTATAATCAGAACTGAAAAATTCAATGCTATAGGCAAGATTTGAACACAGATCTTCTGCTCTACACACAGCTGCTGTTAACTTCTGAGCCTGTTTTCACTTCATTTCACTTCATTAACTGATCAGGTAAATGCCGGATTTCTATTTTCCTGGAATTTTGTCTTTGACTGTAGATGAGAGCAAATTCTATAGGTTGTATTTGTTATGTGGTGCAAGTACAGTAAAACCTGTCTTCAGTGCAATCGAATGGGACTCTCAAACATTTCTATTAACGACAGATTTCCATCTAATGAAGGTAGGCCTAGGCTATGAACATATGTAAGTGGACAGAATGAGATAAAAATGTACATACCTTATTCAACTGTGTGTATTTAGATATTTCTGCTGTAATATATATATGCGATGCACACCAAAACATGTCATGAATGAAAAATAGTGGTATACACAATTCATGTATTTTTTGCAGCAGTGAAGGAGAGGTATCTGGACACATTGCTGTTTAACTGCTCGACTTTCCACAAACACTTTGGCCTGAGAAATCACACCAAACTTATCCGAGTCATTTTGCCATAGGGCAAATTGCTGCAGTTCCTTTAAACTTTTGATAGCATCCTTATGAGTCTTTAGACTACACTCTTCTTCCAACTCAGGGTCATACTCGTCTATATCAACTGTGTCTGTTTCAGTTTGCACATTTTTGTCTATGTTGACATATTTCATGGCATTGCAATTGAAAGCACCTTCACTGATGTTGTTTTGTGCCTGTTGTTTTCTAAACTCTGCATTCCAGAACTGGAAATGTTGCATTAAAATGCATACTTACATTGTCCTTGTAAGACAGTTTCCATTTAATAAAGGGAATTTAGCATGTTTTTCAACTCTAAATTCATGGGACCATGAAATATTTCCATTTAAGATTTCTACTTAACAAGGGATTGTTGAAGGCAGGTTTTACTGTATATGTTGTAATCCTTGAATATTTTTGGGAACTTGTACTGTTTCTGTGGACTTGAGACCCTGAGGTACTTCTGTCTCTTGAATTTGCCTCCTTTTGTTGTATCAGTGAGATAGGGTTCAAAGCCTTTGAGGGTTGGTGTGTAATGGATAGGGTGTTACTCTCCTTTGTTGAAGTGATTTCAGACTGAAGCTGTTTTCTTGATGTTATCTTATGTGATGGGTTTCAGTAGATGCCAAAAGTTACTTAAAATATTGCTCACTTATGATTTTTAACTCCAATAAAGGCAGAGTTATCTTTTTCTGTTTCAGTAGTGAATTGTATGGATTTGTCTTGGAAGTGTTAGAGCTTCAAAGCATTGTTTATGAATTTAGATTGCATTACACAAAGACGTCAACATATCTGAACCTTTGTTTTAATATCCCTGGGAATGATTTAGTAATATGCATTTTGAAGTAGTTGGTGAGTAAATTGATCTGAGATGGTGAAAGAGCATTTCCCTTGGCCAAACTTGAAAACTTGAATTTGAAACCACATCAGCATGCCACTTTCAACAGCTTTATACATAGACTGGTCAACATCCCTCTCGAGAAAGAAGAATTTGTACAAGATTCTGCCACATTCAACAGCCCACACTTCATAAAATACTCCCACTGATTTTCAAAACTTGGTTCAGTTATGTTGATATTTTCAGAATTCTGCACTAAAGCTTGATGGGTCTGTTCCATACTTAGACCTGAAAATCACCAGGATACAGCACACTCTCAACTTTGGCATCCATCGAAAACCTACCCACACAGACATTTACATCAACCTGCAACCCCCACCAACACACCATTTTCAATAGTACTGCCTACAGATTAGTGAACTTACCTCTCAGAAAAAGAGAATATCAATAAGAATATAACCACATCCTCTCCATAACACAACAGAATGGTTTCAAACCCAACATAGTGAGAACAAGATTGCACAATTTCAGAGAGAAGACTACATACACTCTGTACGCAAGAACCTTGCCAGCAATTTCTTAAATTCATATCGCACCCTAGACTAAACTACAGTTGCTACAAAATGTTCAAGAAGTACAACATAGTTTTGGTTCTACAAAACAAGTATACAGTTCAGAATTTGCTCAATTTTTCCCTGAAAGACAGAATACCATCAGAACAAAAATCAGGCATTTATTTAATAAACTGTGAAAATTGTAACCAGGTATATGTAGGCAAAACAAAAAAAATATTGAAACAAAAGGAAAGAACACTGAAGTTGCATTTCCAATAAACAAATAGAAAAATCAGCTGTAGCAAATCATTTTGGACTGCAAACCATGATATCAATCGTGAAGCGGCTTTATTAAGAAACATCAATTGGTGTACAGAACTGAAAATCTGGGAAATCATCCACATCATCAAAAAGAAGGAATGTGTAATGAATTTTGAAATCCTGCCATATAACAAGCTCAATAGTTTTATCACAAGAGGACCAACTGCTGTCATTTCTGCACCACTACCTGTAACATTGTCTCCATAGTTGCCCATCAAACCCAGGCTGAAGATGAAAGCAATAGCTACTGAACCATGTTCCACTTTTAAATTCAGCTCAAAATCTTATAAATATAAACTCAGACGTTCAATTCCTCAAATCCAATAATAATCTTCCAGCACTCACAACATGGGAAGGAACATACATTACCAGATAAATTGATCAAACAATGAACTTTGAAGCCCCACCAAGCAACAACTTAGATAGGTTCATAAAGTAACCACCAGATAGCTCCAGTTTTGCCTCATTCCACATCCTCACCCCAGTAAGTACTTAGCTGAGAGATGGGAGCAAAACTAGTCCTAGTGAAGTTGAAAGTGTGCACTAAGTTGTTAAATATCATGATTACGCTTCACTGCGTCTAACTTCTATACTCCATCTTGATAATTTTCTACATTCATTTTTAATGTAAGGGTTTCATTCTTTGACCTTCTAAAATATCAATTGCATTGCTCAATGTTTTTTGTATGTTTGCAGTATAATCTAGATTTCCGTGGACTGTCTTCACGAGGCGGAGCATCTGGTTCCCCATTTAGAGATGAGGATGGCAGTGGAGCCGGAGCTGGTGGCGAGGGTGGTAAGCTAGGTGGCGGCTCAGGGACTGATCCGTCCATCTGACAGTTCGGGATGGCCCGCAGGGCCAAGGGAGATGCTCGACGCACAAGAGTCTCATTCCTGCTCTTCTAGACTCTTCCTCATATATCTGGCTGCATACACCTTATCCCTTGGTCACTACCTAGCTTCCTAGTCCAGGCAATAAATACCTCTCTTACCTAACTATATGTACTCGTTCTTATAACTAGATGCCTCATTTCCAAACTTTTGTACTGTAAGATATTTCATTTCATGTCACCTGTTGTACTTGTAACATGTTTTATACTTGAATTCAGTGATACAAGCTTTAAGGTATCATGTTTCTGACACCTTGTATCAGAACGTATGATAATTGGTCAGAATATGCAAGGCTATTTATTGTGGAGAAAAACTAAATTTGATTTAGTTATTCTCATGTGAATACTCTGTGTTTTTAACAAAAAAATGTTGTTTTATTTGTTGATTTCACTTGAAAACAAGTATGTTTATACATCCCTGTGTATGTTGTAAGGTAACTTTTCTGCTAAGGCTATAGAGTGTTACAACTGTTGCATGGTAATATTTGCTGAATCTGTCTGATGGGAATAAGTTATTACAAACAGACAAAAGCATGAAAGTCTGAAGTGATAATTCCTCAGGCTGCAATCTTTCATACAATGTATTTATTATTGATTAAGCAACCAGTGATCTTGCAGGAGATTTGAGAGAGTCTGATTCTGAAGTACCGTGTTCATGTAGAAAAAGTAATTGTTAGCATGCCTGTAAGGGCAGGAATATTTTGGGAAATTCCATTGTTCTGTTAGGCAATCATTGATGTCATCTCTTACAGAGCAATTTTCCATATACCCAGGTATATATTTGGTGAAGGCAAAATGTTTAATTGTTTGTAGTTATTGTTCTTTTTTGTACATTTCTTTTTTAATTTCATTTTAACAATTACCCTGGGCTGAGCTTTGCTTATTAACAAAGGAATTATGCCTGGTTACATGTTTTTACTAGACAAATCAGATATAGTAATGGCCTTGTGTTTAGAAAATGTTTGTTCTATCAAATTTTGATAGCTGCATTATGTTGCCTTTCGACAGACAAGACGTTTGGATCAAGAAATACCCTTGCCTCACCCTCAAGAAAGTCTTGGACATACAGCACACTCTGGTTCTTAAGTCCCATGTTCATGTACAAAAAGTAATGGCTACCATGCCTATAAGGGCAAGAACATTTTGGGAAATTCCATAGCTTTGTTAGGCGAGCATTGAATCTCTTACTGGGCAATTTTCCATATACCTGAGCATATACTTCATAAAGACAAAACTTTTAGTTGCTTATAATATGGTTTATAGCTAGTTGTGGTAGAGATCTACTAATTTTAGCTTTTTTTTTTCTGTATTCTGAGCATTCTTTGAAATTTCCCCAGGAAATAATAGCATGTACTAGTAAGCTATGAATGTATGCAAAGTAAACTGCTCTAAGTATGTTTACACTAAGCATACATTTGATCCCTTAGGTGATTCATTCAACAACTTACACCTATAGTCTCTAAATGGTGGTAGCGCTGTTGCTTACCAAGCAGGAGACCCGCGTTTGACTCCTGGTACTGGCATGGGGAGTTTCTCCTGCTGGAAGACCTGGTCCGGGGTTCACTCAGCCTCATTAGGTCCCTGCGGGCCGAATTGAGGAGCTATTTGATTAAGAAGTAGCAGCCCCATGTCATGAAGAACGCATAACTGGCCAGGAGGGCCTGGAGCGCTGACCATGTCCCACCCTCCAGCCCTGCACCTCACTCATGAAGCCTGTAGCAGGCAGAGATGGGGTACGCAGTGGCTGAGTGGTAGCCCTTGGCCCAGAAAGGGCTGTTGTGCTGGGGTTTAGTTCTTTTTTATAGTCTCTAAATATTTGTTATATCAGTAGGTTTAATTTGCTTCATTGTTAATAGTTTCAGTTTTTCATTGAATAACCAACCATATATGTGTTTGTTTTCCAATTCAAATTTTCATCCAATGTTACACCCAAAAATTTGTTCATCTTTACATAATTTATTGGTTATAGTTTGTCTCAGAATTAATTTTGGATATATCTGTTTTTACTTATCTTGTGAAAGCTTAGAGCTGCTGTTGCATCATTACTTAATTATCATGTTTGCATTTAACAAGTTCAGAATGCATTTCAAACTCTTCTCTATATGCAAATTCACCCCTCTCTTGTTCTCTCACTTGATAAAAGTACTTACATCATCTGCAAAAAGTGTTACATTTATCCCTTCTATATTATTTACATTATCTGCCAAGTCATTTACAAACAATATGTATAAAAGAGGTTCGAGTTTAGTTCCTTGAGGTACCCCATACTTTATTGCTTTATTACTTGAAAGCAGAGTTTTTACTTCTTGAGTTTCATTATCAAAATATTATTTCAACTGATTGTTTCCTATTACCCAGATGACTTGAACCAGTTTAATGCTACTCCCTTCACATCACACATGGACAATTTCTATAATAACAGTGTGTGATCAACCGAATTAAAGGCCCTTGTAAGGTTCAAGAAAATACCTATTCCTAACTGTTGGTGGCCATACTGGGAGCAGCATTAGCAAGGTATGGGCCATACTGTAACTACACATTCCCATCTTGGTCCACTCATGTAATTTTACATTAAATATAACCCACCTCATTACAGTTATCATTGAAGGGCATGTCACTCCATACAATTTAGCATAAACACAATAGATCACAAAAATATTTATAAATTACTTCTTTACTTTGGATTTTAAGAGTTTCCTTCAGTAAATGCAATTTGTTCTTTAGTTATAAACTGCCACTTCACTTAAGAGCTACAGCACTTGGGAAGGGGAGAATATGCATTTTATCTTTCCATAATCACAGATGTAGAATACTAGCACTGTACCAGTGGCTTTATAAACCTCAAATGATATTTTTATTAATTTAATTTACTTCTCTTTGCACTGTTTATGAAATAATTCTACAATGCTCTAAAAGATTTTTATTATGAATCCAATTTCATAAGGATGAAAAATCTCTGATATTCTTACACAGGGGTGTGGCGGGTTTTTTTAATCTGTGCATTTGCAATGGGACTCTTATCTCCAGGCTGTTAATAGGTTAGCAGATAAAAGAAGATAAGGGCTTATATATTATCAATGAATATTCAAATTTCCATTGAAATTAACTTTACTATAATGTAACAATGTTGCTACAAATGCTTTGCTACATCAGATAATTCCTATATTGACTTCACTTAACTTTGGAGACCCAAGTACATTTTTTTAGTTTGTGATTAAGCTTATAGTTAGTTCACTCAAAATGGAAGTTTTTAAACCTCAGTCACCATCTGCAGAAGATGAGAGAGACATCTCTCGAAAACGTTCCAGTTTTTAATAAACAAGTGAGTGAAGTAATTGTAAAAATTAGTGTGACTCTTCTTATTTCAACATTCAGATTTCTACCAAAATTAACTTTATTATAATGAATTACAATATTATAACAAATAACTTCACTCTTTACAAGTATAACTGTGGTAAATTTCTGAAGCAGTGTCCACCACTGCTTGTTTTTGTTTGAACATGTGTTGAGTGAAGGGGAGAGGGCAACGCATTGCTTGCCCCTGATGGTGGTATTACATCATATCAGCCGTTACAGATTTGCCAACCCGTGCTTTATTAGATTCTTTTTAGTTTGTGTTTAAAACACATTTTCAGGGTGTTGGCTAAATTTTTCAGTGCCACTGGCAGTCTGTTAAATAAAATTACCACCCTTGTATTAATGTCCCTCTCAGAGATACTTTATTTGTACTGTATCTAAAATAATTGCAGTTATTTTTTGTATTATGGTCATGTATTTGATTGTTCCTCATTAATACTTGCTTTTCTATTGTATATATTATAGCTCTGTAAACATACAGAGAATAAATGGTGGAAAGATTTTCGTTAATGAAGGTAGTTTTAAAAGTTGCCCTTGATTTCAATTTATATATCAGCTTGATGCAAATGTTTTGTAGAATAAGAATTTTATTTAAATAAGTTTTTGCAGTGCTCCCCGATATTTCCATGCCATAAATTAAATGGGGATAGATGTATCCAAAATGTATCAGTATTAGAGTTTTAACATCACTATAGTTTTTGAAGCACCTCAGTAACTATGTTAATCTGCTAATAATATTGCATATATGGTCAATATGTTCTGTCCATTTAAACAATTCTCTACCATAATGTCTAGAAATTTGCTTGAGTTAATCTCATGAGTGGTCAGATTCTGAACTTACAGGTTAAAATTATCAGTATTTTTTGTTAACCTGTTGAATTTCATCATCTTTGTTTTCTGCATATTGCGTTTCAAATTTAGAGATTAAAAATAGTCAAGAAGCATGGATATTAGGCTCTTTATATTTGTGTGTAGTTGTCTTTTTAACCCAGCAAATAGCATCAGCATAAGTAATGATGGAAGCATTATTTGGGTGTATTATGTCATTGACATAAGTGATAAATAATAGCACACCTTGCGCAGGGCGTAGGCAGACCCCATACTTTACTGTTTCCATTTTTTAACTAATATTTATGACAAACTTTCCCCTTTTATGAGTAATTTTATCCAGTTAGATAAGAAGCAATTAGGGTTTTGGGGAGACCTCCAATTCTATGTTTACAAAGTCTCAATTCATGACAATGAATTTAAAGTAAAAAGCGCAGTATATCCTTCAGTTCAATTGCAGATAATTAGAAATATATTTAACCCATTTAAGGTATAAAGTTTCATACCTAGTGCAGTGTCAAATCCCAGTCTACCATGTGTGAGAGCACAAACCATTACACCACACAGTAACTGTGTCAAAGTGTGTATAAACATGTGCCATTTCAGCAGCCATCTTGGACTCCTTAAGGTTGTACTCTGCTTCCAATGGTAAGAACAATTAAATAAACCTAAGATTCAGTGTATTTATTTCCTTCTCCTAGTTTGCAGTCAATAATTTATGTATTTCATTGCAGTATTTCTTTTGAAAACTTCAATGCTTTTAACTTTGGTTTGATAATATTCAACCACAACCTTAATTCAAGAGCTCTTTATCTTAACTAGCCTTAATTTTATAACAAATTTGACCAGATTTGAAATATGTTGAGACATTTTCTTCAAGGTCCTTCCTACATATATATATATATAAAAGCTCAATTGCATACTTGCAGTGATTGGTGAATCATTTGTGTACGGACAGATGGACGGACAGACAGACACACACACACTAATGAATGTGTGTAAATGCTATGGAAGTTGAGGCTTATGTATAATGAGCATATTTCCAGGATTGCTCTCATTTGAAGCTTTTTCTTTCTAACATAAGCAGGTTGAATAGATTCGCAGTACTGAGGAATTCTTATGCAGATCCATGCAGCAGTTGTTAAAAATACAATTTTTCTCAGCCTTAGCACTACTTTTGTGTTTATATTTGTCCACTAAGGAGCAAATTTAAAAATATCAAAAGGTTCTTTTTATTAGGTTCTGAAGTTTCTGTAATAATAACTAGCATATTTTAGAAATATTATACTTCTCTCCCATAGAAGTTTCCTGTATTGAAAATGTCAGACATGATAGCCAGTCATTTGGCATTTGCTCCTTAGTAAATGTGTGAATGAATGTTGCTGTGTGGTGTATGCAGCCACTTATAACTTATTTGTGCAGCTTAACAACATCGCAAAAAAAGACAGCAGGGAATTTGTTTTTATTGCTGCTCATTAATTTGGTGTATATGAAATAAAATGAATAAGCAGCAAGGAGACAAAATTAAGAGTAAAGAACAATGTTTGGTCATTATATCTACGAAACTCATGATATTTGCAATGAACAAATAGAATGACATTGTTAGGAAAGGTTGTTTAAAATACTAATGCATCCATGCATTCATTAAAAGAATCTGTTAGTGGATAAGATGACCAAATTTGAATCTTGCCCATTCTTCTCTGCTTATTGGTGAAGTTAGATGCTTTGATGCAATTAAAGACACCACAACTTCCATTGCCGGCATGAATGGACAGTTTTTCAGCCGGTATCATAAAGGCAATATTTTGTCATTAGGTGCTTCTTATCCAATACCATGCGTTGGACAGCTCTCAATTCGCTGCAGAGGGTGAATAAGTACAAATACATGGATGTGACGGACAAGACATATCCCAACGGTTTTCATTTCCTGCATATCTAGGATGCTATGAAAACAAAGTGAATGTATGACGAGGGTGAAGGTGTTTCTCGGTGGCTGGCAACACAGAGGTCCAACTTACTCACTGGTCAGTTATCAGACGTAGGGCAAAAATACAAGAAAATATGTTCATGGGTACCTTTAGGAGAGCCTCAGATCAATGATCAGTGAAGGCCAAAAACTTGGTTTTTGTTTTTAAGAATTTCATAAACCCATGACACAAATTACAGTGCAATACTCTTTTGATATCTCTTGATCCTGTGGGTTGCAATTTGACAACAGTTTGCTGCTTAGTGACAATACTTCCATGGGAAATGATCCAAGTAATATCTCAGTCTGAAGAATATGTTTGGTGGTCTTCAAACATATTGCTTGGCTGATCACCCAAGAAGTACAGTCAGTGCTGACAATGTTTCTCTTCCTGAAAATGTACTTCTTTTCCTTTCTATATAGTTCATATTTGAATTTGAAGCCTGGAACACAATTGCATGGAACATAAATAGGTATGGGTAAAAGATTACTACACTGTCTTTCAGATATAAGTCTGTAAAATCAGTGGGAAACTTTTTTCAAATCCCAGTTCCCATAACAGCAAGAGCTCTCTCTAGTAGCTAACCAGTAAAAACAAACTTGAATGACTCCTTGTAGAGAAAATGGTTCCATTCCAAGTTTCATTTTTTTGCATTAATAGTAGCAACAGAAAAACAAACAAAAAGAAACAAAGGACTGACACTCAAACCATTATTGGGATACTTAAGGATATGTAGGTATGACTGAAATTTTGAAATTCTGAACTAATAATGCTAGCTTGTTCAAATTTATGCCATAGATATAATGTAATGCAAATATGTTACAGACTAAACTTCAACCATTTTGCTGTACTAGTTTAGAAATTATGATCAAATTTCTTTATTTTTTGTACGCCAGTAAAAAACTCCCTTGCGACAAAAAAAAAAATGTAAATTTTGGCCTAATATTTTAACTCTAGGTTCACAGTACATGTACTTTTTAAAATTGCCCTGAGTTTCTCTGTGCCTCCTTCCATTTAGGCTCAAAAACTTTTTAAGTTTACAAATATATTCTTTTTTTGCCTAAAAATTGTCATTTTTTGGGTTTGAAAATAAAAAATATATACTTAGGCACATTGTACCAGGATAATTCTCTTCTCTTAATAGTCACAATATGGCACTATGTTTCTTCCCGTTAGTCCTAATAAACCATTAAGAAAAGTGAACCCGTACAAAATGTTCCCCAGATATGCTAGTCGCGAAGCCAGGTGTTCTGAGGGAATACATTACTAAGGTTACCAGGAAATAACAAGAAAAATATATCACAGATAACATATTGTAATGTAAGAAGACAATTAAAAAAAGACATGAATAAATACAATCATAAAAAACCATGATTTACAGGTGCCACTACACTACCCTCACTTCACATAACTTCTCGAAAGTTAATTATTAACTGAACAATCCACTGTAATTAAATCAGTATATGAAATTTCCATTATATGTTGCATTCAGATACACATACATCGCATCACTACTTCTGACGATAATAATTCTGGGCATGACAAGAATCTGTCATCCAAATCCAGTCAAACTACTTATGAGCATGACATGACTTTCTCATCCCTCACGTCGATATACTCTACTCGAGGCATTCTTGCAGACATACCCCACTACTGCCCCACTACATGAGGTCTACTCACGGCACTCGCTTCGTCTCTCACCCCACCTCGCTACACTCCGCCCACCTGAATTTCTTGCTTCTTTTGTTTACGAAATACACACGAGCTCCAGGTGTGCCAACCATATCAATCAAAATATCCGGAGTGAGCGTTTGGAGAAGAAATCTTTCTTCTGCTTTCAGTTTCTCGTTACAACATCTCACAACAAAACCTAGGGCAATTTTTATTCTTTGTGTACATGTATAGCAAATTTCATTACTGCAATACAAAAACTGCTACGCAAGGAACGTTTTACAGGAGGAAAAATTCTGAAAATATCAATAGTGAGAAAACAGCGATAAAAGATTTCAAGGTGTAACTCACGTTATATACCTCAAAAGGAGGCCGCTTAGAAGCTTTATCTTTCATTCTGGGTGATGTATAAATTTCTGATAAGATGAGCTCATATGTATTGAATTTTAGGATTAATTGGAGCGGAAACCCAAATGTTCACTAATTTCAAGCTTCACAGAAGCACAGTTGCACACACTACACAGTGCTATAGCCAGGTCGCAGAACATGCAATATGGGCCAATGGAGAATGCAATTCAGTATAAGGAGACTATTGTTCATTTGTCTATACCGTACTACCATGCCAGACTACAACGCGAAGCCATAGAAATTTACAAACACCGCAATAATTTTTACAGAAAGGAGGAAGCTCTAAAACTGAACAAAACCTGGCATCCGATACTTGAGCCTAAAAATGAAGCACAAATGCAGAGAAATCATGTAAACCATTTAGCAATCAGATTGGAGAAGCCCCACCCACCTAGCACACACCTCCCACTCAAGCTGAGCCAATCCCCAGTGAGCGGCCCAGATATAAATACAGCATCTCCAGCCAGTGATTCTATTGTAACTAAACCTTCACTAAGAAGACTAAGACCACGCCACCAATAATGTCCACCACAGGTATGGACAAAACATCTGAACCTCTAAACTCCAGCAGACCACAGCTTTTAAGCCCGGAAGTAATTTCTAGCTATAATTCTGACTGGCCATGAAAACTTCCGACTGCTTACTACACAGTGCATTTCGTAGCAGTTGCTCCCACATATTTTTGTGTACAAGTGTATATTCAGCATGACAAGTGTTATTTTCAGTGTGTGCAACATCAATAAATACATATTGATAAAATTCAGACAATTTGTTTTCAGTTCTTAGGTGCATCATGTGGCATGTGGTCTATTCAAACTCCAAGAAAATTTTTTTCTTTTATATACATAGATACTATTTTGTTTTGCCTTGCAAGTATGAGAAATTTCACTGCCACAGTCAACCTGCAGCTCTGTGAGACGATTCTACATTCAACATTCATGCCATAATCTGAAAACTTGGCAGTGAAGAACAAAAAGCAGCCAAAGAATGTGGATGCAGGCAAAAGAGGCTGTAACCTTGAGAGAGTTTAAAATCCACACAACATTTAAACATGCAGTAGGGCATTTAAAAATGACGTCAGGAGGCAAATTATGCATTTTTGTCATTTGGCAATGTCCAAATTATTTCATAGCATTAAAATAAAAAAATAGTTATTTTTCTTGATTTTCATGAAATTTCAGTCATACATATCCTTAAATGAGAGAATCTAGTACACTTAAGTATCCTGCCAGGGTAACTGAAAAAGCAAGAGCATTGGTATGGAGAGCTGAATATCCATGGTTCAAGCCCTGTTGGAAATAGCATTGAATTTCTCAAATCTAATTCAACTTTTCAAGTAAAAGCATTACTTCTTAAAAGCTTTTCTCTGTGCTAAATGTTTTAAGTTGGCTAACCTGCATTCAGATCAAAAAATATTGCTTGTTACAAACAAATGATATCCAAACGTGCAAATCAACGTCCTTGGGGTGCTGTCACATCATATTAAAATGTTACAAGTTAAAAGCTTTTAAAAGGCTGGCTGATGTTTCACTGCTCTTTCTGAAAAATTACAGCTTCAGAACATTACATTTAACAGTCTATTGTTAGACACTATATGTGCATTATAATCCAGATTGTCTTCTAATTCAGATTACATGCATCGAATGCCACTCTTTTATGTGTTATCAGTTTATAACATTTACCTGTTGTAGTAACTTGTGTTTAGAAATATGCATAAAAATGTGGCAATAACCAGTGACTGAGTTGGTACCTCAGTATTCTTGAGCTTGTCAGCTTTGTTGATGCATACTGAGCAACACCACAAGTGTGTGAAATGTGACGATGACGTTTAGATTTGGAGCAGATTGAAAATTTGCGTATCCAATTAGATTGTTTTCCACCATCAATGGCTTTATTGTTGATGTTGTTCTTTTTTTGTGGTATATTTGTCTCAGGTATAATATGCAGTGACATTTGCAAATTGTGTGTGAGCGTGTGCATGGAAGAAGAACAAGAACAACTTACACACCAAAAGTGAGTCAGTCTTGACAAGGTATCACATTCCAGAGCAGACAGACCTCTCCTAGTTTGTTTTCCATATGTGTGTAGATGTCAGAAATTGCTGGCTTCTTGAAGATAAGGTTTTCAGTTAGGCAGATTGAATTCTAAAGTAAAAAAACACCTAACCTGCCTTATTGTTATCACCTTCGTTGCAGTCATAGACTGTTGAGCAGAAGTTTAATCCTTGAAAAAAATATTTGAAATATGAAAACAACAGAGAGTGAAGGTGATTTTCTTTTTAGTTGTTCTTTTGAATAGAAGGAAACAAATCAGGCTGTTGTATTCTCTGACAATAACATGACAAGCTCATGTTCAAAATAGTATTCTTTTCTGATTTACAGAGACTATTTCTAAAAATGTAATCAGATTTTTTTTCTTTCTTCTCATTTTCACTTATCAGTGTTGATAATGAATAGATATGTAGCAATCTATTAGAGAGTTTTTGCAATAGCATGTTTTCTGATACTGTATACTGATTCATTAACATAATAGATGGAGAAATTAGTTCATGTTGCTGCATTTGAGGGCATTGAAAATTATTTATTAAATGGTATAATTATCGGACATTATAGTCTTGTCATAAATGATGGCAGTAAATGACAGTTGCGAGGAGAAAATAGTAGCGCAAATATTATTTCCTTGTTAAATGCTAATGTTCTGTGAAATATGTTTGTTCCATCATTCCTTGTCGAAATTCTGAAAATGTTCATGCAATGGAATTGATTTGTAGCTTAAAATGATTAAATTTCACTGTTAAATAGCATGTAATGTTGACATACTCTGTAACAGACAACTGCCTTCGTTTGTGACTGAGATTTTAACAGAAGACAAAGGCTTGAAGAATTCTAAAGTTGATTTAAATTATTTAAGCGCCAGGAGTACCGACAATATTTCTCTTTTGTAAACATAAATCTACAGAGCTTCAATGCTTTTGAGGTTATGGTTGCATGAACTCTGTACTGGACTTCCATAGGATTACATCCTCCTAAGGGTTTATGGTAATTATGTCTTGATTCTCTACTGCCAGGAGTTTTACCATAAATCTTCACACTAAATCAATCAAAATGTGATGTATATTATGCAGATCTTTAGTCATAGTCAAGTGGTTTTTAGCACGTATGGTACCATAAAGTAGGCTGTGCAAAAACTCTCTTATTTCTGTCAATACATTTGGCAAATAGCCCTAGTGCAATAGTTTCCATCAGACAAGTGTAACTTTAGTTTTTTTAAATAAGCTTTATTGTAGAAATTGACAGTTTGCACATCTCTTTGCCAACTTTCTTTTAACAATTTTTAAAACTGCATATGTTATTCTTAGTTAGCTGATCTGATGATAAAATTATAATAGTTTTTACTTCGCTGTTAACGAAGGCAGTATCTTTACAACAGACTTGCAATTGGGCTGTGTGTATTGAACCAATTATGAATAAAGTGTGCCCATTTATTATAACAGTTGAAGGTTTATAAAAGGACTCAAATATTAATCAATGAATATTTATTTAAAAAAAAAAAAAGAATCACCATACTATCCTCATAGACTGCAGTTTTGATAATCAGTACAGTTATTGTTATATCGTAATAGTTTGTGGAAACCAGAAAGATTTTCTGATTTACATGTTAACAACAGAAGACTGTACTTTTTTCTGCAGGTTATTTACTTTTTGTCTCACTTTTAGATTAGTTGTTAACCAAAAAAGGCATGCTAATATTGAAATAGAAGTCCAGTATTTTGTATTTTGAGATATACATTCAGAAATGTGTAGATGTTGGGAACCAATTCAAATATAAATGTGATGTTAAAAAGACATGCTATTTATTATAATGATGTGAGTGAAAGACTTAAACAGAAACAGTGCTCCTCGGTCTCTGCCCCTTCTTTTTAAGTACATTTAAATAGTGATCTTATGGCTGGTTTCACCAAGCTTCTGTAGTGATTACATGGTAGCCTGTAACACGGGTTCAAACCTAGTGTAGAATGTTGGATCTTTTTTTTTTTGGGGGGGGGGGGGCTTGTATATTGTCAGCATGCCTTCTTTTGGAAGGTAAGTATAATGTAGTGGCCCTGTGTGATGATTGAATCATCCAAAATGGCATTTGGGGACGTAAATGTGATTGACGGGAAAATTTATTGTAGGCATTGCCCTTTATTGGAACTTGGAAGCAAGGTCTCACATTACACTTATTTAACTGTTATAGTGTAACACAACGTATTCTCTATGATCAGAGTGTTACTTGAATGATTATGCACTTTTGGAACTGTATCACTGGATCTATGGTTAGTTTGTAGTACAGTTCTATTCTCAGATCCATTCCAAAATTACAGATTACTTTTTTCGTGCCATTATTCTGAGTTTAAGATTTCTGGACTGAAACATAGCACCGTAATTTTTAATGCAGACATTTTATTAAGTTAGTTTGTGTAATGAAGAGGTTAATGATACGGGTTAGTGATGACAGCACTTGATGAAACATTGTAATATGATAATTTAAAAAATTCTACACAGGACTTGATGAAGACACTTAATACTTCACATTCTTTGAATTTATTCTCTATGTTTTGCCTTCACTTGAAAACATTATCAAGAAGTTGTTGACTCACTGGAACTCTGGTGGTCGTGTGGATGTTGTTTCTCTGGGGATGGGGGGAACATCTAGTGGAGATTTGATGAGACTGGGTAGCAAGTTTTCTTCTGTGGGGATGTTCAAATTCATGGTGACAACTTCTTGATAATGCCTTCAAGTGCAGGAGAAATATATTGAGAATAAATTCAAGGTATGTGAAGCACTGAGCGTCTTACTCATGTGTTTTGAATAATACATTACTTCACAGTGTTTATTCCAATCGGTTTTCAGATTACTACATATGACTACCTCATTGGTGCAGTTGGGTTAGTGCTGACCTTGTTTCCAAGCATGTTGGTTTCAACTTGGTCACTTAACCCTTCATGGGCAGAAAGCAAAGAAATTTACCACATGCTCTCTATGTCAGCCAGCGACCATCAAATTAGTTTGACTGTTGTGATCCAGCATGGCATTTCCTAGGTGCCTGCAAAGAAAATTCCCACCTGAATTCCATTTCCGCCTTATTGTTGTGATTAATTCCAAATTGTGAGGTAGGTACGTGAAGTGAAGTTCAGATTTTAAGTATTTTCTTTCGCCCTGAGCCATAAACACAGCCCATATGCAAAGGCTTAAATCAATAGATTTATAAGCACATAAAATCTCAATTGTGAGACAAAATTCCCTTACACTGGCAAGTTTTAGTATTGTTAAATAAACTTAATACAATTGTTACAACAAAATCTGACGTGATATATTCATATGACTTTCTCGACCTGCTGTTAGTTATTTTTACATCTGTTCTGAGATAAATGTTTGCAGAAATTATTCATTACACATTTCATTATAGCTACAGAAGGAATATAGGAGGTTGAAACAGTAGTTCAAGTCTTTAAAATGGAGACTTTCTCTGCTGGCTTTAAATTCTTAATTCTTTATATGATATCAACAGAAACACAAGAGTACATAAAAATGTTTTGTAAAGTATTGAAAGCTTTAAACTAAAAGATTTTGAAAATGGCTAATGCTACAAAAAGAAATATTTCTCATAAATTGTGTGCTTTAAGAATATTAACATTTCTTAAGATTGCTAAGAGACATTTTTTTTAGAAAATATAACTGATTAGTTTTCTATGTAAAGGTTAGTTGGGGACAGGAGATCTTGAAAATGTTAGTATTGCAACTTTAGAAGATAGTCAACCAAATAAATCTCTTTTATACAGGGAATTTGGAAATTAGTATTTTTGGTAGTCTCAATTTGGAATATTTGGGAGTGATAAAATACTTGCTCTACCTACTGTAAGTAGGTGGCAGAGAAAGTAATATGCTTTAACTAATTTAAGGAAACTTTAGAACAGTGAAGATAGGTGAAACTGGCTGTTACCCCCTTTTTGAAATTTGTTAGTATGTTTCACTTTCTAGGATAAAGTTAACTTTTAAATTTTCTGCTTGTTCAGCACAGTTTGAGCAGCACTGTTCTGTAAACTCTGCAATTTGTTTCATTTATCCCGTAGCACAGCAACGTCAATCTGCTTTCATTTGCTGTGCACTGTAGGAAAATTCAACGTGTGCCTCAATGGAAGAAAAATCCAATTCTGATTCATATATTAATATATAACAAGGAGCCTAGAATTTCATATCACAGGAATATTAATTTTTTGATTGGTTAAAATGGAAGTACAAATGTTGTATTTTATTACGTTATTACATATGTACGCAGCTTAGTCATAAAGAAAATCAATAATTTATAATTATACTGATAATAATATTATAATAATAGTAGATGGAACCTCATTCTATCTCTAAATTGAATAGCAAAGGCCAGTTGTTTGAGTTCTCATGTAATAAAAACAGTGTGCCTTTTTGAACGTACTTGAGGATGCACTTCCCCCGCCCCCTGCTTTGTTTTAGTTCCCTTGCCAAGGTTTTGTTGGAGAGGAGTTTTCATAGGCATCCAGCAAATACTTCCCTTCATGTTGTCCTCTTTGTGATGAGGGGGCAGAAAGTTCCTAGCAACATATAATTCTAGGAACTGTTATTATTATTCTTATGTGTAATATAAAATATACTCGCGTTTCTGTTATTGAAGATAAAATCAGTGGCTTCCTGATGGTTTTAGTGCTGTAAAATTCACCCAGCTATAATGTGTTACCAATATAAGTATTTATTGTTTACCTAAGTGCTTCCCCAGAAAGTAACATTCCACCTTGAGTCATAGAGTTGTATGTGTGTGTGCGTGTGTGTGTGTGCGTGCATACTTGGAGGCAAACATTGCTCACTGTATTATCAATCTTCTATTGTAGTTTTCATTTCTGTATGTAAATGTTGTTGTTAGGTGATCAGAATGAGAAAACATTGTAAAACTTGTATTATGTATGTGAATTGCTAAAATATTTACTGTGAATTTTAAGGCTTTCTTGAGTCTTTATTTCATTGTATTTACTGTCCCAGCTAAATCACCTCCCATTTCTTGTCCTTTCTCAACCCATTGACACTGCTCAGAACCAGTGTTAGTTTATTGAGATAATGCATACATGCTGAATCTGTGGGCATTTGAAGCTTGTATTAAGAGGTTACAAGTTTGCTTCACTTTGGGCCAGGTTTTTTCACAGCTTTCCCTGGGTGGTAAACAAATGCTAGGGCAGATTATACTGGGTTATCCACATGTCATGTCTCCTCAGCAGAGATGGGGTTATTCTCTGCAACAAGAAAAGTATGAAGTGAAAGGGAGCAAACTAGAGCAATAACTGGTTTGTTCAAGGTCTTGCAATGCAGTCTGTATCCAGCTTCAGTTGGACCAACAGATGAAGTGAGAGTAAGGACAAATAATATGCCTAATTATTGTATTTCACATCAAATGTTTATAATTTGTATGTCCATACAAGTTCTGCTTGCACTGCCATGGGATTATTTGTAGCTTGTGACATAACCTTGGAGGCTCATTAACCCTCTGTTGGTCACTAAAGGCCTGGGGGACCCCTACGTTTATTTAAAAGTTCGAGTTTTTGAACAAATGTACCTATGCAATTGCCTGACTAGGACATCAATATTACACCTTACTCAACTGTTTGGTAGAGTGACAACCTTATCTGTTGATTTCTTTAGCTCCAAGAATGACTAATCGGTAGTTACGTGTCGCAGAGGTCAACCAAACTCTGTGCACCTACTCTCGTTACATATTACTGACGTGTTTTTTCCTCATTAGTTGTGCAATATTGCTTTGTCATTGAAGTAGTATGTTGCTACTTCTCACAAACAAGAGTATGATCTATAAAATCTAAGGATATGGAAGAAGTGCATCATCTGCCTTGTGATGGTGATGTCTAACATGTGTATGACAACTTGTATGAACAAGATGATTCTAATTCTGAAGATAAACTGACAATGAGATTTTTAGATTCAGAAACTGATCATAAAGAAGAGAATGAAAGCAACTATGTCATAATAAAATATATTTTGTAGCTAACATCACATGCTTGTCAAAGATATTATAATTATTAGTATTGTTAATCTTTATCGTCATCATCTTTGACAGTACATTTCATATTACAAGTTGTATACTTGAACATCGCAATTAATTATCTTTCCATGTAGGGTAGTACAAATGATAATGTATTCTGTATTCATACTACACTTTATTTATCTTTGATCAATCTAGTGAGATAATGCTAATAAAAACCATGTATATTTAAGCTAACTGAAGCTAAACATGGAAATGAAGGAAAAATACAATTTAAAAAAATAAATGCAAGCATATAAGCATAAAAATATAGCGAGGGCCCATTAGGCCCCATGCAACTAATGGTGTTCTGCCAGGGCACCACCCTAAACATAGAAAATTTTTATTTTCTTGAAAATGGCTTGAACAACTTTGATTAAAATGCCATATGTTTGAGATATCTATGGCAACTGAAACGTATATCCTGAATTTTCTGGCTAAAGTCCATGTAGTCCTATTTACTCTGGATGACTTTTGCATAAGTGGTAAACCGTAAGAGATAGACCAAATCTTATTATACAAAAAATGCAGATCTTGCTAAAATACACAATTTATGTCTAAATAAATTTTTTGTAGACTGAACCATTTCGGAGATATGCCTTGTTATTTGAGTTTTGGAGAACATACTTCTGTCAAATGGAACATAGTTATTCATTTTTACTTTCTCTACTGGTAAGTAGAGGAAGTATTGTATTCCACCCAAAAATTCAATGTCGAGATTTCATCGGAAATATATGTTTTGAGTTCCCCTGAATCCAGAGAAAACATTTTTAGAAAAAGGTGTGTGTGTGTGTGTGTGTGTGTGTGTGTGTGTGTGTGTGTGTGTGTGTGTGTGTGTGTGTGTGTGTGTGTGTGTGTGTGTGTGTGTGTGTGTGTGTGTGTGTGTGTGTGTGTGTGTGTGTGTGTGTGTGTGTGTGTGTGTGTGTGTGTGTGTGTGTGTGTGTGTGTGTGTGTGTGTGTGTGTGTGTGTGTGTGTGTGTGTGTGTGTGTGTGTGTGTGTGTGTGTGTGTGTGTGTGTGTGTGTGTGTGTGTGTGTGTGTGTGTGTGTGTGTGTGTGTGTGTGTGTGTGTGTGTGTGTGTGTGTGTGTGTGTGTGTGTGTGTGTGTGTGTGTGTGTGTGTGTGTGTGTGTGTGTGTGTGTGTGTGTGTGTGTGTGTGTGTGTGTGTGTGTGTGTGTGTGTGTGTGTGTGTGTGTGTGTGTGTGTGTGTGTGTGTGTGTGTGTGTGTGTGTGTGTGTGTGTGTGTGTGTGTGTGTGTGTGTGTGTGTGTGTGTGTGTGTGTGTGTGTGTGTGTGTGTGTGTGTGTGTGTGTGTGTGTGTGTGTGTGTGTGTGTGTGTGTGTGTGTGTGTGTGTGTGTGTGTGTGTGTGTGTGTGTGTGTGTGTGTGTGTGTGTGTGTGTGTGTGTGTGTGTGTGTGTGTGTGTGTGTGTGTGTGTGTGTGTGTGTGTGTGTGTGTGTGTGTGTGTGTGTGTGTGTGTGTGTGTGTGTGTGTGTGTGTGTGTGTGTGTGTGTGTGTGTGTGTGTGTGTGTGTGTGTGTGTGTGTGTGTGTGTGTGTGTGTGTGTGTGTGTGTGTGTGTGTGTGTGTGTGTGTGTGTGTGTGTGTGTGTGTGTGTGTGTGTGTGTGTGTGTGTGTGTGTGTGTGTGTGTGTGTGTGTGTGTGTGTGTGTGTGTGTGTGTGTGTGTGTGTGTGTGTGTGTGTGTGTGTGTGTGTGTGTGTGTGTGTGTGTGTGTGTGTGTGTGTGTGTGTGTGTGTGTGTGTGTGTGTGTGTGTGTGTGTGTGTGTGTGTGTGTGTGTGTGTGTGTGTGTGTGTGTGTGTGTGTGTGTGTGTGTGTGTGTGTGTGTGTGTGTGTGTGTGTGTGTGTGTGTGTGTGTGTGTGTGTGTGTGTGTGTGTGTGTGTGTGTGTGTGTGTGTGTGTGTGTGTGTGTGTGTGTGTGTGTGTGTGTGTGTGTGTGTGTGTGTGTGTGTGTGTGTGTGTGTGTGTGTGTGTGTGTGTGTGTGTGTGTGTGTGTGTGTGTGTGTGTGTGTGTGTGTGTGTGTGTGTGTGTGTGTGTGTGTGTGTGTGTGTGTGTGTGTGTGTGTGTGTGTGTGTGTGTGTGTGTGTGTGTGTGTGTGTGTGTGTGTGTGTGTGTGTGTGTGTGTGTGTGTGTGTGTGTGTGTGTGTGTGTGTGTGTGTGTGTGTGTGTGTGTGTGTGTGTGTGTGTGTGTGTGTGTGTGTGTGTGTGTGTGTGTGTGTGTGTGTGTGTGTGTGTGTGTGTGTGTGTGTGTGTGTGTGTGTGTGTGTGTGTGTGTGTGTGTGTGTGTGTGTGTGTGTGTGTGTGTGTGTGTGTGTGTGTGTGTGTGTGTGTGTGTGTGTGTGTGTGTGTGTGTGTGTGTGTGTGTGTGTGTGTGTGTGTGTGTGTGTGTGTGTGTGTGTGTGTGTGTGTGTGTGTGTGTGTGTGTGTGTGTGTGTGTGTGTGTGTGTGTGTGTGTGTGTGTGTGTGTGTGTGTGTGTGTGTGTGTGTGTGTGTGTGTGTGTGTGTGTGTGTGTGTGTGTGTGTGTGTGTGTGTGTGTGTGTGTGTGTGTGTGTGTGTGTGTGTGTGTGTGTGTGTGTGTGTGTGTGTGTGTGTGTGTGTGTGTGTGTGTGTGTGTGTGTGTGTGTGTGTGTGTGTGTGTGTGTGTGTGTGTGTGTGTGTGTGTGTGTGTGTGTGTGTGTGTGTGTGTGTGTGTGTGTGTGTGTGTGTGTGTGTGTGTGTGTGTGTGTGTGTGTGTGTGTGTGTGTGTGTGTGTGTGTGTGTGTGTGTGTGTGTGTGTGTGTGTGTGTGTGTGTGTGTGTGTGTGTGTGTGTGTGTGTGTGTGTGTGTGTGTGTGTGTGTGTGTGTGTGTGTGTGTGTGTGTGTGTGTGTGTGTGTGTGTGTGTGTGTGTGTGTGTGTGTGTGTGTGTGTGTGTGTGTGTGTGTGTGTGTGTGTGTGTGTGTGTGTGTGTGTGTGTGTGTGTGTGTGTGTGTGTGTGTGTGTGTGTGTGTGTGTGTGTGTGTGTGTGTGTGTGTGTGTGTGTGTGTGTGTGTGTGTGTGTGTGTGTGTGTGTGTGTGTGTGTGTGTGTGTGTGTGTGTGTGTGTGTGTGTGTGTGTGTGTGTGTGTGTGTGTGTGTGTGTGTGTGTGTGTCTGTGTGTCTGTGTGTCTGTGTGTCTGTGTGTGTCTGTGTGTGTCTGTGTGTGTCTGTGTGTGTCTGTGTGTGTGTGTGTGTGTGTGTGTGTGTGTGTGTGGGTGGGTGTGGGTGGGTGGGTGGGTGGGTGGGTGGGTGGGTGGGTGGGTGGGGGTGGGGGTGGGGGTGTGTGTCACAGTCTGTCTGTGGACAGCATAACTCAAAAACGAAAAGTTGGTTAAAAACCAAAGTTGGTATTTGAGTTTAATGTCTTTCAAGGATGTGACTCGCAGATTTTGAAGGAAATAGCCCCACCCTAAACTACCCTTTACATGGAAAATTTTTCAAAAATATTGATTTTCTGGAAAGTGGCTCAACGATTTTGATTAAAATGACAAATGCTTAAGATGTTTTTATGGCAAATGAAATGTATATTTTGAATTTTCTAGCTATAGCCTATGTAGTCCTGTTTACTCTGGATGGCTTTTGAATAACTTGTAAACCATAAGAGAAAGACAAAATCTTACTGTACAAAAAATGTAGATCTTGCTAAAACACAATTTCTGTCCAAATAAATTTTTTTGTAGAGTGAACCATTTCAGATATACTCCTTGTTGTATCTGGCAGTTTCAGAAAACTTAAATTTTCGTGAAGTGCAACATCTTTCCACAAATAACACAAATTAGAGTCTCACATTTATGCATAAGGTTCGTTCACCTGAGGATGATATGCAAGTGTATTGAAACGATCGTTGTGAGAAATATTGAGTTTAACTCAATTTATTGATGTGAAGTGTGAGTCTCTAATTGCTTGTGTTATTTGTGGATGAATTTGCTTCACTGTTAATAGCTTCAGGTGTGTATATTTGCAACATCTTTGTTCACTTTTTTATGGTAAGTGTGCAAAGAGAATGGGATCTCAAAGCTTTAAAAGATTTGACTATCGCTCAAAGCCTACTGTATTCTAATATTCCCCTTGCACCTACAAGGAAATAAGCAATAAGTTAATTTCAGTAAAAGTTTATCTCAAGTAACATGAAGAAGATATAGGAATAAGTGTTTGTACGAATGGTTAGTATAAGAGTAAAGAAAGTCATGCAAGAGCAACACATCAGATTTTTTTATGTTAACCGTGCAAAAAGAACGGAATTTGAAAGCTTTACAAATTTGACTCGCTCAAAGCCTACTGTATTCCCATATTCCCCTTACACCTACAAGGAAATAAGCAATAAGATAATTTCTGCAAATGTTTATCTCAACTAACACGCAGAAGATAAAGGAATAAGAGATTGTAAGAATGGTTAGTACAAGAGTAGAGAAAGTCATGTGAGTACAACACATCATACATTTTTTCCTTCATCTTTCATGTTTTAATTGTGAAGGTAAATGATTGTATAGTTCTTTAGAATTATTTTCTACACACTTATTGGCTAGTGAGCCCTGTACTCTGTTTCTGAAGCAATTTTTTCTTATTCTAGTATTATGATCATGTATATTAATATTTGTTGCATCTTCATGATTGTTTATTGCATATTTTATACATCCATATACATATAGAGGCATGGCCAAGTCAGTATGTTAAGAGTTTTAAATGAGCTTATATAGGTTTCAATT
This sequence comes from Tenodera sinensis, assembly GCA_030765045.1. Classification (NCBI taxonomy): domain Eukaryota; kingdom Metazoa; phylum Arthropoda; class Insecta; order Mantodea; family Mantidae; genus Tenodera; species Tenodera sinensis. Next base: position 355,950,960 of record CM060964.1, on the reverse strand, counting down.
TTTTATTAAATCCCCAGGTATCATTTCATAGCTCAAGTAAGAATGTATAAATTGCATAATATATCTGGACAATACTCTGTTTATGTAGGGCTTTAAGATGAACCTAAGGATAATGTTTGCCAAGAGATCAATTAAATTTCTCAAAGGGAACTAAGAAAGCTAATAGGTAATTTCATAAGAAGATGCCAGAAATATGTTGAAAATGGAGGCAAGGAGTTCCAGCAATTCCTTTTGTGAGTACATGACTTTTAAAATGCATTTGAATTTATTATACATTCTCATTGCTAAACAATGGGTCATTCGTACAACGGTTGTATTTCAATGATAGACTCCCACTAGTATCTTTCCAGTTCAGTAGTAGCACTCAATCATGAAAATTCTGTGATTGGTAGTCACTTCTATCTCACATGCAAATAACCCACAAAATGTCCTTGTGAAAAACTGTTTTGCACCGCCACAGTACATCAACCCATTTACAGATCTGGTAACGCATGCGGTCCGGGACATTGGTTGTTTCAGTGGTGAGAAACGATAACTTATCAGCCGAATCAGACGCCACCTCAGTTGTGGAGACACAATATAACAGTGAACCTGTAAAATTCCATAGTTTCCTATCACTTCATCAGCACGTTTAAAGGTCAAAGGAACAGGCAAGTGGGCAGCAGGCAAGGTATATGGGGGTGGAGCTTCCTTTGTGGAAGTCTGTCTTGGCATTCAGTGTGGGAAGGCCTTCTGATAGAAATGTCCAGCAGGAGAGGTAAGCCTATGGAGATTCTGCCAGCATTAAGATGTAATATCTGGAAATATTAGGGACCCTGCCTGTGTTCCTGGCTGCCACCCCAGATCTAGATGCCCTCTGTGTCCTTTGCTTCATCCTGTTTCAGATGCATAATAGGCGTCTGTGCTTAAATGCCAAAAATCCTCTTCTGCTTCCTAATTACCACAACCCTGTAAAGAGCTTGCACTTAGGACTTAGGGCCATTAGCCGTCGATGAAGACGTTGGAGCCCATAGAGAGGAGGATGAGAGTAGAGGAGACAGTGGCAGAGGAAACCTCCAAGCAATACACTGGGGCAAAACCTAAAAACAAAGACCATCCAAACCAAGCAGACAAAACATCCACAAAGAGCTCCACGCTTTGCCCAGCTTTACAGCAGAAGGGATTATCCTACAAAGGCACTGCCACTGTGTAATGGACTCACACCTCCAACAGCTACCCCCTCCCAAGGTCCACTGGAGAGATGGGAGGACTAAAAGAAATTTTGCACTTCTATAAAGTTAAATTTAATGGGAAAATTGCCAAGGTGCAACTCTCCTGGACATTTTTAAAGGTTTCACAGAACTCTGAGAGAAATTGAGGAGTGTTTTTTCAAAAACTCGATAGATGCAGAAAATGCGTTTCTGAGAAAAACGGTTTTTTCTATTTATTGGCAATACTAATTGGTTAGCACAGCAACTGTATTAATCATTCAATTCTCCTTACTGATACTGTCTCATAGAATGTGAAAAGAAACAAATAGCATAGTTTAACAGGTGCAAATTTGGGGTTTGAAAATGCAGAGTTTTTTCAAAAGCTGATAGATGCTGATAAACTTTTCTGTGTGAGCGAGAAATTAAGACACAAAATGTCATTATTTTTGTCATTTATTGTTTTTGTTGCTTTTTATTTATGCATTTATTATTTTTTCATTTATTTTCACCTCTTTATAGTACATAATGTACTAAACAACCAATATATTAATGTTTATAGGGATTATTTTATTAGGTATAAACTTGGAAGCTAAGTACTGCTACATTCACAATAACAATATATTTTGTTTTATTTATATAACAAACATATTGAATACACACAGAGAAATTTCAAACAATATGAATAAGTAAGCTTTCACCTTTATTAGTGCTTGTGCAGCCTGTACATGGTTCTTAGTTCGTTTCTCTTTTCCACATCTGCCTCTGTCTTAATCTTCATCAGTCCCATTGAGCATGTGTCAGTGTGTGGTGTACGGAATGAAAGATTGAAGAACTTGTAAAATATGTTTTTATATTTTGACAATGAGCAGACTGGTAGATTTCTTAATCTTCTTTCTTTGCAGAAGTTGGTCCACATTTTTCTGATATTAAGTTCTGGAGGTAAATATCTTCTCCTTGATTTTGCTCTTCCATAGTGGCTATCTTTACATCTGTACTTAATGTCTTGCTTTATAGCAGCAGTAATGCCCTTCTGTAATATTCCTGTTCTGTCACCTCTTCTGGTGCATTCCCACATAAGTGAAATTTTCTAGCCAGGAGAGATAATCTAACTTTTGACATCCCTGTGATTCCTTGGAAGCTTTAGTTTTAGGTTTTCGTGGAGTGCACTCGAGACCACGTGAGCATTTGATTGCTGGAGTATGAGCTTTTCTTGACTTGCATTTTGATTTCCTTTCTTTATTTTTGCAATTCCTACCTCCCATGCATTCTACGACTGGTACAGTTTCACAATCTGAGCTCCTGTCCATTGTGCATAGTACAGTGCAGTGTCTCAGCTAAGAATAAAAATGCCATGTAAGTATAACAAAGCTTGTAGAAGCACCTGCCTGCTGTGCAACGGGTCCCGGGTTCAATTCCCGGCAGGGGGCTAGGAATTTTTCTACAGCCAAGATTATTCCTCATCTTTCCTGAGTCTGGAAGTATGAATGAAAGTGTGAATGTGTGTGAATTCAACGTAAAAAAAAACCCAAATACCGAAAAACCCACTGTTAAACGAGTAACACCATTGCCAATAGGCAAGGCCACCGATATGACCTCTGCAGTTAAGGACGGGATGTAAATGGAACAAACAGCTTGCAGAAATGAATGTGAAATCCAAGCGCACAACCTGGATTCGCAGTTATTTCCAACAAAGCAATAGTGTACAAAGCTCGCAGAAATGATTGAGAATTCCAAGAATCGCAACAGTGAGATGGCAGTCAATGTCAACATGCATTTCATGGAATTCAGGTTGCTACACTCTGGACAATAAATTCATAAAATTGCATCTATCAGCCTTTGCTTTAACTAAGCAAGTGCATCTATCGAGTTTTGAAAAAAAACTGCTAATATTCCCTACCTTCTACACAGGACACGAACCGAATTTTGCAAAATCTGATTTCACAGAACGATGCAGAAGGTAAAAATTATGCCGATACTATATATAACTCAATTTCACAAAATTTTGCATCTATCAAGTTTTGAAAAAACGCTCCTCAATTGTTGATGCCTATAGTATTGTGAACAGCAATGAAATTCGTGGAAGACAATAATAGTCACAGTCGATACAAGCAAGCAACAAGAATCCGTGGTGTAAGCATTCTTGTTATTCTGCTCTCTCTATTGCATGAGGTAGCGAACTGTTAAAATAACTCTCTCTGATTACCAACACTAATGGTTATTTTCCCTAAATAAACAACACACTTGGAGGTAAGCTTGTTTCGCACTTTTAAGCAAGAACGGGTAGCAAATGCTTACATGGTGCACTTCTATTGTCGGTATGTCACCAGTGAACTGCATCTGTTCCAACGCTTCTTCCTAGTGATTCTTCATGGTTGAATTGAATGTAACATGTCCTTTTTAAGAAAACTGTTAAAGACAGTCGGGGCCCCTGAAGGTCGGAAGCCCCCCGCGCCGCGGAGTCTGTGGGGCCGTTATTTACGCCACTGGGTCCCGGGACATGAAAATATTTCGGGCAACGAAACAGCCGACCGCCTGGCTAGGGGGTCGGCTCATCTCCCTGCACCGATGGAACCGGTCACCCTCCCTTGGAGAGATGCTGCACAGTTTATATCTAACCACGTGGTTTCCCATCTCTCTAACTATTCCGACGTACCTCCCCTGACGAAGCAATCTCCATGGTTTAAGAAATCCACTCTCAGTAGAGCTGCAAACTCTTTGATCTCAAAAATCAGATTTGGAGTTGCCGTTACACCGGCCTACTTATTTAAAATCTGCCAAAGAGCCTCCCCAAATTGTGATTGTGGCGCCTATGGTGATATCAACCACATCCTTTTTAATTGCCCCTTACATACACTTTCTGTTACGCAATTTATCAGCACACTGGCCCAACGTTATGGCAATGGCCCATGGAATATCTCATCTCTGGTGTATACTGCTGATACCCATTTGTCACGGCTACTACTTCGCCATCTCGTTAACTACAAAATGAAACTGTGAACTGTGATCTGACCCTCGTTTAGTGATGCATCGTTTCTCTCAGTTCTCCTACTCTATTTCGATTCGACGCAGACATTGATTACTCCTGTCCGGAGTGTGATAGTGCATCCATAAACACCAAACAACAACAACAACAATGATTATTATATATACTATAATCGCTCCACCCTTAGATCCGCACTTGAAGTAAACACAACTAACTCACGGTACGCCAAAACCGAAGCACACCATAACATATAGTACCTGAAATAGTGGCAGTTATCTGAGTTTTCAAAATATATCATAACTCTGGTGAAGACTACCTGAATGTAACGCGATAGCAGCGATATTCCTGAAGCTCCTGAGTAAATATCGTTCTGTTGCGTCATAAACACAAGGTATGAGTCCACGTGGAGTTTGATTGTATTAGTCGCAGGTAATATGAACACCAGGTTATCGCGGAAGGATACAAGGTGCGGATCTAAGGCTAGATGGAGTATAGGTGTTCTGTGCAAATCACAGTAAAATGATGCCAGTGTTGAGCTCTTTGCTTACCAGAGTAAGCTTAATAATCCAGACTTAATTCCTGTACTCAGTGTTAGCCGAGAGCATTAAAACGCACTAACGCGTACCCACAGCGGTTCCGTGAATTTGGATCGAATCCCACCTACCGCACAATTCCCCCCTTACTTTCTATCTTAACAGGAACATCATTATTTATATAACACCATTATACAGTATTATCATATTGCTGCAGTACGATTGAAATTTTAGAACTGAAAGCTTTAGAAGATATTGATTGCAATTGCTTTAGACAACACAGGGAACACGCCTACCTCAACTATCAATGATTCTTCCAGAAGTCAATATCTAATATCTAAAATGGAGGAAATGTCATTTACATATGTGCTGGCCTATCACAGCACAACAGTGTCCCTCAGAGGCACATGAGGGGAAGGTCGGTGGATCTAAATACCACCTATTTAGTCCTCCCGGCTAGGTCCGATGGACCCGTTGACCAACGATAGGTGTGGTCCCCCTTGCAAAATGGGGGTTTAAGTCGGGTGATGTAACCGCCACATTGTAAAACTGGTGCCCGTTAAGAAAACAGTTACATGAAAGGCACATACATGAATATGAGTCCTAAAGATAAACATTCCGGAGTTAAAACTGTCCCCCAATCGGATCTCCAGGTGGGGACATCTTTAGGCAAATTTCATCACAACAATTCCAATACTTTAAGAATTCTACAATGGAATGCAGGAGGCATGTCCCAGCCTAAAAAACAAGAGCTAATGAAAATATTAAAAGACCAAGATATACATGTCTTCACAGTACAAGAAGGCAATATATCAGAAGAACAGGAAATATACTTTGAAATGGATCAGTACACTACACATATACTTCCAAAGGCTCGTCAAATAGCAAGTGGTATTCTTACAGGAATTAAAAGAAATAGAAACCTACTATCCAAATCCAAAAAACAATGGAAGAACAAGATAAATCAGAAATAGTTAAAATTGAAGTATGGAAAAGTAACTACCACTATAGAATTTACAGTATCTACAATCCTCCAGACAATACACTAGATCTAAATTCTATTCCCATAGAACCCAAAAGTATTTTAATAGGTGATTTTAATGCACACTCCCCTAGGTGGGGCTACAGAGATATAAATTCAGCAGGAAGAGTCATAGAAGACCTATTAAACTCATCAACAATGGAATTAATATTTAATCCAAATGATCCACCCACTTACCTTCATTATAATGGTTCAGGTACAAATCCTGATCTTCTGATGGTGTCATCTGACATAATTGACAATACAAAAAGAGAAATAATAGAAGACCCAGGTTCAGGCCACAGAATCACCATAAACTCCATAAGAGGTCTAATAAATAAAAGTAACAAACCAAAAATTAAAACTTCTTGGAATTTTAAAAAAGCAGATTGGTCCAGTTTCCAAAATGAGATAGAAGGGAAGTGTAATATACTGTTAGAATCAGAGTTCAAGTCAACAGATGAAATGAATAAAAAAATTTGTGAAATATTATTGACAGCAGCCAAAACACATACCCCCAAAGGAAAGTTAAAGAAATATAGCTACTTTTGGTCTCCATCTTTATCTAAGTTAAAACACGAAAGAAATATAGCAAGAGTGAAAGCCGAAAGAACCAAGTGTCCAGAAGATGTACAAAACTGGAGAAGAAAAGCAGCCATTTTTAAGAAAGAATTGATTACAGCAAAGAGGGCCAGTTTCACAAATTTTGTAGAACATATGGACTATAAGAAAGATGGAAATAAAATATACAAATTCCTTAATAAAACAAAATTATCAAAAAATACAACTGAACCATTAAAACATAATAACAAAAGCTTAACTACAGATAGGGAAATAGCAGAATCCCTTAACAAGTTTTATGCTCAGTCACAAAGAATACCCCAAGCATATAAAAAACAAGATAAGGCTATCCAAAAAACTATCAGAGAAACTAATAAGCCAAAAGGTATACGAAATGATGTTTTTATTCAGGATTTTAACGAAACAGAACTGGATTTAGCAATAGAACAATTACAGAACAAAAAATCTCCAGGACCTCACAAGATCCACCCAGAGTTTATTAAACACCTTGGCAGGAAAGGAAAAGAAATCCTACTTAAACTGTATAACACGTGTTGGAGAATGACTGTACCTTCCGACTGGAAAAAAGCCATTATCATCCCGATTTTAAAGAAAAACAAACCTTCAAACAATATTAATAGTTTCAGACCAATATCTTTGACCAGTGTTATTGCAAAAGTGATGGAAAGAATGGTGGCATCTAGACTTAACTGGTTCCTAGAATATTACAACTTAATTAATAGTTCACAGACCGGCTTCAGACAGAATCATAGTACAAGTGAAAATGTACTCCTACTAAGCCAAGACATCAAGGAAGCTTTCAATAGAAAGGAGGATACCTTAGCAGTATTCATTGATTTTAAATCAGCATATGACTCATTCTGGAGAAACAAATTAATTGAGAAGTTGCAATCAATAGGTGTGAAAAGTAACATGCTTAAATGGATAACTCAGTTTATTTCACAAAGATTTTGTGCTACAAAATATCATACATTTCCAAATATAAACAAACACACCGAGGACTTCCACAAGCTGCTGTTCTGAGCACAACACTCTTTAACATATATATAAATGACCTTCCATCAATAATAAAAACTTTAGAAACCAAAATTGCTTTATTTGCTGACGATGTAGTCATTTGGACTTCAGGCTCTCCAAAAAAACCTGAATTAATTAAACACAGAATAGAAACAGCCCTAAACAAAGTACATGAATGGAGCTCCAAAAACCTCATGACTATCAATGTGGAAAAAACAAATTATGAATTATTTACACTAAAATACAAACCAGTTAATATTAACATAAATTATAATGGTAAACCACTCAAAGCAGTTGATGATGCCAAATACTTAGGCATCACTTTCGACAGAAAGCTAAGTTGGAAAAAACATATAACAAACATCTCAGAAAAGGTTGAAAAGAAACTGCAAATCCTGAAAAGGTTAGCTGGTGCTAAATGGGGCTGCTCAAGGAGAGTCCATAACACAACATACAAAATGTATGTTAAACCAAACCTCTTGTACTGTTCTGAAGCTTTAATAACAGCAGCAAATGCTAACATCAATAAACTTGAACAAATACAAAATCAGGCTCTTCGCCTAATCACTGGAGCAGTTAAATCCACACCTATTGATGCCATGCTTGCCTTAACACGGACCCCATCAATAACAACAAAAATAGAAGAACAAGCATTGCTCCAACACAAGAAAATGTTACGACTGCCAAACTCTAAATGGACAGAAGAGAACCTCCCCCCTTCAATCCTTAAAACCTTTGATTGCCAATATACTTTCGATATATCCATAGAGCTCGGTCTGCTTATTTTCATTTCTCTTTACCTTTTTCTCCCTTATTTCATTTTTTAAACAATCCTTAAAACTCAAACTTTTAAATATAACAGCCTAGGGAGGACAATGGTTACAATGTAAATAAACCAACCAAAAGCAGCCAATAGCCGCCTTCCGTGTAACGTACTCAGCTCGGAGTTCGGCAAATATTGTTTATTGCCTGCCCGATGCAGGCCTGACGTCTTAGACATCATGATCACCAAAAACATGCCATTACATTTTGACCTCTCGGCACGACCCTGTCGTGGTGGACTCCACAGTAGCCTGCCAGCTCTGTTAAACTCAGACTGGACACTTGAGACCGACTGGGATGCAGCAGTCCTAGAACTCAACCATTCCGTCGACCCTCGACCACGCATCGCTGATCTCGAAGCGTTGGAAGCGGTAACGACGAATTTTTTCCACCATATCCTAAATGCGGTACGCGCACATACTCACCGCATTCCCACCAACACCTCAGACCCTAGAATCTTACCTATAGAACTCCGACAGTTGATAAAAGTCAAGGCAACTGTTCAGAAGCTATGGCAGCGTATCCGCCATCCCAGGATAGGAGCAGTATACCAGAGGTTGAAAACCCTGGTAAGGCGACTGCTCCATGCGCACAGAATAACAGCCTGGAAAAACACTCTACAAAATGTAAACCTTCAATAAAAGAAACCATGGGCCTTGAGGAAGGACAAGACCCAATACCAGCATCCCTTGCATGGCACTCGTGGGCGGCTCGCCTTCGAGCCAGACGAGAAAGCCACTGTGTTCGCGGACCACCTCGAGGTACAGTTCGAACTCCAGGAGGACCCACAAGACGAAGACTTTACTGAACTTGTGGAAGCAACCATGGATTACCTCTTTGAGGAACCACGGCGGCTACACGAGGCGATCCAACTTCCTTTAATCACCCCGAAAGCGGTGATTTCCGTAATCCAAAGTCTAAACCCCAAGAAATCCCCTGGACATGACAGCGTCACGGCGCTCATGCTCCAGCACCCACCCAAAAAGGCTGTCGTCCGCTTGACCCGGATTTTCAATGCATGCCTACGTCTCCGTCACTTTCCAGTTTTCTGGAAGGAGGCGAGGGTGGTGTGTATATTGAAGCCGGGCAAGAACCCAGTCTTTGCTAACAACTACCGCTCTATTAGCATTCTCTCAGTCGTCTCAAAAGTTTTTGAGCGGTTGCTCCTTACCCGCCTAATACCTCTTTTTGAGGATAGGCAACTCCTAACGGATCACCAGTTTGGTTTCGTCGGGGTCATTCCACGACCATGCAGTTACTGCGTGTGGCCGAGATGGTTTCCCTGGGTTTCCAGGAAAACATCAAGACAATAGCAGTTCTGCTGGACGTGGAAAAGGCATTCGCCACAACTTGGCACCAAGGCCTACTGTACAAATTAAAGCAGGCAAACATCCCTCCTCCATATCTCACAATAATTAGCAGCTTCCTTCAGGACCGCACTTTCAGAGTGAAAGTGGAAGGAAAACTGTCTACACTAAGAGACATAGCGGCAGGAGTCTCAGAGGGCAGTGTACTCTCCCCGCTACTCTTCGCAGCATACATGTCCGATTTCCCCACGGAACAACACACTACGACATGCCAGTATGGGGACGACGTCCTCATCATGGCACAAAACAAGAATGTGAGATATTGCCTCCTTCCCCTTCAACGACAACTCGACGCCGTCGGCCGTTGGAGTGAGAAGTGGAGAATGGCTATTAGTCCGGGGAAAAGCTCCGCTCTCCTCCTTGGTAAGGTCACTTCGGCTCAGGCGGAGAAATATCCCATGGGTAACCTCCGCCAAATATTTAGGCGTTCTCCTCGACCGCGGGCTAACATACGCTCCACACGTCCGCGCAAAGGCCAAGCTTGGTCACGCTGCGCTCAGACAGCTCTACCCTATCATCCGATCCACCATGCCCAATCACCTAAAACTACGCATTTACCGGGCAATTATCCCGCCATTGATCTTATACGGCTGCGAAGCCTGGGGATCAGCGGCACCTTCTACCATACGCAAACTGCAGACAGTGCAGAATAGGGCGTTAAGAACTATATATGATACCGGGCGTAGATTCCCGTCTTACACCCTTCACAACCACTCCGGACTACCCTACATCATGGAGTTGGTAAGGGAGCGATCCCGAACCATACACTCCAAACTTAACTCCCACACCAATCAGCTGGTACGGGTCAATACGACCACAGAGCACCTCGTAGAAGGAAAAGCTACCGCCTACCCAAGGACACCCTTGGATATGGGTAATGCCACTCGTATCTTCTAACACATTCTTACCCTAACACCAATTCCTGCCCCCTTCCTGTATCCAAAATTAGGTATACAGGAAGAAACCATTGCCCAAGACACAAAAGCTTGAAAATTACCAGGTCACCTCTAATACCACACAGATAAAGTCGCAATAGCGGCTAGGTGCTGTGCAAATAAACATACGTACAGGAGAACCTGTACGACCTGTTCTCGAATGCCGGAAATGCTGGATGCTGGCAAGGCAACTAGAATAGAGGGATGCTGGTGCAAATCACTCCTGGCGCGTATTTACTTACCTTTCCCGCTCAACTTTCTAAATAGTCACGTGACGCCCAGCCGTGTTAGTCACGTGACTCCTACACTTCGCTGTGACTTCGGCTTTCTTCGCCGCTGGACGTGCTGTGAATTGTAACGTGAAGTCCACAGAACAACTGCTTAAAATACGTTGCTATGTGATTGCTCTATCTGTTGCACTAACCCCTCTAACCCGCGGGCTCTAAGCTGATTGGTCCAATTTAAAACAATGACTGCCGACTGCTGCCGACTATACAGTTAAACCCGGTTAAACCACAGTTAAACTTAGCTGTACGTGGTTGTGGCTGTACACCAGAGATACAGACCACAGACAGCTTGTGACCCAGTGAGTCAAAGACATACATACATACTTCTTCTATGTGTATAGTTGAGGATTCCTGTTTAGTTACAAATTCTGTTGTGTGCGATATATGTGTCAGTGAGTGCATTGTAAATGATTGTAGAGGTGCGAAAGAAGAAAGTTTCTCATACTTTCCAGTAAATCCATTTATGTTATGTTTATTGCTTCTGTCTAACATTCCAGCTTGTGGTGCAATTACGGAGCTCACTGACGGAGATTACCAGCAAAACCCAGCGGTGGAACTTTTGGGTTATACCTAAATCCAATATTGAGCGTCCTGCGGCCGGAAAGTGCCATCCTTAGTGGAAATAAATACCTTATTACTACATATAGTCATAGTAATCTATTTGGAGAAAAGCTGAGAAACATGGATTGGCTTTACACATGGCCACAGTTCCTAGGGGATGGGATACATTTTGGGACGCTGAGTGGATTGTTGTTATATATTTGGCATACCAGATCTTGCACAGGTAAATAAGAAAGAGTATTCAAATAAATACGATCACATTTGCTCCAATTTTTGTTGGGTGAGATATTTTACTATTGTAAGATGAACATTTATTATAAGTTCAGTGCTTAGCTTTATGCACGTTGCCAATCCACGCATAAAGAACACGCGAAGTGTTGGTGATTCGCGCAAAATTAAATCGGGAATGTCTGTGATTGGGTAAAGTAAGTGTAAAATTAAATGAAAGTGGCGTGAATGGGCAACCAGGTTATTTAAACAGCACTGGTTGCTAGTTAACGCAAGCTTGTATAAATAAAGCTAAACCTAAACTAACCTCTCGTGAATCAGAAATCTAAGCTTACAGTGCCTCCCATAATCTGACAAAGCAGAGCACCAACTTTAGAAGTGCATGTTTGAAGTGGTACTTCATTAAATTAATAAAAATCCACAGCTAAATGCTTCGTCCTTGTAATATAATACAGGTTATTTCACATACAAAATTAAATCATGTACACTTTTTTAAGCATTAAAAAATATAGCATTTTTGAGCACTCAAAAAAATCGGACTCTTCCTCTCCTTTTTATTACTTCTCGCAGCCTATTTGGCATGCTGTGAATCAGGTTTTCCAGGTAAGATGTGGAAAATTACCTGTATTGCTCTTGTAACCTCTCCTTCAAGTGCTGCTTTGAGTAAATGGGGGTCTTCACTGGGCCTTCTCCAGTTTATTTCATACTGGCTCTATATGATTAAGACCCAGGGACTGAGGGGGTGGGTGCAGTATGTGAAGAAAGTTATAAACTAACCACAGTTGTACAACTTGAGACCTCCTTTGGATCATTATCCTGATAAAATGAAAAGTTTTCCAGAATACCTATCATTTCTGCACTCTATTTCAAATTTTACTATAATTTTTAAGATAGATGTGCTTGTTCATGGTTGTGTCTATAAACACAAGCTTTCCCACCACTATAGACGAAATACAGTTCAATACCATTAAACTCCCTCTGCCATGTTTAACTGTGCTTTGCAAATTTCGTTCTTCCAGCTGCGTGTTTGGTTTCCTCCGCACTCCTGCCATTGGAACTGGCGGATATTGTTTAGATTAGCTTACGCGACCACTTGGTCAGAATTTCGGCAAAGTCCCACTCAGCAGTGTGTACGAATGGTCACGAAAGTTGTCGAAGTTGCTGTGTTAATGCAGCGCTGCCAACAGCAGAATGTCCCTAGGAGTTTGTTGCCAATAGTAAGTTTGAATGTTTTTGCGGGAGTCGGCAGTATGCTGCTGACCTTCTTAGAAGCAAGTAGTGCAATGGATCGCTTTATCAGTATATTAGATTTAGCGCCTCTGTGCTTTAATGAGGAGTCATGCATGCAGTTCCTGTACGACGAGGGCCTGCTGAGGACTCGAATGCTATGCAGGGAATGTGATGCCGTGCTACACCCCGTGTAGCATTATTATTATTTAATAATAATAATAATAATATAATAATATATTAATATAAATATATATAATAAATATAATAACATTAAATAATAATATAATAAAATAACATAAAATAAAATAAACAAAAAGTGAACGATAAATAGTAAACATAATAAAAATATAATAATATAAAAGAAAATAAATAAACAAGAAAAAATAAAAGATAAAGATAAAATAAAAATAGATAAAGATAAAAGATAAAATAAAATAAATAAACAAAAAAAGAACGATAAATAATAAACATAATATAATATTAATATATTATAAATATAAGTATAATATATAGTATTATATATATATATAAATGTAATAATAATAATAGTAATAATCATCATCATCATCATCATAAGGTTACTGAGAACCTTCAGCTAGCTTTGGGTGATCAACAATATCACAAGAAAAACATAAAGGCATGCAAAGTTAATGTTTAAATTCAATGTAAACTTCATGATTTGTTTTTTTGTTTCCTCCTTTTTTTTCTCAATGTTTAGTCGGGATATAACTTTTATGTTGAAGCGACTTCAAATAATAATAATAATAAATAAATTTAAAAAAATAATAATATAATATAATAATAAAGAACAAGCCAACATATCGTGGACCCAGTAACAAGGCAATAAGGATAATGTACATGTGATAGCGGTATGTCTGTGGCGGCAACGACGCGAGTGAGTGCATTTGTGTTTAATGTGTTGGCAACGAAAACTAGTGTAGTGTAACAAGCAATGTTGGCAGATGTGAAAATCGTCTGCTAGTCATGCAGTGAAACCTAGTGGGCGATTGTGAAACTACTGTCGGCGCATGCGCAGTAAGTAAGTTCGGACTTAGAATCTGGCTGGCAAGTGGCAAGTAAGCTAATCTAAACATGAGCCAAACTGGCAAGGTTGTATTTACTTCCATCACAGAAAATAACTTGTTCCCACCAATTGGCATTCTTGTTAATAAATTCCTTTCCAAATTGCAATCCTTTCCTCTTATTTTTGGTAGAGATACATGGCTTTTTTTCTGGTGACCATTAAAATCTCATTTTCTCCTCACTCTTATCGTTTCAGGGCTGTCAGTTCCTGTTCTTCCTGAACGAAGGATTTTTTGGTCACCCTGGCTTAGTTTGAGATTCAGTTCTGTCTTTGTATTTATCCTGGTGAATTATGTCATAAACTGTACTTTTGCTAAGATTAACAATCTCTGCCATTTCCTGGTATGTTTTATGCTTTTCATAATGAAAAATTACCCACTGGTTCTTTTCGAAGGTACTCTGCTCACCTCTTGACCCCCTACTATCCTCTTGCCTTCTTGGTGCACAGTTGACATACTGCGTCTATGAAGTTGTTTTGTCTACTGACAGACTTCACCTACTTCATTGTGTAGCATTTCATTTTTTCTGTCCGATTCTCTTTGTGTCGTAAAATAATTATGTAAATAAGATTGAATGGGGAAGCTCATAGTTTAGCCACATTTTCAACCATTGGAATACATATTCATAGCAAATGATTTTTACTCAACACAGAATATCTTGAGATTGATAGAAATAATCCTGCTCGCTGAAATGCGAAGTCTGTCCGATTGCACTGGTCAGCAATATTTTTGGACCTGATGAAATGATGACTGATTATTGTTTATTTACTGACCCTCAGTCCAAAACTGGTAAGGAAATCTCTCCATCATCCATAGTTTACAAGAACTGGGGGCATCAATATTGCAAAAATATCGATTTTAGCACTAAGGAGAGCCGGACCCGCCTATCCTAGGTTAATCTTAAATTTGACAACTTTATTGCACCTTTTCTGAGAAACTACTGCTTCTAGTACACTATTCTTTTTTACAGGGCATAGATTATATACTTGGCAATACTTTAACACAACACATTTTTTACTTTCTCTACTACGTATTGTAAAGTAGAGGTAGTATTGTATTCTACCCAAAAATTCCATGTCAATATTTCACCGGAAATGTATGTTTTGAGGACCCTGAATCCAAAAAAGTCATTTTTAGAAAAAGGTCTGTGTGTCGGTCAGTTTGTGGACAGCATAACTCAAGAACAAAAAGTCGGTTAAAAACCAAAGTTTGTATTTAAGTTTAATGTCTTTCAAGGATTTGACACAAAGATTTGGAAGAAAATTGCTCCACTCTAAACTACCCTTTCGTTGAACATTATTTTCTTGAAAATGGCTCTTAAGGATCTTGATTAAAATATGTACCATATGTTTGAGATATTTTTATGGCAAATGAAAAATGTATATCTCGAATTTTCTGGCTATAGCCCATGTAGTCCTATTTACTCTGGATAGCTGGTAAGCTGTAAGAGATAGACCAAATCTGTTGTTTTCTAGTGCCTTGCATCTGGCAATGAAGCCATTAGCATTAATGAGAGACCAAATCTTACTATACAAAAATGTTGTTGTTGTTGTTGTTTTCTAGTGCCTTGCATCTGGCAATGAAGCCATTAGCATTCGTGCTTTCCAATACTTTTGAACTGTAGTTTCTTCTGATCTTAATGCTTCACAGGTCTTCAAGTGTTCTTCATTCATTTCTGCTGGATCGTTACACAGGACACATATTGGTGAGGCTGAGATACCTATTCTGTAGAGATGACTTGCCAAGCAGTCATGATTTGTCAATAGTCGGAAGGCTGCAACAGCTGTTTTCCTTGGTCTCTGGGGGATTATATCTGGATTGGAAAGTAGTGTAATCCATTTTTTATCTTTGGCATTTGTTTCTATTTCTTGTAGGTATGAATGACAAAAATTTTTAATGATCAAGCGTTTTATTGAGGAATATGAGAAATTGAATTTAGATTTTTGTGTTATTGTTGTGGCTTTCTTTGCAAGTGAGTCTGCAGCTTCGTTCCCCATGACTCCACAGTGTGCTGGAATCCATTGGAGATGAACAGTCTTATTAACTTTTTGGAGTTGTGTTAACATTTTGTAGCATTCTCTAATTTTTGTTGACTTCTTTGTAGTATTTGAACATATTCCCTGAATTGCAGCTTTAGAATCCGAAAGAATTACTGCCTTGTTAAATTTATTTAAGGGAAGATTTAATAATTGTCGGAGAGCAATGTATATAGCCTCTATTTCTCCATCATAATTTGTTGTGTCTCTGCCAACAGAATGATAAAAGGAAAAATGTGAACATGTAACTCCAGCTCCAGTAAGGTTTTCCTTCGAGGATCCATCAGTATATATGTGCAGCCATTCTTCTGTGGGATATCTAGTATTGATTGTTTCCAGAGCTAGAAGTTTTTGTATTTCTTTTGGTGTGTCTGATTTACTTATTTCCTCTATTAATTCCAAATTGAAGGTAGGTTGCAATAATTCCAATGGATTTTCTCTAATAAGTAGATTTTCTCTGGTGTTAGGAATGTTCAATTTGGATTTAATCTGTGTTACCTTTTCTAGGAAACTACTATGAGTTTTAAGGATTGAAGGGGGGAGGTTCTCTTCTGTCCATTTAGAGTTTGGCAGTCGTAACATTTTCTCGTGTTGGAGCAATGCTTGTTCTTCTATTTTTGTTGTTATTGATGGGGTCCGTGTTAAGGCAAGCATGGCATCAATAGGTGTGGATTTAACTGCTCCAGTGATTAGGCGAAGAGCCTGATTTTGTATTTGTTCAAGTTTATTGATGTTAGCATTTGCTGCTGTTATTAAAGCTTCAGAACAGTACAAGAGGTTTGGTTTAATATACATTTTGTATGTTGTGTTAAGGACTCTCCTTGAGCAGCCCCATTTAGCACCAGCTAACCTTTTCAGGATTTGCAATTTCTTTTCAACCTTTTCTGAGATGTTTGTTATATGTTTTTTCCAAGTTAGCTTTCTGTCGAAAGTGTGGGGGTTTAAGTCGGGTGATGTAACTGCCACATTGTAAAACTGGTGCCCGTTAAGAAAACAGTTACATGAAAGCCACATACATGAATATGAGTCCTAAAGATAAACATTCCGGAGTTAAAACTGTCCCCCAATCGGATCTCCGGCTGGGGACATCTTTAGGCAAATTTCATCATTGTTCCAATACTATACAAAAATGTAGATCTTGCTAAAACACACAATTTATGTCTAAATAAATTGTTTTGTTCATTTCGGGGACATTCCTTGTTATTTGTGTGAGTTTTACAGAACTTATACTTCTGTCAAATGGAACATTGTTATTCATTTTTTATATGTTAACCATGCAAAGAGAACAGAATTTGAAAGCTTTAAAAGATTTGACTATCACTCAAAGTCTACTGTATTCCCATATTCCCCTTGCACCTACAAGAAGATAAACAATAAGATAATTTGTACAAACGTTTATCTCAACTAATAGAAGATATAAGAATAAGAGTTTGTAAGAATTGTTAGTACAAGAGTTACAACTTTCTTAAATTAAAAATTGCAAAAAGCCCCTGTTAAAATAATCAAATCTATGGTAGCAATAACTGGTAAAAGTTTCATGTCTCTATCTTTGAAAGTTTCTGAGTAAAGGTACATTGAATCAGGAAAAGTGAAACTTAAGGAAAACATAGTTCGAAGGAAATGTTAAGTTTTTAGTGTATTCCTTGTCCATATGATGGATTATCTGCATCCTCCTGCATCTCATCGGACAGTTTCCTCTTCACACTCTTCCTCCTTTGTCTTGCAACCTTCTCCATGTCTTGCACTACAAAGTCTCCTTATCAGTATGCTGCTTAGCCAACATTGTTTCTCCCAGGTTCAATACCAAGGTTTTCCAATGTTTTGCATTACACTATATTCCCATTGTTATATGTAACTATAGCATCATAAATGCCTAAATGAAGAGTACAAAGTACCCACAAAGACATTTTTGGGGGCACGAGTTCAAATCGTGTTGTTGACACTCCCGTTATGGTTTTGTCTTACCGTGCATACATTTTTGTAGGAGAGCAGCATCCGACAGGTCTCTCTCTGAATATTGGTTTCACAGTTCCCATTACAGCAACTGGTAAGGCATGAACATGGTGATAAATCTGGTCTGCCCTTGTGCTTATATCATGTGTCAGGAGTGGACGGGCAGAGGCCATGTGATGGAGCTTTTCTGTTAAACATTTGCAACTAGAGTGACCAGGCTAACATGGTGCGGAACAGTGTATTCCAATATTTCAGGGTATTCATAAGATATTCCTTATAAATTATATATCAAAATAATCAGGAAAGTTGTACTATTTTTTAAGGAAATAAAATAATTGTCATTTTTTAAAGATTTTTCAGGGCAGGCTCCCCTTATAAAACCCTGCATTACAGATTACAAAATTTTTTTATATTAATTTCCTGGTATTTTATGTTATATAACCATATTTTTTGTTTCTTAGTAAAGTTATTTTCACATTTGAAGTCATACAATAGTAACAATGCAAGGACAAGGAGGGCTGCACCAGGTGGCAGGTACCAGGCCTAACGGAGTATGGTGAAGTGGAAACTAATTGGCTACCCTGCCTTACATTCTTATTCACAGTAGTCTGAAATAACATTTGGAAAGTGTTAATTCAGAAATGCATGCAGGTCAATTGTAATACCCCTTTAGTTCTTCTTCTTTCCCTGATTACCCTCCCCTTATGTAGGACTTACAAACCAGCCTAGGGTCAGACGCCTGTTGGGGAGCAGAGGGACCTTTGGACCTGACAGAGTGAAGACCTGGAAGCAGGTGATCAGCCAAGTACCAGGTATGATAGTGAGGAAGATGATGATATTAAATGCAGGCAAAATGGATGATTGGAAAAGGTGATAATGGAGCAATTGGTGGAATGAATGGCGCAGGAAACCAGAGAACCCGGAGAAAACCCAACCAGGCGCCGCTTCGTCCACCACAAATACCACATGCAGGTCCCGGCTAGGTGGTAGGTGAGCAGTAATACCCCTTTAATAAGTGTATAAAAGTTTGGTGTACTGCAGTGTTTTTTAATTGTGTTTATTGCATGTGCTACTGAATGCCAACAGTCCTGACCTTGTCGCAATATACTGGATATGTTCTATTATATATTTTGCAGTTTTACATTAAAATCCCAAAGAAAACCTCTATCTTCTCTTGTGGAGAAAGCTTGTAATCTGTGCTTCAGATGTAAGGTTGGTGATGCGGATGAAGTGTGGGCTCCAAACCATTGTTGTAATACTTGTTCAAGGGGACTGACTGGGTGATTAAAATATAATAAAAATCAATGCCTTTTGTCTAATGGTATGGCAGGAACCTTGTGATCACATAACTGAGTTTTATTTTTGCTTAACAAATGTTCCTGGTTTCTTGGCTTATTTCTGCTGTACACATTCAACAGACACCACCCATGCAATATAAGAGAAAGAGGACAAAAAATAAATGTTGCAAAGTGTGGTTTTATCTATAAGTAATACACTTTTGGCTTTTTTTTTTTTGTGATTTTTTTATGAAGATCCTCTGTGCTCAATTTAATTGTTCTGGCTCTGTCCATTTTTGAAAAATTGTGGAGTTTGAACCCCCTTCTGCTCCCCTTCAGGGATGAATTCAGAAAAATCCCTCATTTATGGTTGTCTGCTTTGTTGAAGGAGTTCACTTCTACAGTTGGAAGCTTCTAGATCGAGTAGTTTGGACTGTGTGTTGAATGAATTAACCCCCTTAGCATTATAACAGTTACATTTATTTGAATCTCAACCCCTAAAAAGTGATGGGTGATGGAAAAATTCTCCTGATCATTTATTTAGGATGACTATACATAAAAACAAAAAGATTTTTTTTTAGGGCTAAGAAAAAAATTTTTGCAGATCAATGGAAGTCACTGTATATGGAAAAATGACTAGATGTAACCTTACCTCCCATGATTCAGAAATCTAAGCTTATATAATAAAAACTAAACGTAACGTAACCTCCAGTGAATCAGAAACTTGAGAAAATCATTAAATGAGGGTTACAGTAACACCAACAATATTTTGTTAACTCCAGTCCTGAGTTGTTAGTAGTTGACTTGTTTTTCGTTGTCACAATGCTGTACTTCATGAATAAGTTTTACTCTGCAGACTTTTAATTTTAGAAGTTAAGCAGCAGCATAGACAGGTGTTTTTGAAACACCCAGTTACCGTGCAACATGTCTTGGAGACTTCTTTAGAGCGTGTCCAAATGATATACAAATTTTGTTAATTCGTTCCTCTATTAGAACATTTATTTTTTGCTTCTTAGGTTTAGCGATCCTGTTGCCCTAAACTTATTAACCAGACATCTGACAGTTTCTTCATTTGGAACTGGAATACCAGGAAATATCTCCTGAAATTGTCTACACACCTGTCTATATGATTTGGTATTATACCTAAAACTTCTTTGTAATCGTAAAATTTTTGGCAGGCATTTCAATGGACTAATATGAATAATCTACTGTAATTTGTTGACAATACTATAATGATTCCGCAGTATATCGAAATGTGAGCTTAGACGTGATAGAAATTGATCCCACGCGGGTGATGGGGAAACATTTATACAACTGATCATAATTTATGCAGTGCATACAGTTGCATGTACCCATTTCACATTAACCTAAGTTTGCATTGTCTTCAAGAAATCAGTAAGTTTTGTTTGGCGACATAATTCACAACTTTTTTCTCCACCTATTGTTTGATTGTAACAAGATGGAGATGAATACTGTTTGATTCATTTTGCTCCTCCATACTACAGAATCATCTTGTTTATGGTACCTAACCCTTCACTATCTTCTTCCGTGTGCATGTCTCATTACTTTGGGAAATTCATAGCAATGCAGTGGCCAAGGTCCATGTTAGGGGTAGCGAAAAGTGTATTACAGTGCCGCTCTTTCAAGAAAATTTTAAACTCAACTTTCAAAAATAATAAATAAATAAAAAGTGTGATATATTTTCGGGGACATACTTTCCCCTGCATTAAATCCTAATCTGCTGTATTTCAGACCGCACTATTTCGGGCTTCTACTGTGTGTACATATAAGAATACAATAATGTTTTAAGATAAGAATTCTATTATGGAATAAAAGTATGCTGCAGTAAGAAATGATTTACTCCTCTTTTAAACATAGCCCCTGGCGTGGCAAGTTGGAGCTTTTCTGCCAACTTATTGTATAAATTATTACCCGTATACTTGCTGCTTTTACTGAACAAAGTTGTGTTATGACTGACGATGCTTAGTTGTTGTTTACTCCTTGTGTCATATTTGTTTTTCTGAATTAACTTCAAACTGTTTTAAGTGCTTTCTAACATATTTCACTACTTCTAATATATATGTACACACACACACACACACACACACACACACACACACACACACACACACACACACACACGCACACGCGCACACGCACGCACGCACACACGCACACACACACACACACACACACACACACACACACACACACACACACACACACACAGGAGAAAGGCAATATTGACAGTAAGCTAAATATATTTTTGCAAGAATGTGTTTTGTTTAAACCCATCATTAACCTAATTACTGGTTTTTGTAGCTTAAAAGTATCTCCTCTAAGAGGTGGATACATTGCAAAAAAAGATTCCTTAAAGTGCTTAAGTTTACTACTTTATTTATAGTTCTAAATACAAAATAAATTTGACTTAATTTGGATGCCAGCTTTTCAACATGTGAGATGTTGATTGATCCATATACCCAGGAATTTTGTAGATGTTTTATATTGTACTAATTGATTGTCAATTTTTATTTTTCATGGTAATGAGTTATGCAACATATACTGAGGTCACTGGTGCAAGCAAGCCATACATATATGCAGTCCATGGACTGGCTATAAATGAATCTTGAATCAAAATACGAGGGATGTTCAATAAAGACTGGCACTAATGCTCATACAACAATTTATTCTAAAAAATCACTCATACAGACTTTTGTGCCCCTCAAAATACTTCCCCCTGAATACAATGCACTTGTCCCACCTCCTTTGCCACTCCGGAAGACATGCAGGAAGCCATTCCTTCACATCCTCTTCAGGGTCGCCTCTAAAGCTTTCACTGCCTTGGTTTCGTTTTCGAACCGACGTCCCTTAAGTTCCTTTTTGGCCATTGGGTTAAGAAAAAAGTCACACGATGCCAGATCGGGACTATGAGGTGGATGGGGTACCGTAGAGATACCTTTTTGTGCCAGGAACTCAGTAACAGCATTAGCAACATGAGGCCTTGCATTGTCGTGATGGAGCTTCCATTTCCCAATCAGGTTCCTTCGTTTTTTAGGGATGTGATCCTTGATCATTTGCTTCTGATAGTAAACTGCGGTGAGTGTAGTGTGTCTTGGAACTGTGTGAGTGTACACCACCCCCTGGTAATCAAAAAAGTGTTGACCATGGCCTTATTGGCAGACTTTTGTGGTGGGGGTTGACCATGTGGCACCCATTCTGTGCTGCTCTGCTTCATCTCTGGGTCATAACAGTACACCCATGTTTCGTCAGCATCGATGATGTTTTGCCACCAAGCATCACGCTCGTTGTTGTTGTAGTGTTTAATGCCCGCTTTTACTACTACGGCACCGCAGGCGGTGACACTGATGACATGAAATGAAGATGGAGCACCGGTGGAATGAGATGGCAGGGGAAACCGAAGCACCTGGAGAAAACCCGCCCTGATGCTGCCTCGTCCACCACGAATACCACATGCGGGGCCCGGGGATCGAATTCGGGCCGCCTGGGTGGTAGGCGAGTGCGCTAACCGCTCGGCCACGGTGCCGCCATCAACCTCGTCTGCAGCACATTGTTTCCAATGGCGGCACACACCAACACGAGCCTGCATTTGCTGTGGAGTAAGCAGTCGCTGTATCCATCGTGCACACACCCTAGACATTTGGAAATGGTCTTTTAAAATTATGTGAGTGCTCCCAACTGATATTCCAAAGATGTGTGCAAGCTGTCTTACAGTGAGACGTGAGTCATCACAAATAATGGCCGCTGCTGTGTTGATTGTTGTTTCTGTTATGGCAGTCACAGGTGCACCTGCCCCTCCTTGCAATTCAGCATTTTCCCGGCAATTTTTGAAAGCATGATGCCAACGAAAACATGCCCTACGAGATATTGCAGTGTCTCCGTAAGCTCTCTCATGTCATCGTAGGTTTCGGTAGCGTTTTTCTTCAAGAGAACACAAAACTTTATTGCATAATGCTGTTCACGAAAATCAGCCATGACAATGCTTAAAGGCGATTATGAAACACGTTCGCTCTCAAAGGCTGCCAACAATCAACTGACAGAGTGGACTCTGAAATTTTCTGTGATTACCGATTAGGGTACGTAGTTCAATGACACATGGACAGATGTCGCAAGCAAGTACTGAACGGGGGGGAAAAAAATCAGTGCCAGTCTTTATTGAACATCCCTCGTATATAGTGGATATACTTGAATTTGTCATTGGTAGAGAAAGTCATGTGAACGTATCACATAAGAATTTTTGTGACAGTTTTATTATATAGAGGATGCCAACAAAATTTATACACAATTTAAGCAAAGAAAAACATATTTTAACATAACCTGAATTCACACAAACAGAAAATGATGAGCACTAATCATCTTAGGCTTCTACAGATAACAGTTGCTCAAAATGCCTACTGGCGTCATTACACTCCTAAGTACAGTGTACAGTCAATGAACGATCAAACAATGTTTGCGAAAGTTTCCCCAGCAATTGCAGCACATGTCATTTCAGCTAGTGCTGCCACTGTAGCTGGTTTTCTATGGTATACAACATTCTTAAGAGTTCTCCAGAGGTAGAAGTCCAACAAAGTTGGGGCATAAAACTTCATGTCGCAATACTTTTGTTGAAAATAAGCTATGGGTCTGTCCAGTGTTAGTATCCAGACGTTTGTTAGATTTCTCAGTAATAAAACCTTCATTAAATCACTAGATATGAACGTAGGAGTCAAGTTTCTGGTGTGAACAAATTGGTTACCTTCGCAATCTTCAGTTTACATTGCTTCATTAGCATTTTATCAGATTATATAAAATATATACATTTGTAAAGTTTGTGTTAGTATCTGGACGAGGAAACGAGGTATAAAAAATGTGAGTAAATATAAATGGTATTTCTCCTCAGTTTAATAACATATTGACCGTTTGATCATTTAATAACCTTATACAAATCTTTTGTTTTGTAATGGATTATATTCATTTATACTACAACATTGGTATTATAATAGAACATTTAATAAACACAAAGAGGTGCGTTAGTATTAGGACGTTAGTATCTGGACAAATATTCCTCACTGCACTAAATGATCCATCTTGATATTACCTGCCTCAGAAAATGATTTAAAACATTGAGAAACCACACAAAAGTGCACTACATACTACAGAGGCACAGTTATTAAACAAAACCTAGCCTAACAACAACAATAATAACACTAACAATAATGATAATAATTATAATAATGACTTTTCTGACAAAATGAAGAGTTTGATTTGGCTGTTATTGTCATTCACTGTTTGCACTTATTTCAAACTTCTAATGTTAGCAACCATTATGTTTTCCTCCAAGTCCAATGCATACAGCTTATATCCAACAACATATGGAGAAATTGCCATGATCTGGTGGATTTTTGTGTGTGCCCTTAAGTGCAATCACACCTTCCCATTTTTCATCAAGTTCCTTCTTTGCAGATTCAATTTTGTTTGCTGGGACAGAATTTGCAGTGATGTTCAGTTGTTGGCAGCAATCACGGAATGTATCAGCATTACAGATGACTGTTTTCTTCGATTGTACGCTGTTCCATGCATGGCATTTTGCTACTGCACCAATGCCCCTTTACCATGGGATGAAGCAAAAGAATGTCCACTTAAGACTTTCCAAATTCAAATTTTGTTTTAAGAGGGTGACACGTGCAAAATTATATTTCTGTTTAAACTGCGATGCAGCTCCATCTGAGAATACATGTAAATACTTCATCGATGGATTTTTTGTT
The DNA here is from genome assembly GCA_030765045.1 of Tenodera sinensis. NCBI lineage: Eukaryota > Metazoa > Arthropoda > Insecta > Mantodea > Mantidae > Tenodera > Tenodera sinensis. The sequence continues at coordinate 355,926,094 of CM060964.1, read as the reverse complement.
TTGATGATCTGTTAGTACAGCATGGAGAAATGTGTCAACACAATACCGAGCATGTGAAATGTTGTCTGAAACTACAACATAACTGTCACATGTATGTATCCCATACCACATCACAGCAGTGAATAATGATACCTGGGGATTTGACTGTATTTCATCCTGGTAGTTACAAGAATAGTTTTCAACAAAATCTATTTGGATCTTAACATTTTCAGGTGACATCTTTGCAAATTTGAAACATTTTTGTGACTGTTCTTGATTAAATAAATGAACCTTAAAAAATGGCAGTTGTTCTCTAAGTTCATCCAGCACATCACTCAGCCCTTCTTCCACTAAAATGTACTCAAATCTCTTGTCTACTATTTTCCACTGGCAGTACTGTACTATAAGACTGCACCGTTCATCATTCTGACAGTCCTCAAACAGAGTGGTAATCTTTAACTTGCAAATATACCAATTATAGGTCAAACAGTTCTCTTCACTTGGATCACAAACAGTGTGTTGAATGAACTGGGCACTGAAAGTTCCAAAACTAGGAAAGTAATTGGAAAGCAGTGATTGCAAATTTTCAAAGTTCTCAAGGTACCGACACAAACATACATTGTGTGGTATGTCACAGTATGGTTTTACATGCACAGGACGTAGCTCTGCAAATTTACTACAATTAATCTTCACCTCTGCATGCTGTATGCTTCATTAATTATAAAGAGCATGTGACGTCGGGCCACAATGTCTTTGGTGCTACTGCCCAAACTCTTAACACAAGCAGTCTTCCTACCAGAGTCAACTCAATTTATTTCATCATTGTTATAAAACTCAACAACAGTCTGTCTCTAACTATTTCACTTGAACCTTCAATCACTTCAACTCCACACATTTCAGCCAACTTTTTAACATCATCTACTTTTTTTCCTGGACTCTTAGGCATTGCTTTGCTTGCCTTTTTCAAAGCCTTTCCCACTGCAGCAGGAGAGATTTTGTTGAACTTGTTAGATAAAACAGTTTCCTTTTTAGCAGCCCGACTGAGCCTTTTCCTCTCTGCATCTTTAGCTCTTCGCAGACCACGTTCTGTTGATGTTTCTGCACTTTTCCTTTTTTCCCTATATTTCCTCATTATCGTTTTCCTCTTGAGTTTATAATCGGCATCATTCTTATGTATTTTCATGTCCTGCTTCTGTCTCTCTGCATTTTTTTTTCACCATGCTGCAACACCTGGGCATACAGCAACATTGGAAGTAATAAATAAAACTATTTGTAAATTAGTTGTACTCCAAAATATAATATGTACAGTTATAATTAAAATTAACTTACCAACGCTTAATTGTTGTGTATAACCCACACCCTTTAAGAAAAATAACAGCTGTAAGAGAACAAGCTTTGTGTATAACCAGAGGTTAAAGCAAAATGGCTGCAAAAACGTTAGTATCTGGACACAATAAGAATTGCAATTGGTTGGTTATGAAACATACTACAAATATGATAGCTACTGCCATCTCTTAAGAAGACATAGGATTAGCAGTTTTAGAAGCTGCAACCAAATGTCCGTATTTTCCAGGATGTTCTTGAAACATTTCTACAATTTCGTTAGTATCCGGACAATGAGGGAGAGCTAATTTCAGCATATTGTTTTTCTTAAATATTGCTGTTTAAACCAGAAATGCATATTCCTTAACTAAAGACAATGGTATTATGAAATTGTTAAAGAAAAAACATTCTCAAGATGAGCTAAATATAAGCTCTTACAAGTCATACAAGTTGCAACATTTTTAGGAAATTTTCTCGTACATTTTCATCTTAACTTTATAGAGCAATATCTTATATAAACAACTTCTGTCGACAACTTTACTGTCCAAAACATAAACTTCAATGCTTTTCTTATAATTTTTGTTTAGTTAGTTATGAAAAATAATGATTTTACTTTTTACCAAAATTGGACACCTTCTCCTGGATAGACCCCTATTTACTGTTATTTCATATGTATATAAGGTTATACTGTATATTACTAATAAGAATTTGCATGTAACACATTGTAACAAACAACATTAGGGCTATAACACATGTGGCAAGAACAACATATATCAGACCAGCATAAATAAGAGCACAACTAAACACGACCCACTTCTGAGTGGTGCCAAGCTATATAATAGATTACTAAGTACCTTAAAAGATAAACATGGAGAACATTTCAAAAGGGAGCTAAAAAGTATCTTTTAAATGTTTATATAGAATAGATGAATTGTAAATATAGTAAATATTATTGTAAATAAACTAAAACCTGGCGCGACAGCCCACGAGGGGCCAAGGCCTACCACCCAGCCGCTGCGTCCCCCACCTCAGCACACTACAGGCATCATTGGTGAGGTGCAGTACTGGAGGGTGGGACGTGGTCAGCACCCTGAGCCCTCCTGGCCAGTTATGCGGACTTCTAGACCTGGGGCCGCTACTTCTCCATCAGGTAGCTCCTCAATTGGTCCCCCCGGGACCTAACAAGGCTGAATGCACCCCGTGCCAGACCTCCCAGAGGGGATAAAATCCCCATGCTGGTACCGGGGATCGAACCCGGGTCCTCCACACCAAAGGCAAGCACGCTACCAACTGCGCTACAGTGGCGGTCATTATTGTAAATAGTGGTACCTAAAATTACAAAACCTGAATGTATTTTTCTTTTGGAACTGAAACTTATTGTATTGTGCCTATTCTAACCTGTAATTATTCTTAACTTGATGAAGCCTGAAACATACTTGTATTATTTCTATAGGCTAAATAAATAATAATAATATTATTATTATCATTATGATCATCATTATCTGGAGGATGCGGTGGAAACTCAATCAGACCTTTTCATCCTCTGCATTGCCCTTGAAGATTGTCATTAAGGTGCTTGCTTACATCTCAGTAGTGTGGTAGTGCACCATCCTGTTGGAAGTAAAATTTCTCATTTCTGTAGTGTACAAATGACAGTTAAGATGGATGTGTGAATCATCTTCAGGTACACTTGGTCAGTGTTCCTTCAAAAAACAATGGTCAAATTACACCCCTAGATGATACCCCACCCAAACATAAAGTCCAGATAATTAAACCGCCTTTTTTCACAAAAACATGTAGATTGTTTGCACATCAGTAGACACAGTTATGCTGGTTAACAGTTCCGTTCAACTTAAATTGTGTCTTGTCAGAACAAACAACTTTCCCTGCGAAGGCCTCATCCTTTTGCCCCATGATCTGAAACTACTCACATTACTGCATTCTCCAATCAGAATCATCTTTTGTATATACCAAAATCCAATTTTCATCATCAGTCTGGGTGTCTTGGTTAGACGCCTGGCCTACTGATCCCAAGGTCATGGGTTCAAATCTGGCCCAGACCAATGGTCTTTAAGTGTGCTTGAAAACGACAGCGCCTTGTCAGTAGATTTACTGGTATGTAAAAGAACTGCGGGACGAAATTATGGCACACCGGCGAGGTTGATATCCTGACATTTGACAGCGTCATTAAACAACAATAATTATTATTTATTTATGCCAACAAACTTACTGTTGGTGTTTTTAAACACACAAGCCGTGTGTGGGCAATGTTTGAGAGGTAGAACTGGAACTTAAAAATTCAATGCCACAGCTGGGACTTGAACCACAGACCTTCCGCTTACCAGGCGGTTGCTCTAACCATTGAGCTGCTGTGACAATCTGCCAGAATGGCATTGAATTCTCAAACCAGTTTGAATTTTTAAGTTCCAGTTCTACCTCTCAAACATTGCCCACACACGGCTTGTGTGTTTAAAAAACACCAACAGTAAGTTTGTTGGCATAAATAAATAATAATTACCATCTGAAGGTTATTTAATCCTGGGACATAAAGTACTTACAATAGTAAGTCACCATTGGGGTAATTGTCCCTGATGTGAGACTGCCTTTGTGGTTTACCAGGAGAAATACGAACTGGTTTGAGAATTCAATGCCATTCTGGCAGATTGTCACAGTAGCTCAATGGTTAGAGCAGCTGCCTGATAAGCGGAAGGTCTGTGGTTCAAGTCCCAGCTGTGGCATTGAATTTTTAAGTTCCAGTTCTACCTCTCAAACAAAATTTATTTTTTCCAATTTTCATCACAAGTACTTACGTTAGGAAATGTTGGTTACCTTGATAAATAACGTCAGTACATTATTATTGTTTTAAGATCATGATATTGTCTCCTGAAACTCTTAAAAACATGTAAATAACCTTTTTTCAAACCTTGTTACATAGCAGACACTATACATAGAAGGCACATAATAGGGGTAACAGCGAGGTTGGGAAAGTGATACTGCCAATGTATGAAAAGCAGGGCATTATGTCAGCAAATGCATTTTCGTGCATTTTAATAGTATATTGCACTGTTTTATTGCACAAGTATTAGGAATACACCTTTATGAATTATAATTAACACATGTAATATGTTATTTATCTAAGTGTATATAAACTGCACTTAGGTGCAAGTGCTTGCATTTAGAGTGTCGACATTGGCTACATCTGGACAGGAGAGGGAGGGGATGAGCAGGAGAGAAATGTTCCCATGATGCCTTGGGTGTAGGCATCACCATAATTTCATTCAATTCCTCAAGTTTGTGCACCTTGCCTCAGTTAAGTGCAGTTTTCAGACATTTACACAAATAAATAACATATGTGCATCAGTTATTGTTCCTAAAGGTGTATTCTTATAATACACAAGGTTTAATTTGGCACTTTCTGCACTATCCTTGTCTAGCACGGACTGTGGGTTTCTGTCCTTGAAATGGCTTCCCAACACCTGCAGTGGTATGCAGGTAAGTTGGCATCAGTGGTGTTGCAACTCTTGCAAGTGAAGTATTGGTTGTCAGTGTGATGAAGCAGGATCACCAGCCACTGTTGTCTCTCTCCTGCCTGGTTCGCCATAAAAGAGGGACGGCTTAGAAAGAGCTGGAGAATACCTATTTCTTTCTCTTTCTAAAAAGTAGGTGCCAAGTTACATCTCGTTCCCTATAATACTTGTGCAATAAAACAGTGCATGAAAGTCCATTTGAAGTGTTTTGGTAAATACAAAACATTATCCCCTGCTTCAATAATACAATGTGCTCAAAACATTCCAAAACCATAGCCAAGGATGCAGGGCTTGTTGCTGTGTGAGTTCTCCGAGATCTGCCTTTGTGAACATCACATAACAGTACCATGAATCTCAAATTAATGCAATTGTTACTCATGTTGTGGTTCTGTTCTGTACATGTGTCTCCATTGCCATTGAACTTAATGTTCTCGGTTTTCCAATACCACTTCAAAATTACTTTCCACTGTTCAAACCATAATCATGGCTCCATCTTGTAGCAATGGTAGTGTAACGTAATGTGAGTCACATCTGTTTACAGAGCTACACATTACTGTTGTTTTTTGGTCCAACTTTGAAATAAATTAAATAGATATCGCCTGTCAAAATGTGTATACATTTTATGGGCACTTATATTTAAACTCACATTTCCAAATATAAACAAACACACCGAGGACTTCCACAAGGTGCTGTTCTGAGCACAACACTCTTTAACATATATATAAATGACCTTCCATCAATAATAAAAACTTTAGAAACCAAAATTGCTTTATTTGCTGACGATGTAGTCATTTGGACTTCAGGCTCTCCAAAAAAACCTGAATTAATTAAAGACAGAATAGAAACAGCCCTAAACAAAGTACATGAATGGAGCTCCAAAAACCTCATGACTATCAATGTGGAAAAAACAAATTATGAATTATTTACACTAAAATACAAACCAGTTAATATTAACATAAATTATAATAGTAAACCACTCAAAGCAGTTGATGATGCCAAATACTTAGGCATCACTTTCGACAGAAAGCTAACTTGGAAAAAACATATAACAAAAATCTCAGAAAAGGTTGAAAAGAAACTGCAAATCCTGAAAAGGTTAGCTGGTGCTAAATGGGGCTGCTCAAGGAGAGTCCTTAACACAACATACAAAATGTATGTTCAACCAAACCTCTTGTACTGTTCTGAAGCTTTAATAACAGCAGCAAATGCTAACATCAATAAACTTGAACATATACAAAATCAGGCTCTTCGCTTAATCACTGGAGCAGTTAAATCCACACCTATTGATGCCATGCTTGCCTTGACACGGACCCCATCAATAACAACAAAAATAGAAGAACAAGCATTGCTCCAACACGAGAAAATGTTGCGACTGCCAAACTCTAAATGGACAGAAGAGAACTTCCCCCCTTCAATCCTTAAAACTCATAGTAGTTTCCTAGAAAAGGTAACACAGATTAAATCCAAATTGAACATTCCTAACACCAGAGAAAATCTACTTATAAGAGAAAATCCATTGGAATTATTACAACCTACCTTCAGTTTGGAATTAAGAGAGGAAATAAGTAAATCAGACACACCAAAAGAAATACAAAAACTTCTAGCTCTGGAAACAATCAATACTAGGTATCCCACAGAAGAGTGGCTGCACATATATACTGATGGATCCTCCAAGGAAAACCTTACTGGAGCTGGAGTTACGTGTTCACATTTTTCCTTTTATCATTCTGTTGGCAGAGACACAACAAATTATGATGGAGAAATAGAGGCTATACACATTGCTCTCCGACAATTATTAAATCTTCCCTTAAATAAATTTAACAAGGCAGTAATTCTTTCAGATTCTAAAGCTGCAATTCAAGGAATATGTTCAAATACTACAAAGAAGTCAACAAAAATTAGAGAATGCTACAAAATGTTAACACAATTCCAAAAAGTTAATAAGACTGTTCATCTCCAATGGATTCCGGCACACTGTAGAGTCATGAGGAACGAAGCTGCAGACTCACTTGCAAAGAAAGGCACAACAATAAAACAAAAGTCTAAATTCAATTTCTCATATTCCTCAATAAAATGCTTGATCATTAAAAAATTTTCTCATTCATACCTACAAGAAATAGAAACAAATGCCAAAGATAAAAAATGGATTACACTACTTTCCAACCCAGATATAATCCTCCAGAGACCAAGGAAAACAGCGGTTGCAGCCTTCCGACTATTGACAAATCACGACTGCTTGGCGGGTCATCTCTACAGAATGGGTATCTCATCCTCACCGATATGTGTCCTGTGTAACGATCCAGCAGAAATGAACGAAGACCACTTGAAGACCTGTGAAGCATTAAGATCAGAAGAAACTACAGTTCAAAAGTATTGGAGAGCACGAATGCTAATGGCTTCATTGCCAGATGCAAGGCACTAGAAAACAACAACAACATATTTAAACTCACTTTGTTGCAGAGTTTATCTGTTTGCCCCATGTGAAACATTTATACAGTATTATACCTAAAAAATTGAAATTATTTGTCTCATTCATTGCTTTATTATTTATACTCAAATTTGGCTGAATTTAATGTCTGTTTTGGTTTGACTGAATGTTCATGAATGTTTTATATTTTGCTTTGTGCAGGTACAGTGGAATCCCAAAATAATGCAGTTGTTGGGGGACATGCTTTAGCCCCATGTTGTAACAATTCCATGGTACGAGGGGGTGGCAAAAAATAACCGGAATTATTTTTTCTGCATTTTAAAGTGCCCAAGCATGAGATGGGTGTTGGTAGTATCGGAGAGGTCTGACCTTGAGTGGAATACATGTCAGTGGCCTGGGGGTGCTCAGTTGGAGGGTAGCAGGAGAAGTGTGAGGCCACGTTTACTGTACCCAACATGGATCGCAAGTTGCAGCAGCGTGCATCAATTAGATTTTGCATTCCTCTTGTCAAAACTGCATCACAAACATTGGAAATGTGGTAGCAAGCCTACAAAGAGCAAGCAATGGGGAAAACTCAAGTGCTTGAATGGTACAAACGATTTTGGGAGGGCAAAAATAACCTTGAGGATGCTCCACATCCCGGAGGACTGTCAAACTTCGAAAACAGATATCAATGTCAGCACAATTGATGTCATGTTGCGATCATGTGGATAAGCAATGTACTGTTATTGCGAATTACTATTGTGAGGTACTGAAGGGGCCATTAAGGAGGAAACTTGCAACAAAATGACCAAATCTTGCTCAAACGGGATGGATCCTTCATCGCGCCATCAAGACTCAGGAAACAATCACTGAATTAGGCATTGAGGTGATGCCACATTCACCTTATTCACCGGACCTAGTCCCGTGTGACTCCCACCTATATCCTGCAGTAAAAAAAGAGCTTCAGAGTCATCATTTTCAGAGTGATTGAGAGCTAAACAATAAAATTTCGGGTGTACTCGACAGACTATCAAAAAGGGGCTTCAGGGAGTGTTTTGAACATTGGACTGAGCTCTGGAATCATATTGTGTTCGTGGGAGAATACTTTGAAGGTGTGTAATGGAATTTGAATAAAAGTGAGCAGCATTTTCCAGTAAAAGAAAACAATTCCGGTTATTTTTTGACACCCCCTCGTATATCAAAATGTGAGCTTTGAAGTGATAAAAATTGATCCCGCTGAGGTTGTCGGAAACATTTGTGCAATAACAAATTATGGTACATTGTAAAGTATGTAATATATGATAAAGCACACCAGTTTTAAATGCAATTAACACCAGTTATGCTAGGAGTGTATTCAAGTCCTGCAATTGATTTTAATTTATACGGTACATAGAATTATACTGTATCCATTTTACACTAACTTAATTATGCATTGTGTTAAAGAAATCAGTAAGTTTTGTTTGGCAGCATAATTCACTATGTTTTTTCTCCACGTATTGTTTGGTTGTAGCAAGATGGAGATGAATACTGTTTGATTCATTTTGCATGTCCATACACAGAATTATGTTGTTTACTTCACTAACAAGCAGAATATCTTCTTCCGTGTGCATGTCTAGTTGCTTTGGGAAATTCTTAGCAATGCAGTGGCCAAGGTCCATGCTAGGGGTAGCAAAAAGTGTGTTCCAGCACCACTCTTTGAAGAAAATTTTAAACTCACTGTTTAAAAATAAATAAATAAAAATTACAATATATTTTCAGAGGACATAGTTTCCCCCGCGTGAAATCCAAACCCACAATATTTTGGACCATGCTATTTTGGGCTTCTACTGTATTTAGTTTTTGTAAGCTTTCACCAGTGTTTCCTATTTAATAATTTTCACATTTTGTATCAATGTTATATTGTATTTAAATGAATTTGGACAAATATTTTCACTTTTGTTTGCAATAACCCAACAGCACAAACTGAGTAACATGTAGTAGAAGATTTAGAATCATATTGCTTTCAAACAATTCTAGAACCTTTATAATTGGAACTTTGAAATAAGCAATTATTGATTCTCTTCACTAATTTTGTTGCAATGTTATGTTTCAGGAATTTCAGGGAAGACTCAGATTCTGTCTGCTATTGTGTTCACAGCCCGTTATATTGATCTATTTACATTCTTCTATTCGGTTTACAACTTGCTGTTGAAAGTCCTGTTTCTGGCTTTAACATATGTAACAGTTCTGTCCATCTACTTCAAGTTTAAAGAAACAAACAGCAGCAAATTGGACACTTTTCGGTAAGTCAAGTTACTTGAGGGCTAACTTAGGACAGTAATCATACTTGGTAAATATGATAGATTTGAACTCTTTTCTTATGGAAAACAGGAGAAGTTTAACGTTTTTGAAGCTTTGTAACAGTGAATGCAAGTTCGATACATGAATATTTTGTAGTTGAATTTTGGAATACATTAGTTTCATTACACTGTAAATTAACAGAACATATTTGGAAGTCTTTGCTTCCATCATTGGCTGCAACTCGACTTGTGGCGCTGGCATGCACTTTCCTAGTCCCTGGCAGATGGCATGATGAACTTGGCATAGATGTCTGGAGGTGGGATTTCAAAGTTCATAATTGTATGTCTATGTTTTAGAATGAGAATCTTCTGCCATATGGGAAGTTCTAGTGGGTGGTTCACTTCTTTTAATAGTCCAAAATTTATTTCATGCTGGAGCTCCCAAAAGTACATTGTGATGGCTGATTTTTCTGTCTGTTTGTGTTTGGTCTTACTGATGTATATTCTATTGCATGCCTGGCAGTTAATCCTGTAGATTCTAGGTTTTGAGGTTTGTGGCATCCAGCCTTTGGGAGGTGTTCTTAACAGATTCTTCAAGCTGAGCTTATTCTGCAGAGGTAGGGTTATGTTGTGTTTGGAGAAAATCTTCTGAAACTTGTTATGCAAAAATCTGATGTGTTACACTCACATGAATTGCTCTACTCTTGTACAAACTATTCTTACAAACTCTTATTCCCCTATCTTCATGTTAGTCGAGATAAACATTTGTAGAAATTATCTTATTATAGTCAGCGCAGCTTATTGAGATACCCCAAAAAACAACCTTGACATTTTTGCCCCATTATGGTGCAGTCTGGTTATATTTGGTGATATCCCATCCGTTGGGTTGCATTAGTGCCGCCAACTGTTTGTAACATATAACCATGGTAAAGCTATGGCCATAGTTGGTGTTATTGCGTCTGTTATGTTGCCAGTTAATGAACGTGTTGCAGAGAGGCCAACCGGTAGATTTTAAAACAAGATTCTGTTTAGACGCCATATTAATTAATTAATCAGTCAGTGGATGTAATGCTCGTTTTTGTGTGATTTTGTTTTGAATTGTTTTAGAACAGTATATGCAATTATAGTTAGTGTTGTTATTTTTGTATTCGCTACACAGTAGTACATCTCGTATATATTAAGATATTTAGCGCTCGGAAGTAATTTTATCCAAAAGTGTTATTGCAGAACAAGATTTGCCAAAGGTGAGTACGTTCATCATGTGTTGTGTGGTAACGATGTTCAAGCATTATTACCGTTTGAAAGCATGTTACTTTAACACTGTGATATTTGAGGTTAGAAGTGACTTTATTATGTACGTCAGCAGGACTGCTTTTTGTGATACTTCCGTCAGCTGTTTAGTGTAATGTTGGCCATTTTTAACTTCTAGGGACTGCCGATAAACTGTGCCGACTATATTAATTTTCTTGTAGGCGCAAGGGGAATGTGGGAATACAGTAGGCTTTGAGTGTTAGTCAAATGTTTTAAAGCTTTCAAATTCCGTTCTCTTTGCATGGCTAAGATATAAAAAACTGAATAACAATCTTCCATTTGTGGAAAGTATAAGTATTACAAAACTCTCACAAATAACAAGAAATATCTCCAAAATGGTTCACTCCACAAAAAAAAATTCATTTGGACATAAATTGTGTTTTAACGAGATCTCCATCTTTTGCATAGTGAGATTTGGTTTACCGGTCTTATGGTTTACCTGTTATGCAAAAGTCATCAAGAGTAAACAGTACTATGTGGGCTATAGCCAGAAAAATCAAAATATACATTTCCTTTGCCATAAAAATATCTTAAACATGTGGCATTTTAATCAAATTCGTTAGAGCCATTTTTGAGAAAATCAAAATTTTTGAAAAATTTTCCACTTAAAGGGTTGTTTTGGATGGAGGAATTTTCTTCAAAATCTTCATGTCGCATCCTTGAAAGATATTAAACTTAAATACCAATTTTGTTTTTTAACCGACTTTTCGTTTAGAGTTATGCTGTTCACAGACACACATGCATGTGCACTCACATACACTTTTTCTAAAACACCTTTTTGGACTCAAGGGGCCTCAAAACATATTTCTGGTGAAATCTGGACATCGAATTTTTGGATGGAATACAATATTTTCTGTACTTGCTATACATAGTAGAGAAAGTAAAAATGGGTGGAATGTGAATTTCGATGTTTTGTCTGTTGTCCAAGAGTGTTAGAGTTGTAATATTGTTGATTTCTTTCCTGCTTTTGAATTTTTGTACTTACCTGTGTATCAATTTTGCATTAAACATATTGATAAGTGCCATTTTGGTGATTTGCTGATATTCTTTGTCATATTCATCCTTATTTAGGGGAAAGTTAATCAATGCACCAGACTGTTGAAAATTGCATGTTGGTGTTGTTTCGGGTTAAAGGTATTACATTTAATGTGGTTGTCTATGCCTCGGTACATACCAATGGATAGTTTATTTTCATTTCTCAAAATTAGCGAAACATTGGTGCTCCCCCCCTATACACTGGCAACATGGCTCACCCATCAGTTCAACTCATTTTCTAAATTTGGCAGTCCGAGCACCAGAAACTTAAACTAACTAGCAAATCACATGAAACACATCACATTAAATCCAACTAAGGTATCCTTTGATATTACCTCCTTATTCCCCAGCACCCTTACCGACAAACTCTCCACACTCTCCAAAAATGGTTTCAATCCAATAACTTATCCTCAAAAGCAATAGAAGATTATACCAAACTCACAAAACTTTGTACTAACCAGAACATTTTCAGTTTTATGAGAAAATTTTACCAGCAAAGATCAGGCTTAACTATGGACAATCTCCTCTCCCTTCCTTACAGACTTGTTCATGAGCTCATTTGAAATACAAGTAATCAGAGCCTTTCCCAACACATTCAAAAGTTGGTTTCGATATGTAGTTGTTTTTTTAATAGTCTCCAAACAATTGTTTCAGGATGCCTTAAAACTACTAATTTAGAAGACAGAGCCAGAGAAAGAAACAGAGAAAGGCAGATATCTACCTATTTTAGACATTAAAATTATGAGAAATGAAAACAAATATGCAGAAAGACTACTCACACAGACAACTACATCAAATCCAATAGCTTTAACCAGAAACAGCACCAGCATGCAATTTGCAACAGTCGATTAACTCTACTCTAAGTAAGGACGAATATGACAAAGAATATCAGCAAATCACCAAAGTAGCACTTAGTAAGGGGTTTAATGCAAAATTTACAAACAGGAGAATATAAAAATTCAAAATAAAGAAAGAAATCAATAATATCATAACTGTAACATGCTTGACAACAGATAGAAAATGAAGAAATTTGCATTCCATCCATTTTTGTATGAAGTTTCAGAAGATTTTCTCCAAACACAACATAATTCTAGCTCTGCAGGGAACACCTTCCAAGGGCTGGACGCCAAAAACCTCAAGACCTGGGATCTACAGGATTAAAGGCTGGTTTACAACCACCCAACAATGATAACCATAATGTTTCCAGGAATGATGACGAGATACCAGGAAATGGAGGGCATATTTCGCATTGGGAATTCATTTGTTTCTGACTGACAAACGATATTTTTTCTAGCTTGCAACTATAGAGAGTTCTAGTGACTGCTTCATGGCACAACCACCTTAATTTTTACAGCGAAAAGTCTAATACGCACAATATGAATCTAACATGCCATGCCCAGTAACCTTAGCCACATCTTCTTTCCTGTTGTCAGGGCCTGGGAAAGCTTGCCATTAGTTGTGAACACTCATTTGAATACATGGTTTTCAAGTTTTTAATTCTGGTAATCGTTACCATTGTCGGTGGTTGTGAATACATCAGTAAGACCAAATGCAACATAAACATCTTTACCAAGGATCACATTCAGAACATTAAATATAAACAGACAGACAAATCAGCCATTGTGGCACACTTTTGGATTTGACATATATTTACCATTGAATTGGCAAGTAATGCCATCCTTGAAGAAAGAGGAGAACGTGTGTGCAGCCAGTTGTTCACATACTCCTCTACCAGTGCATCTTTCATCAAATCAGTTTTCTCCCAGTGGTTCTTGCAGTTGTCCAAACAAATGATAGTTACAGGGTGATATGTGGACTGAAAGAGGATGTGCCAGAGGATCCAATGCATTTGCTCCAGTTTTCCTGCATTGTCATGCAGAAGTTCATCACTGATGATGGCTTGAACACTTCCAAAGCTTTATTCCTTTGACTGGAACAACTTCAGGAATATTTATGCACTCATCTTTTTCAGTAAGATCACATAGAGTACGAATATTGTCTGTAGTGATGCTTGTCTGTCATCGTCTTTGGTGGGGCTCATTTTCCACTGTTTCCTATCCTGCCAAAAATTTGTTGTGCCATTTATACACCTGGGTCTTTGCGAAAGTTGCTTCCCTAAACTGTGCAAAGACCCTTCTCAACATTTCTAAAGCTTTGGTGCTTTCTTTCACCAGAAACTTGATGATGAAAATAGTCTCTGAAGTCTTTTCAATCAGAATGACTTTTGCATAACTGGTGAACCATAAAAGATAGGCTAAATGTTACTGCTTAAAAAATAGAGATCTCGCGAAAGCACACAATGTTGTTGTTTGCTAATGCTGGATTTCTGACAATGAAGTCATTAATCCTCTTACTCTCCAATATTTTTCACTGATGGGGCACTAGAATTGGAGAGAATTAGCAGTAAAAGTAACCACTTTTTAGAGAGCACCATATTTTTACGTTTTGGCAATTACATCACTCTTTCACAACCCCCAGAATGTCTGGAGGACCACACCTGTCGTCAGTTTACGGGTCTCACCGACCTGACCCGGAGAATTATCAAAATAAATTCACCAACCATATCCTGTGATTACCAATCAGAGGACATATTACATGCCATGACAGGTCAGCATGTTAGGGGTTAAGAGGTTATAGAGAAATTAGAGAAATGGAAAGGTTGGAAAATTAAGACTCCCTTAGCCCTTGGGTACCCTAATAGCATCAGGGTCGGAAGAGAGAAAGAGATGACCAAGGTAAGGTCAGATAGAAAAGCTACAATGAGGAGCAAAACACCAGTAAGTAATGTTCCGCTCAGCTTGGGTATCTTGTGGTCGCCATCCACATGTCCCCTAGACGGGAACCCTGAGGGTCCAGTGAATATTGTAAAATATGTTGTTAGCTAATGCTGGATTTCTGACAATGAAGTCATTAATCCTCTTGCTCTCCAATATTTTTCACCGGCTAGAAGTGGCTGGGCATATTTGAAGGTGGTCTTGGTCTATTTCCTCTTGTTAAAATATTATCCAACCTAAACAGAATTGATCTACTGTGTTTATCTTTTATCACCAACCTAAATGCAACAATGTTAAAAGATATTTTCATGACAAATGAAACATATATGTTACTGGAAAGTAGCCTCTGAAAACTCCATTATGAATGGCCAACATTTGGCCCCCCCCCCCCCCTGTGGAAAAAAGTCTGCCGACATTCATGGGTCTTAGCTTAGCAAGTTGATGCAGATTTTAAGCATTACTATTACTACGTATTATGATTAATATTATAGTGCTATATCCTTTAGTTTACAACTGTGCAAGTGACCTCTTCATAATTATTTATTTACCAATTTTTTTAGCCTTTAATTGTTGCTCTGAAGGTGCTGCCCTGTCAGTTAAATAATGTATGCTTCCCTTTTCATCTGTCACTGAAAAGACATCCTTTTAAATTGAATGAAATCTTATACGAAGGCAGAAAGAATGTAAAATTTGTAAAAAATTGAAACATATTAAAGTTAAAACATCTATGCCAATAAGATATAGTGTGGGAACAGGGAACACATTTTGGTGAAGTATAGAGGGTTAAACGTAAAATTGTGGAAAGTTACTTCATTGCTTTCTTAATACTTATCTAAGGAGCCTGCTAAAGTATTCACATTGAGAACTTTACTGAGTTTGTGTTAATACCATTTTATTAAGACAGTAAAGAAATAATTATATTTAATGCAATTTCTAATTATTATTGCACACAATGTATGTGCAATAATTTTTTTGTGAGTTTAACCTATCTAAGCTATCTCTTGTTATTGATTTAAATTTTCCAATACTTACAGTTATCTTGAATGAGATGTTATTCTTGTTTTGTTTTGTTTCTTACCTTGTTCATGCAAAAAGAATGAAATTTCAAAGTCATCACATATCAACCACCTTTTAAAAGTTTTGATTATTGTTTAAGCTTTAGGCCTACTGTATTCCCCTATTCCAATTTCAACAAATGTTTATTTTGATTAACTTGAATTAAAAGGATAAGCGTTTGTAAGAATAATTTGTGCAAGAGTGAGTATAAGTGAAACACATCAGATTTCTTTTAATGTCACTGTTGTTTAATCCAAATTTGTATTCTTATATTAAATCAAATTTATTCACCATATGATTTTTAATACAGAAATATTGGCTTCGTCAAAACAGTACAATACTACAAAGTACAAATTTCAATAGGGTCATATGCACAGATTAACAGTAAATACATTAACATATGAATGTGTTATGCCTCTTCTTGGGCTTTCCTATCACCTACTTCCTTACCCTAAACTTTGGTGACCCTACGATTTGTGTTACTTAATCTTCCCCTTTACTAACAATTTTCTTCCGCAGGATCTAGACAGGATAGTAACAAGTAACACCAAGAAACATAACACAACATTTATTATAGAATGAACACTAAAATTGAAACATGAAATTATTAAAAGAACACAATAAAATTTAACCATAACTTTCAAATCAAAACTGGCAGATCAAGGAAATGCAACCTAACACGACATACATTGCTTTCTATAATCAGGCACGGCAGTTCTGTCCTTGCACTCAACTGTTATCACTAAACAAATGAGCCCCTGCCTCATGCACAAATCGTCCTTAACGTCTGTTACAATCTCTACACAACCACTTCACTTTACCAAGTTGCTCCCCAGTTAAATGGTGAAAGGTACCTCATAATGTGAAACCTTGATAGTTAACCGTTCTTTTAGAATTTTCCTACTTCCACAAAGAACTAATATTAATTTTTAACTTGGTACTCATCCCTATGTTGCAACTCGGAGCTAGATGGCGGGCAGCAAAACTCCCAGCCTGGAAGGTCAACGCCCTCGTAGTTGAAGCACAGCTGATCACTCTGATTTCATGGCCTCTCAGCAGATTCACCTTTCCACACGAGCACCGACTCTTACTAGGAATTAACTTGCTAATTCCACTCAGAAGTCCATGCAGCTCAGTCCCCAAAGGAACCACATAAACAATGTTGAATAATTTGCTACTTACAGTGCCAGGCTTACTCGCCTGCCTAGGTTCACGAACAGCTCCTTGCCATCTAACCATTTGCTATGGTCCCCCGTTCGACTCTGGGCTGCTCGGAACCAACCCACTCCAGGGCACAACTGACGGTCGACTCAATCACCACAGTGTTCGTGGAACGTATCACCCACTCAACCAGCCTTTGTCTCTGACATAACACACATGGCTGTTCCATCTTTTAGTCTGCCACTCCCGCCTTCAGGCTCTTCCTAGAAACCTTCATGCCACCAACCAAATTACTCCATTACAAATGTATAAAATGATACTATTTTCAGCTAATTTTAATATGCAAAACATGGTTAAATGATATCGGAAGGTAATACAATACATATTTATAACAACTATTTCACTAAACAACTTCCAGGTATTCATTTACCAGATAAAAACATCTGGCAATGTTGCTGAATACAGGCTTAGGAACTGTCTAAAGCAAGGTGCCAATGCATGAGAAATGAAAGTACCCAGTGGTTCTAGCACATAATTTGCACTATGTTGGAATTGTATATTTGGCAATGCATCTAAGAGCGCATAAATGGAGTTAACTTCCGGCAGTGAAATCATAAGCTCATGTATTTGTGCAGTACATAGATAACCTTAAATGGGAATATATTTCATAAACATACGTTTATAAAAGAAATATAAAGCTGCATTTTAGAGGCATAAATCCCTGAAATAATCATGAAATTATAAGTGGATGCAGATGTGCAGTAGGTGGATAACCTTAAATGGGAATATATTTCGTAAATGTACGTTTATAAAAGAAATATGAAGTTGCGTTTCATAGGTATAAACAGTATAATCTGAAATAACTATGAAATCGTAAGCTCATGCAGTTGTGCAGTACGTAGATAGCCTTAAATGGGAACATATTTCACAATGGGCGTTTATGAAACAAATACATTTTATAAGAGTTACATGTGACAAATGATTGACAAATGGAATGCTTTAAACATTACATTTCACTGGAAATAATTGTTGCAAATTACTAGTGATTTCAACGTTATTTGAAATGCAGATCTCCATTAATAACAACAGTCAAAGGGAATGAGGAGAAAGGAAATCTTAATTTCGTAACACTTTCTGCTAATGTTACGTCTCCTTTATTTACATTGTTTGATTATCTAGTTGGCATTTCTATTCCATTGGAATTACAGCTTTATCACCTTGTAGCTGCAACATTTTGATAGCAAGGCTTTCTGTTCACAGGATTGAGCTCCTGATAGTTGGTGCTGGGTTCCTGGGAGTCTGCTTTAACTATGAGCTCACTCCATTGGAGGTTTGTATCTCTCAAAAACAATTATTCTTTTATACGGGCTGTATTTGGCTAAGATAACTGAATACAGTTGAATTGTGATAACCCAACCTAATGTAGACTGTGAGGCTGTTGAGTTACCAAAATGTCTAATTTTACGGAATAAAGGATCTGTTATTCACAGCTTATAACATAACACTACAAATTACATAAATCATATTCTAACACAATGTAGGAAACAAAAGTATAACATATTCTAAAATTTATTATGTACTAATATGTTCCCCTTTATCCGGTCTCTTTAACACATCCAATTTAATTTCCATTCTCATGTTAACTTGTCTTATCTTGTTTGACATTTTCACTGGTGCAAACAACTCAACACAACACTAACAGTAAGCCTGAAATCTTGGAAGCTTGTAACCAGAAATATTAACTGAAAGTTTAGCTTACCACTTACACAGGTATGTTTAACACGTGGCAAATTATCTTGCTTGAATGTGTGCGAGTAACATCATGCAAATTGCTAATGTGGGTAATGTCTCTGTTTACTTCCTTGAAATAAACAAAGATTTGCTGATTATGCGAGATGGCACTGTACTACCTGGCAAAGCCATGATGCATATTGGAAAGAATGTGGAACTACCAAGTTGTTTATGTGAGTTTATCACACATACACGACAAGACAGTGTATGTACTCTCTGTTCAAATGCAGTCATCTCCAGGACAGCAACGTCTCGTGTATTGGCAGACACAAGAGATCATTCGTTTGTGGCGTATTACTGACTGTACACCAGCTTACTAGTAGCTCATTGTTCTTGTGAACAAAATAACAAGCGATCAGAGCACTCGACAACCAAGGTCAGTACGCTTTGTCGCTTTGCCAGGTAGTACTTAAGCATCCACGGTTCGCAATGTTTATGTAGGTACTACACAGAATTCACAAAGATAGCCTGACACCCCTATGTTCTTATAAATACAAA
The DNA here is from genome assembly GCA_030765045.1 of Tenodera sinensis. NCBI lineage: Eukaryota > Metazoa > Arthropoda > Insecta > Mantodea > Mantidae > Tenodera > Tenodera sinensis. Next base: position 355,906,950 of record CM060964.1, on the reverse strand, counting down.
AGTGTCATAAACCATTGTGCAATTCATCACGTCCAAAAATTACCTTTGTACTGGGTGAAGAATAAACCTTCAAACTTTCCAAATAAGTATTATTTATGCCAACAAACTTACTGTTGGTGTTTTTAAACACACAAGCTGTGTGTGGACAATGTTTGAGAGGTAGAACTTAAAAATTCAATGCCACAGCTGGGATTTGAACCACAGACCCTCCGCTTACCAGGTGGGTGCTCTAACCATTAAGCTACTGTGACAACCTGCCAGGTTCTCAAATCAGTTCGTATTTTTCCTGGTAAACCACAAAGGCAGTCTCGCACCACAGACAATTATCCCAATGGTTACTTACTATTGTAAGTACTTTATGTCCCAGGATTAAATAACCTTCAGATGGTAAATGCATTCCACCCTAAAATTCAGTACAGAGATTTCACTGGAAATACACATTTTGAGACCCCATGAATTAAAAAAAAAACGCATTTTTTTGAAGTATCTGCATGTGTGGGCATACGTATGCATGTTATTTTCCCCAAAGTTGTGACATAAAGATTTGCAGAAAAATCTGACAATCCCAAACTACCCTTTACATTGAGACAGAATATGTGGTCAGACCCCGAAAAGAAAGTATTTATGTAAATATTTATTGTAAATATAGTTTATTTTTCGTGTTGGTAAGGATTTGTAGAGTACCGAGAGCACACTTGACACTGATCTTGCTAGAAATGTGTCCATGCATGGAGAATGAATGCTTACTTGGGAAAAACATGACAACGTTGCTTTTTGTAACACTGAATACCGCACTGGGCTTTGTCAAGTTGCACATTAACCATTACAGTAGCACAGTAATTAACATTAAGCAATGGATCAAAACATACTAAAAAAGTAAATAACATTTTTGTGATATAAACTATATCAGAGATTTGAGAGGTAGAACTGGAACTTAAAAATTCAATGCCACAACTGGGATTTGAACCACAGACCTTCCGCTTACTGGGCGGCTGCTCTAACCACTGAGCTATTGTGACAAACTGTCAGAATGGCATTAAATTCTCAAACCAATTGGCATAAATAAATAATATATCAGAGATGTCCATTATTAATGATTTGAAAAGTCCAATGCTTTGTCTCTCTTTCAAAATGCTTTTGCCATTCAGTTGTTTCTCAGGATTGTACGGAAACATTATCAGTTTTTAAGGCCAGTGTATAGCATGTGGTTCTGTAACATTTGACTTCAGGTATTCACTTAACAGCTATAACAAAATGTATAATGTAGCTATTTCTGCAAAGGTTTATCCCAATTACAATTAAGTAGATGGAAACTAAACTTTGGTGAGAATAGTTTGTATACTCACTAATGAATCATAGAGAATAGAGAAAGTATGTAAATGTAACACAGATTTTTATTAAAATACCATGTGTATAAGATATTTACATGACAGATAAAATGTGTTTTGAATTTTCTGAAAATAGCCTCATAAGTGCTCTTCATTCTGAATGAATTTTGTGTAATTGGCATACCGTAAGAGATAGACAAAGTCTTACCACATAAAAAAAATATAGATCTCAAGGATGTGTACAATATATGTCAAAATATTTGATAGCACTGACCATTTCTGAGATATTTTGTGATTTTTGTGAATTTTGAAATAGTTGTACATTTTTCAAGTGGAAAGTAGTTGCCTGTTAATTTTTCCTCATAAGCACATGGAACTTCAAAGCCATCATATAGTGGTTGCTGTTTAAGTTCTGACTCGCTATATCAGCTTAAGTTTTTTTGAAATGTGAAAAGGAGTATGAACTGTTCTGTTTGATACTTAGAATAACTGTGTGTGCAGGTGATGTGGGCATTCAGCGAGTACCTGGAAGCAGTTGCCATTGTGCCGCAGGTGTATCTCGTGTACAAAGTGGGGAAGACAAAGAAGTGCGTGACAATGTTTGTAACAGGCCTCTTCTGCTACAGACTTCTCTACTTCTGGCACTGTGCCTACCAGGAACCACAAGACACCATTGGCATGAGGGCTGCCTTGGTGCAGATCTTTATTTACTGTGATTACTTCGTGACACTGTTGTGTTTCTCGCTCATGAAGAAGTTTAATCAAAAGAAAAAGAAATATCAGGCAGTCATGGACAACAACTTCAACTATCCAGTTTATGTATTAACATGTGAAAACCTTGACACCAAGGAAACAGTAAGCAAATTGTAAGCCACAAGGTGCTGTGAATGATATACTATATTAGAAAATTACAGGGTGATCCCTATGTACCTGAATCAACCTATCACAGCCCAATAGCAGCATCATATTTGTTAACTTGTAATCTCTTGTCAGAGTTGCCTGTATTGCACATAAACAGGATGAACAAAATGTATAGAATATTGCTTATAACTTTCTAATTATTTGCATGGCCCATCTTCTGGACATGTACTGCATGAATTGGCCAGTAGTTGCAGGATCCATCTCCCTGACACGTACTGTATGACTTGGCTGGCAGTTGCACTGCCCATCTCCCTGACACGTACTGCATGACATGGCTCGTGCAACCCATTCTAAGTAGTAAGGAACTTGTTATTTTAGATATTTATATTTCCTTAACTTTAGTGTGTTGTAGAGATTAATTGATAACGTTTTTTTGCTTCCTATGGATCACCCTATAATTTTCAAAACATGATAAATATTAGTTTATTTTTTAACATAGCAGTGATGTCTAGGTGGAGGGCTGTGATTGAGGCAATACTGTGCCCAGAATAAAGTGACACATTTATGAGCTGTATGACAGTCATACACTCAAGTGAGTAATTACTTAAGAGACTCTAGATTCCAAATATTATAACAGTACAGAAATATTAGCCATAGAAAATATTATGAACTCCAGTATAACATAAACTGTATGGTTTACAGTAACTGAAGAATGGAAACCAGAATTTGAAGCAAAACACCATACAATATGTTGGTTTATAATAACAAATAATAAATAATAATTTTATTGTCGTTGAGCTGTACAGCGATAGACAACGTCAGGATATAATCTACTCCTATATGTTAACTTTAATTACATGAGGACATTTATTGTTACAAACATTGCAAATTCTGGGCTAAATACTTAAATACAGAGTTTTATATACACATCACTATACAGGATATTGCTGAATTCTAAAGTAATACTCTTAAACATATATATACACACACTCGCTCGACACATAATGTACACGTCTCCACACAGGATATCAAGTTCAGCTAACTATATAAATATTTCATTTTGAAAATCAACTTACACAATCTTGTCATAAGAGTTTCGGAATACAAAAAACTGTTTAACACTGTGTTTCTAAATATTCCCCTACTGAATAAAAAGGTCTAGCAACTAATCATTCGTACAAAATGTTCTTATAAGCTGTTGCACTACATTGTGTTATTTTTAATGGTAACTTATTGTAGAGTTTTATGCCCAGTATTTCCAAACTTCTGAGTTGTCGTCAGTCTGTGATTTGGAACATTAATGAGTTTATGGGCTCGAGAATTATATGAGTGTATATCTTGTCTTAATTGAAATTCTGATAAGTGATTTTTTATATACAGTAGTATAGTATACGAGGTGAATCCAGAAAGTAAGTCCTGATGACCGATAAAGAGAACAAGAACATCACTAAGTAAGAAATATTTATTGGAATAATTACATAGACTCACTGGCTACATTCACCACCATTGTTGAGGCATTTATTGTAACGGTACACCATTAATTGTATGCCCAACTCATAGGATTCTGCCGCCAATGTCCTCAGCCATGAAGTCACTTCATTCTGCACCTCAGCGTTACTGTGAAAGCGTTCCTGCCAGAAAACGCTTCATGAGCTGGAAGAGATGAAAGTCATTTGGAGCAAGATCGGGTCTGTAGTGTGGATGTTCGAAGACCTCCCATCCAAACTTATTCAACACATTTTGTGTGGCGTTGGCTGTATGGGGTCTTGCATTGCCATGGACAAGCGTAATGCCTCTGGCGTCACCAGGGACACTCAGCCATTACGGTCTTCATTCTGAATCTTGGTTCTTCCTTCCGTGAATTGCCTGCACCATTGTCTTACCATACTGTCACACAATGCCCTGTCCATACACGTGACACAATATTGACAATGGATTTCTGCTGGAGATTGCTTCTGAGCCTGCAAAAATCGGGTGACTGCACGAACCTCGCATTTGGCGGGAGACAATATTTGAGAAGCCATTTTCTCCTAGCACAGAGCAGTAACTACTGCCATCACAAAACTGAAACTTTACTGCAATGTTACCATATACTTTGGTACGGTTATTTGACCTTCTTACTAACCAATCGTTGTTGATGTGACGTTTGAGACAGTTATTTACGTTTAATGCAGCTATGAGACTCTAAGTACTTTTCATCGAATTTCTCGACATACCTCAGGGCGTGGTATAGGTCTACGCCTTACAAGGATGATTAAATTTCCTTTTTATATTTTTAATATACTTAATTATTGTTCCTTTACGTCACAAACAATAATACAAATATTCTGGATTGGCGTCCTTTGTCTCAAGCCCTGCGGGGTTCACACAACCCGAACACGGACTACGTAATTTTGCGAGTTCGTAATCTTCCTCTATTTTTTGATGTAGCCTTACTAATTATTTATTAGTTCTCTGCATTGTTACGCCTGTTAACTTTTAAAACACAATGTTCTTCCAATAAACACTATATGTCGATAACTTTTCAAATTATTCGCGGACTTTGCGATTTCCACATGACGCCAATCCCGATAACACATGAACAAGCTAAAACAATTGAAGATCTATATCATTGCCCACTAGGACAATGATTCACAATTTTAGGGGGCTTTTTCTGCCACCACTATAAACACAAATTTTAACTATTTTAGGAGGCTTCTTCTAAACAATATCGCCTCAACTTCCTCTCTTCTCCTGCACACGTGCATTCCTATCCGTCTGGTGGTGCCATCTCTGGATGCGATTGGGATTTACTTTCTGGGTGCACCTCGTAGATGTATAAATTTGTAACGGTGAGCATTTTTAACCTGATAAACAAAGGTTTACAGTGTGCTAGTTTTGGTGCATGTGAAATATTTCAAATAACCTTTTTTTGCAATAAAAGTACCTCTGAGACATGTGAGCTGTTACCCCAAAGCAAAATTTCGTAAGATATTATGCTTTGGAAAAAAGAAAAATAAGCTGATCTAATGTATGCCGCGGGTATGTGGAGTTTCACGTTTCTAATCAAATGAACAACTCTAGAAAGTTTAGATGTTATGTACCTAATATGTGTTGCCCACAATAGTTTGTCAATTACTATTCCTAGAAATTTAATGTTATTCGAACCATTATCTATTGGTGACTCTCTTAAGTTAAATATATTCTGGGTTTTGTTTTCATTTAGTAAGAAACCATTGGTTCTGAACCATTTTTTGGCTTGCGTTAATGTATTTTCTGCCGTGACTTTCCATGAATGTAGATCTTCGCTAATGTCTACAAAAGTGGCATCATCTGCATACAGAATTGAGTGGGTGACTATGAATGGTGGTAGATCATTTATCATTAACACCGCATTTGACCTCTGTTATTTTTGACTTCTTATTACCTATGCAGACCACTTGTTTACGATTTTCCAGGTACGAGCTCACAAGTTTTATGTCAGGGCCCTTTACTCTATAGTAATTTAATTTGTTGATTAGGTGAGAATGGTTTACACAATCAAAACCTTTGCTTAGATCGCAAAAGGTTGCCTCTGCACATTTTTTCGTTTCAAACTTTCGAGTATTATCCTTACCAAAGAAGCTATGGCATCAGCAGTTTACTTTTCTTTCCTGAAACCGAATTGTGAATCTGTTAGTATATTGTTTTGGTCTAGATAACTATATAATTGAACATACATTAGTGATTCAAAAACTTTTGCAAATATGGGAACCAGTGATACTGGGCGATAACTAGCTCCCGCATTTTTATCTCCCTTTTTGTAGATTGGAATAACTCTTGACTCACCTTTTAAATTAAATTAATTACAACAACAATGTTTTCAAACTTCTATGAAAGGTGCCATTGGTTGCTGTTTCATTTGTTGCAGAGGTACTTGACTGCTTGCAGTTCCCTGGAAAATTAAGTTTCCACGATCTTGGTGCTGTTTTTATTTGGGGGTGGCTTCTTGTTTGAGCGATGTGGCTCTTATTTCCCTCAGGGCGTGGTAACGGATGGAATGAACATACACTCGGGTTTAACTTTAGTCAAACATTTTATTTGCACCTTCTTATTCACAATTTTTAAATCGTATCACAGTAGAAAGTCTTATTTTAGCGGATCAACTTCCCTAGCATCGCCGAAATTTAATTAAAGGTCTCTAAACACTTAGTAAATTCACTTTTACTATTTCATGACGCGTACACATAAAAATGCGTCCATCCATGCCGAATACAGAGACGCTAGTGAACAGTTTTTTTTGGCGTCGTTTTGACGCGACACCACCTTTTTCATATTCATCCGCGCTATTCATCAAATAGTTCTTTCTCGTTAGGGAAGCCATCTCTAATCACCCTTCCCTACTTTTATTATGGAACACAAACAATTCTAATATTTATACACATATATTAAAATCAAATATGGAAAGATTTTTGACGTCTTTGTACAAACTTAGTTGTTCATAACAATGAACCTTATCAACATGTTTTCGTCATTTAATTATCTCATACCAACATCAAAAAACGAATTACACTTTTAACAAACATTTACATGAACGATTTTCTTTTGGGGTCTTCTAATATTCTGTCTCACATGCCCCTTGTTTTGTTTTTCAAGTTGTCACCTATATTTACAATCTTGAAACACAATACAATACTTCTCCCTACTCTGATGCAATCACTTTGTACGATATATTTTTTTTTCTTTTTCTTTACAGTCTTCTTCGCTGTTTGTCTTTGGCTTTTGTTTTGGCATGGCACAGCATGTCTTTGTAAATTTCACATATTCAGTTACTACACAATACATATTCAGTTATTGTACAACACATTCAGTTATTATACAACATATCCAGTTATTATACAATAAATATTCAGTTATTGTACAACACATTCAGTTATTATACAACATATCCAGTTATTATACAATACATATTCAGTTATTGTACAACACATTAAGTTATTATACAACATATCCAGTTATTATACAATACATGTTCAGTTATTGTACAACATATCCAGTTATTATACAACATATGTTCAGTTCTTATACAACACATACTCATTTATTGTACATTTGACATTGACACAAATATAATTTAAGTGTATCATGGTTTATTATGTAGCTTTTGACTTATGTTCCTTGTTATGAGGAGAGAAAAACAGGATATAAATTTTGAGCTAATGATTATGATCATATTTATGGCAATATTTTATTCAGTTCTTTGCCTTCTTTGTCTTGTAAACTTGTATATAGGCAGGTTGTTGAGTCGGTTCTTATACTCTGATGTTACTAATGGCACCATTTTTTTTTTAATTGGGTTCTTATTCCTTGTTGTTTGGTTCAACATTTCTTCAAGCTTAGCATTGGCTATATCCATTTTAATTCATGGGCATTGCTTTTTGGATTATGGTTTTTCTTACTTCACTAATTGTCAACTCTTTATCTCTTATCTCTATAAGAGAAAACTTCTATACTTATAATTATTCTGCAATTGTATTATTTTTCTTCTCAATTCACCCTCGACATCTTTGTGTCAAAATATTTTATCTTTGTCATCACAATTGATTCCTTTTTATTTTTGTCCCTGACATCCTTATGTCAAAAACACATTATTTTCTGTCGCTATAATTCATTTCTTTAATGACAATCAGCGTTCTCATCTGTCTTTGTTGACAATGCTCTTTGTGGTCAATATAGCCGATGACTATGTTGTTTTTTTTCTTGTTGTAATTTCTAATCTGAACATAATTTTCTATAAGTAACCCATTAAAAATTGTTATTTTCCATCATCTCTACTATTCCTGCCTTACATATTTGTTGGCAAAGACTATTTGGTCCTTTCTTTGTATGGTTTTAATTTATTTTTATGGTATCTTCCTACCAACTTGCCATTTGTATTCTGTTGCTCATACGTGTGGTCACCCAGCTGTTTTGTTATGACCAGTGGTCCAGTGTACAGTAGTTCCATCTTTCCAGATCTTTTCTCAGATGCCTTGGATGCTTTGTGGCTTTTTAAGAGCACCTTTTCTCCAATTTGTGGGGACCATTTCCTGACGAATCTTTTTACCTTGTTCCTCCCTTTTTCAGCCTTTTGCTGTAACCTTCTGAATGCCAATTGACATTTTTCCTTCTCTGTCAATTCCCTTTGAGCAGCCATCATAGTGTCAATGTCAATTGTCAATCTCTTGGGTTTTGTGTTGGTCATCAATTTGATTGGGGCGAACTTGGTCGCGGGGTTCACCGAATGGTTAATCACCTCTATGTACCCGCATTTTTCCGTCCAGGAAGTGTGGTCTTTGTGGCAAAGTAGGCGGAAATATATACTTATATCCCTCATCGTTCTTTCAGTCGGGTTTCCTTGAGGATAATACGTTGAGGAATAGTATAATTTTATTCCTTATGTTTTCAAGGTGTCCTGGAATAACTTACTCTTATGCATTGTTGCATTGTCTGATAGAATAGATTTTATTCTCCCATATTTTGGGATGTAGTCCTTGATGATTTTATCTAGGCAAGTTCTGCTTTTAATGTTCTTAATGGGGTATATTTTAGTGAATTTTGTGAAAACATCAAACATGACAAAGATGTATCTGTTTCCATCTTTCCCCCTTGGTAGCTCGCCATGTTCGTCGATGCACACCAATGCATTTTGCTCGTTTCTCACAATGGATTGTGGAACGACATCGTATCTTACATTAATCAGCTTGGCCTTCTGACATAGGTTGCATGAGGAAATTAACTTCCTGACTTTCTTGCCAAGATGTTTGATGTACAGTACTTCCTCAATTGCAAGCATTGTTCTCTCAGTACCAGAGTGAAGCATCGAATGATGGAATGCCAAAATAACACTGTCCTGTAAGGAATTTGATACCATCATTTTCCACTTCCTTACGTCGACCATGTAATTTAAATAGGATGTTCCTAAATTTGCCTATCTTGGCTTCCAACTTTGGTACTATGTCTGGAGCCTTGTCGAATAACCTCTTCAATTCAGGGTCTTCTTGCTGTAGCTTCGCTATGTTTTTGAAGTCTTGTAAGATTTCGTTGCTTTCTTTACTATTTATCTGCATGATTTTAATTTCATGGTGTGGATTGTATATCGTCTCGGGTATGTGACTCTCCGATCTTAATCTTGACAATAAGTCACTAAAGATGTTCTCCTTGCCCGGGATATGTTTGACCTCTATGTTGTGCGATGTTATTTCGTGCATGTACCTCGAGATTTTGGAGTTGGTTAGCTTGCATTTTTGGATGAAGGACAGGCTTATGTGATCAGTATATATAATTATTTTATAATGGTAGATATATTGCCTGAACTTTTGTAACGCAAAATGGATTGCACCTATTTCTAATTCTGTTATGCAGGCATTGGCTTCTATCTTGTTTAGAAATCTAGAAGCTGTGGCAATCACATGTTTGTTGCCATCTGCATCTTCTTGTGCTAATATTGCTCCATATGAGTGCGCACTAGCATCGGTGTATATTAGAAAAGGTGAATTTGGATTCGGTCGTTCCAGAAGAATACTGTGCTTAAAAAGTTCTTTAATTTTCTCAAAGGCTACCTGGTGTTTTTCTGTAGAATGTGGAGAACATCCTCTCTTAACATAAAGGCCTCTTGACTGAGTGCTGTATCGATTCCTAGTGCCCCTTCTTGAGTGATGATCATTGCAGTGGTCAGTTGGGAGAGTTGATCACTGAGCTCTGTGAGATGTCTTTGAGTAGTTGCTTTGAAGAGCTCATTGGATATTGTCTGATAGATGGTGAGACCCCCTGAGATTGTTATCCAAGTTGTCAGTACTGGGTGATTTTGGACATGGACCCAGCCAGTTGTCACGGCTGAGGTCAATGCAGCACCTAAAGCCTGCCAAAAACTCCTCTGTATGGGATCAGCTTCTATGTTGATGAACGGGTTGGTGTTGTCATTCCTCTTATGCCTACGATATTCATAACTGTGGAGATGAGGCGAGTCAGCCTTGTATACCTCCCAGTAGGGGACTCTCTCAACGTATCGATAAGTGAGAGCTCTCGCAGCTAACCGCATACAGCATTCTGTATAGTCCCCTTGCCTCTCTAGATTACATCTCACTGGTGTGTTTATGAGCATTGGCTTTCGTAGGAGCATGCCAGAGACCAGGACATGGTGTTTGTCCTTCCGAGTACATCTGAGCAACGGACCATCACCGGTGGGACATTTTGTGAAAAAGTGCTCTACGAGATCGAGGTACCTTTCCTGTCCGGTGCCAATCCGGTAAGTCTTGATCCCTAAGTCATTGAGCTCATCTGTATATGAGTCACCGTGAGTGGCATCTCTCTTTGTCCGAATTGTACATCCGCTGTCATTCCTGTAGTTATAGCTACTCGGACAGGAAAAGGTCACGTTTTTACAGTCCTTGTACCGAAGAGGTCTTCCCAGATATGCTGACTCTAGGTTCATGTACTCCACTGCCTCGAGAATCGGCAAGGTAAGCGTTCGATTAAGGTCGCTAAGGAGATGGATCTGCCTATTTGTCTCATACTCTGACGACGATCCTGAATAATATGATGACCTGATGAAGTCGATAGCATGAGAGAGAATTCTGGCAGGAGTGAATAGCTTGATGATAAGATTCCTTTGAGTAAATGTCCCACCCATGTACACCACACGACCGTGATCAATCCTGATCTCCTCGGCCTTCCCGGAGGTGAGAAGGGTGAAGATTATGATACAGGCTGCCTGGTAATGGTCCATAGTGTCCTAAACTTTGTTCTAGTCTTTCAAACATGATCATTAATAACCTTTGGTCTTTTCCTATTGCAACCTGTTCCTCACTTTCTGGTTCTACCTGATAACTAGGCCTATCTGCCCCTTCCCCCACTCCTGTTTCTATCTCTTTTCGCGACATTTTAGTTTCTTTATTCAATTCACTTAGGGTTAAAAGTCCCACTACTTTGCCGCTTCGCAGTAACATAAAAATAAACTGGATGTAAAAATAAAAATTTTTGATCCTACTTTTTTTTCTGTTGATTTGTCCAGTTATGTACGTCTCCTGGGCAGTTGGCTTCGCTAGACGATCTCCGGTGTTTTCCCGCATTGATTATCCGTGCATCGGTGTTCTGATGTATCGTTGATTATCCGTTCATCGGTGTTCTGATGTCGATATCAAACGATGGTCTAATGGCGTCTTCTTTCCTTTTGGCGCGATGATATGGCGTCACTTGTTATTTTGCGTAAGTTCATTTCCCGTAATTTCCATTCCATCCTAAATTCGAGCCCCACGTTGGGCAAGCCATTTTGGTGCTGTTTTTATTTGGGGGTGGCTTCTTGTTTGAGCGATGTGGCTCTTATTTCCCTCAGGGCGTGGTAACGGATGGAATGAACATACACTCGGGTTTAACTTTAGTCAAACATTTTATTTGCACCTTCTTATTCACAATTTTTAAATCGTATCACAGTAGAAAGTCTTATTTTAGTGGATCAACTTCCCTAGCATCGCCGAAATTTAATTAAAGGTCTCTAAACACTTAGTAAATTCACTTTTACTATCTCATGACGCGTACGATTCATGACCAGCTAGTTTTAACCTTAGGCATTCTAATGCTTTGTTTTTTAAGCTTTTCTTGACTATCATCATCACTTTGTTTTTGGTTGCTGTACCATTGATTGCTGAGACACTTGTTGTTGTGCCATTGTTTGCTGAGACACTTGTTGTTGTGCCATTGTTTGTTGAGACACTTGTTGTTGTGCCATTGTTTGCTGAGACACTTGTTGTCGTGCCATTGTTTGCTGAGACACTTGTTGTCGTGCCATTGTTTGCTGAGACACTTGTTGTTGTGCCATTGTTTGCTGAGACACTTGTTGTTGTGCCATTGTTTGCTGAGACACTTGTCATGCCATTGTTTGCTGAGACACTTGTTGTGCCATTGTTTGCTGAGACACTTGTTGTCGTGCCATTGTTTGCTGAGACACTTGTTGTCGTGCCATTGTTTGCTGAGACACTTGTTGTCATGCCATTGTTTGCTGAGACACTTGTTGTTGTGCCAATGTTTGCTGAGACACTTGTTGTTGTGCCATTGTTTGCTGAGACACTTGTTGTTGTGCCATTGTTTGCTGAGACACTTGTTGTCGTGCCATTGTTTGCTGAGACACTTGTTGTCGTGCCATTGTTTGCTGAGACACTTGTTGTCGTGCCATTGTTTGATGAGACACTTGTTGTTGTGCCATTGTTTGCTGAGACACTTGTTGTTGTGCCATTGATTGCTGAGACACTTGTTGTTGTGCCATTGATTGCTGAGACACTTGTTGTGCCATTGTTTGCTGAGACAGTTGTTGTCGTGCCATTGTTTGCTGAGACACTTGTTGTGCCATTGTTTGCTGAGACACTTGTGCCATTGATTGCTGAGACACTTGTTGTTGTGCCATTGTTTGCTGAGACACTTGTTGTGCCATTGATTGCTGAGACACTTGTTGTGCCATTGTTTGCTGAGACATTTGTTGTTGTGCCATTGTTTGCTGAGACACTTGTTGTTGTGCCATTGATTGCTGAGACACTTGTTGTTGTGCCATTGTTTGCTGAGACACTTGTTGTGCCATTGTTTGCTGAGACACTTGTTGCTGTGCCATTGATTGTCTAGACATTGGTTGCTGTGGCAATTGTTGCAGAGGTACTTGACTGCTTACAGTTCCCTGGAAATTTAAGTTTCCATGGTCTGCAGATCCTTGTGATGTTCTGTTTCCCTGGTCGACCTACATGGTTCTCAGATTTCAGTTGCAGGGTTTCACCAGCAAAGAATTAAGGAAAATCATAACTGGAAACATGTGGATAGGATTGATGAAAACCACTGTCTCGTGTTCTCCATCCTTTAGCCATGACCGTGTGGTTGTGGGAAATGGTGTGCCCCTCTCCCCCTGTCATGGGTGCTCCTAGTATTTCTATCTTCTCTCTCATTCTGGTTGTTTGTAGTCGCGCTCCTGTTTAAGATAGGTGAGTTTGGGTGAATGTTCCTATGTCTATGCTCATTAGGACGACCATTTTGCGTTTCGAAGGCTGTCAGTAATTCTATCATGTGTGCAAAATCTACTGGTCTCGCAACAATTAACCCTGTCCTCACTGTGTCTGGGAAATGTCTTGTCATGCTGGTAATTAACTCTGCTTCTGACAGGTTAGGGGCTAATAGCTTCCCTTTGTTGGCTACTTTCATAAAATAATCGACTAGCGATAACCCTTTGGTCGGATCATATCTACCTGTCGCTAGCTCTACCCTAGTCTTGTGTTGCTTAGCTGGGCCCCAATACCTTGATAGGAATAGATTTCTGAATGAGCTATACGATTCATGACCAGCTAGTGTTAACCTTAGAAAAGTTACAGTGAGGAGCAAAACACCAGTAAGTGGAAGTAATGTTCTGCTCAGTTTGGGTACCTTGTGGTCGCCATTCACATATCCCCTAGACAGAGACCCCTGAGTCTCTGATTACGATACAATATATAAATTAACGTTTAGTGGTATATCATATCATCATGGACAGAACTTTACAGCTGTAAATAAATTAAATCGTACATATAACAAAAATAGCATGATTGATAGCTACAAATATAAGCAATGTACCAGAGGTGAAAACATACATTACCTGCAATTCTTACTTTCAAACAAAGACTGGGAACAAGTGTACACACAAACTGATATAAACAAAGTGTTCGAGAATTTTCAAAATATGTTTGGTAATTATATTGGTGGTGTGCCTTTGAAAAGAGTCTGTTCAAACTACAAACCAGCTGCAAACTGGATTATGAAAGGAATATGTGCATCTAGTAAAACTTCTGAGTAAGCGACTAACAGAAACAGAAGTACGGTATCAAAATCATTTATGGCATATTATCAGAGCTATAAAAAATTTATAATAAAGTTATAAAAGCTGCTAAAAGACTTCACAATGATAGGTTAATACTGAACTTAAAAAAGAAGTCATAAATGTCATGGAACATTAACGAAAGTAACAACTCAATCTTTCCATAACCTCAACATGGTGCTGAGTTTTTAATAATTATACTTTGAGTTGAGCTATGAGATCCTTTTTTTCTATTCCAGGTCGTGGTACAGGTGAAATGAACGAACACAGGATATAACTTCCCTATATCACTTTTGTTTACACTTTTTTTTCCGTCGAATATTACACTCGTTACAATTAAATTAACTTTCGTTGCACCTGTATATATTTTCTTGACAGTCTTTTCACGTTATTAGATATTTTAGACCCACATCTACGTGCGTTACAAAAACGTGTCTTCACTTTCCGGACTCCGAGACTCTAATAACAAAAAATTGGCACCTCTTTTCATAATGCTTTTGTATTCATGCGTGTATGCACTCATTTTGCAGCGTAGTACACTTTGAAACCCTCCTATGCTAAATCATTCCTGTAATGTTAGGGAAGCGATCTTTATCTATCCTCCCTACACTTTTAACATTAAATATATATGTTTCTTATATTTATACATATTAAATTTAAACATGTAACTTAACATTTATGACATTTTTAAACAACTCTTTTTTTAAGAGGTAGAACTGGAACTTAAAAATTCAACGCCACAACACACGGCTTGTGTGTTTAAAAACACCAACAGTAAGTTTGTTGGCATAAATAAATAATAACTTTTTTTTTGTGTAACAATTGAGAAAATAGCAATACATTTTCATTACTCAACTTATCCTTACCAACATGAAAGATAAACTACATTTGCAACAAATATTTACATAAATGCTTTCCTTTTGGGGTCTAACCATATATTCTGTCTCAAACACATGTGTTTCATTACTCTGTGAATATGTTAATCCAATGGCATTTTAATCAAACCATTAAGAGACAAAAATTAATAAAAGTCTGTAAGTGACAGTTCGGAGGGAGAGGATTTTATTGAAAATTGGTGTGTTACATATCTATATGATGGGAAATCTTGGTGTAAAACATGATATGTATCAGAATTTAGTTTTTGAGTTACTCTCACTCTCATTGTTTTTCTAAAAAGCCCTATTATACATTCATGGGGTTTGAAAACATCCTTGCTGAAATTTTTAGATGGAATGTGTGGGTGGAATATAAAATTACTCTAGGTATGTAGTGCAGATAGTAAAACCTCCTCTGGAGTACACTCAGAGGAGAGTACCCCTGATTATGTGTCTTTCGACGTTGGGACGCTGGAGTGAGTAGGAGTAGAAATGAATCTGCTCCTCTCTTAGGACTTGTTTCGCCCTTTCAAAGTCCTCGGACGTGTAGGTTCGGATATGAACCTTTCTTGGTTTTCTTTGAGCCTCGAAACCCTTGACCAATTTGGCTGCAAGTAGCTTCATGATTCTAATGTGATTGTTGAAAGAATCCGCTATTATGGGCGGAATCTTAGGGCCCTTCTCGGTTAAGGGTGGTTCTTCGGCCCCTTGTGGGGGATGCAGACTCGTATTGGAGGATTTTCTCTTCCTCCTGCGCTCAACGACGGTGAAGCCGTCGTCTTGCGCGATGTCGTCCTCCTCGGACTTTGTCTCAGACAGTGGGAGGTGTGGGTTGCTTGGTATGGGTGCTGTGGTAGGTTGAAGTACCCGTTGAGGGGCCAAACCCTTACGTTTGGACCCCTTAAGCCTCTTGGCTGCAGGTTCTGCGACTTCAGGTGGGGATGGTTGGGAACTAGTCCCAGGTTTTTGCCCGTCTAGGTCGAGTGGTCTTGTCGGCACGGTTGCCCTCCGGCTGCTTGTAGCGGACCTGACCCCCTCCTTAGAGGAGGAGGTGCCTAGGCAAGCCATTACGGCTTGAGGTATTGGACCAGAGGTCCTTTCCTTTGGCTGTGGCCTTGCAAGCCCGTTGTCTTGTGGTCCGTCAGTCAGTTTTTCTGTCGGGAATAGTTACCTGACTCTATCAATGCGCGCACCCCTCCGAGTGCAGGATCGATGTAGAAGAAGCGCTGTCGAGGATTGATGCGACACGCTGCGGCTTGCTGTCAAACCTCTTGCAGCGTGACCGCAGGACCTCTGCTGTTTGATGCGACATGCTGTGGCTTGCTATCAAGCCTCTTGCAGCGTGACCGCGGGAAACTGTGCTGTCGCCTGGCTAGGTAGTCCCTATTTGCTCCACCACGTCGCTGCAGTCGCTCCCCTGGTGAGAAGTACTGGAACTCGTTGCTCGTTCCTCTCCAAGAAACGTGGACTCGATGTGTACTCCACGAAAGTCACTAAGCGAGTGATGTGTGATGGTGTAAGGGTGTAAAAACTACCTAAGTATCTGTTGACTCAATCATACAACAAATTTCACTATGTTGTTGTTGTTGTTGTTGTTGGCTAATGCTGGATTTCTGACAATGAAGTCATTAATCCTCTTGCTCTCCAATATTTTTCACTGATGGATGGGGCACTAGAAGTGGATATAAATATAATTTCAATATGTTGTTTGATGTATTGATTGTTACATTCTCATTTCTATCAGTTCAAGAACATGAGACATCTGCTAGAACATAATGGTGATGGTTATACAGTGTGTCCCACTCGCTACCGAACCCGACATGAATTGTAATAATACCAATGGAGATATTGCAGTGAAATTTGAAGACTACTTGCCTTATTCTATGAAAAATATGGTGACATCATAACAGATGCTGGATGTGCTTGCCATTTGCTGGGCCATATTATCGGACTGCTTGGCTAAGATGCCCGCATTTATTGCCTGAATCTCTGTGCGGATGTTTTCTTTCAAAGCGTCTATGGTTTGTGGTTTGTTCTCATAAACTGTCCCTTTCAATGTCCCCACAGAAAAAAAATCGGGTGATGTCAGATCGGGTGAATGTTGTGGCTAAAGCCCTTTCGAAATGATGTGGTCGCCAAAAAAGGATTGAATTCCAGCCATGCTGGCGTTTGATGTGTGTCATGTTGCACCATCTTGTTGGAAATATCCCATGGAGAGTTCCTGGTCATCCAGTTGATTTACAAACCCAATGAATATTTCAAGGTATTCATTTGTTGCAACAGTTGTATTGAAGAGGATGGGATAAATTATTCGCCGCCGAGATATTGCACACCACACACCAATCTTTGCTGAATGAAGGGGCTCTTTGTGTATCATATGCGGATTCTTGCTTGCCTAGATACAGGAATTTTGATTATTTGTGTATCCCGACAGGTGAAACCATGCCTCTTCCATGAACCAATTGTAGCCCAGAATAGTCGGATTATCTTGAAGAAATGTTTGAAAATGTTCACTGTAACTTGTTTCATTTTGTCAGTTAGTTTTAATTCATGCACCAGTGTAATGGTAAGCATGAAAGTTCGCTTTTTTCGCAGCATTGAAAATACAATAATTGTATACAAAACAATTGTTGTTTTAAAACTAATTAAATCTAAGCAATGGCACATGCACATTATTTAACAGTATAGGACATATCCATAAGTAAATACCTTGGTCCTCTATTGAATGTTTGTTTCTTTACTGCACATGACTAATAATTTGTATTCAGTGTTGAAGCTGTCTCTTGTGGTGTTTCATCTTCCTCCCACTCTTCCATAGTTGTCTGTCTATTACAACAAAGTTGTATGTACTCTGCATTGACCAACGAACACCTAGTGGGTAATTATTATTTATTTGTGCCAACAAACTTACTGTTGGTGTTTTTAAACACACAAGCCGTGTGTGGGCAAAGTTTGAGAGGTTTACCAGGAGAAATACGAACTGGAAGTGGAAGGTCTGTGGTTTAAATCCCAGTTGTGGCATTGAATTTTTAAGTGCCAGTTCTACCTCTCAAACCTAGTGGGTATTCACCTCCTCTATGTAGCTGCATTTTTCGGTCCAGGAAGTGTGGTCTTTGTGGCAAAGTAGGCGGAAATAGAGATATCCCTCATTGTCCTTTTTGTTGGATTTCCTTGAAGGTAATATGCTGAAGAATAATACAACTTTATTCCCAATGTTTGTAAGGTGTTCTGGAACAGTTTACTTCTATGCATTGTTGCATTATCGGAGAGAATCGCTTTTATAGTCCCATATTTTGGAATATAATCTAATGATCTTGTTCAGGCAAGTCCTACTCTTGATATTCCTGACGGGGTAAATCTTAGTGAACTTTGTAAAGACATCCAACATGATGAAGATATATTTGTTTCCATCTTTCCCCCTTGGTAGCTCGCCATGTTCGTCGATGCATACTAATGCATTCTTCTCATCTCTTAAAATGGGTTGTGGAATGATGTCATACTTTACATTGATAGGCTTGCCTTTCTGACATAGGTCGCATGAGGAAATTAACTTCCTGACTTTCTTGCCTAGATGTTTGATATAAAGCACCCCCTCGATTGCAAGCATCGTTCTTTCACTGTCTGAGTGGAGCATCGAGTGATGGAATGCCAAAATAACTCTGTTCTGTAAGAAATTTGGTACCATCATTTTCCACTTCCTTACATCACGTCCATGTAACTTAAACAAGATGTTTCTAAACTTTCCTATCTTGGCTTCCAATTTTGGTACTGTTTCTGGTGCCTTGTCGAATA
Organism: Tenodera sinensis; assembly: GCA_030765045.1. Lineage (NCBI taxonomy): Eukaryota > Metazoa > Arthropoda > Insecta > Mantodea > Mantidae > Tenodera > Tenodera sinensis. The sequence continues at coordinate 355,888,273 of CM060964.1, read as the reverse complement.
GCCTCTTCAATTCAGGGTCTTCTTGCTGTAGCTTCGCCATGTTTTTGAAGTCTTGTAAAATTTTGTTGTTTTCCTTTCTATTTATTTGCATAATTTTAATTTCATGGTGTGGGTTAGATATTGTTTCGGGTATGTGACTTTCCGATTTTAGTCTGGACAATAAGTCACTAAAGATGTTTTCCCCACCTGGAATATGTCTGACCTCTATGTCATGTGACGTTATTTCATGTATGTACCTCAAGATCTTAGAGTTGGTTAACTTGCATTTCTGGATGAAGGACAGGCTTACATGGTCGGTAAAAATGATTATTTTGCAGTGGTAGATATATTGTCTGAACTTTTGCAATGCAAAAGGATCGCACCTATTTCTAACTCGGTTATGCATGCATTGGCTTCTATCTTAGTTAGGAATCTAGAAGCTGTGGCCATCTCATGCTTGTAACCATCTATATCTTCTTGTGCTAATATTGCCCCATTGCCCCTGGTCGTTCCAGGAGAATACTGGTGTTTAAAGAGCTCTTTGATTTTCTCAAAGGCCACCTGGTGTTCGGCGTTCCATTTGCACTTGGTGTCCTTCCTCAATAGTTCCCTAAGGGGTACTAACTCCTTAGCGTAGTTAACCACAAACTTTGATTGGTACTGTAGAATGCCCAGAAACCTCAGCTGTTTCAAGTTTCGTGGAGGGGGTATACATTCTTTGGCCTTGACTCTCTTTGGATTGGGCTGTATGCCATTAGGTGTAATGATGTGGCCCAGAAATTCATCCTCTTTAACAAAGAATTCACATTTCTCCAAGTTCAAGGTCATATTGCTTTCCAACTTGGAGAGCACATAGTCTATGGGACGCAAGTGTGATTCAGGATCATTGCTATATATTAGAAAACCGTCCACATATTGTGTCACAAAAGTCTTGATTGTATCTCCGAAGACTTTGTCGAGTGCCCTCAGTAGTGCACTGCTACTGGTCGATAATCCAAAGGCACACTTTAAAAATTGGTATACCTTTCCTTTGTGTTGAAAACAGGTATATTTCCTTACGTTTGGGTGAAGAGGAATTTGCCAGAATGATGCTGTTATAGGTATACACGCTAGAAAAGAACCTGCGCAGAAACCGTGTTTCTTTGCTGCGCATGATGCTAGTGGTGGGGGTCAGTTCTGTTTCGGCAGAGCATGGTGCAGATCGACTCTCTACAAGCACATGTTACACTTGCAGTTTTGTAGTGCATTCCGTGTAAAAGTTTATAACAAGTTGTTGCAAGTATTTTTGTGGCTAATAGCGAAAGTGCTTAACATGACTAGTAAAACAAGCGTATCTGGTCGGTCGTTAAAAAGTGATGCTCGCAATATTGTTTACAATGTTGCTAATTACTTAAAAGATAAAAAGAGTGAATTGAAATTGAGTTACAACCTTGCTGCATCGACAAGTGAAGCTACAGGAGTTTCCATTAGTTTAGTGAAACGCATCATAAAGGAAGGGACTACGTCTTTGTCTACCACTGGTCAGGTTAACGCCAAAAGGGAAGGCTAGAGAAAGGAAAAAGAAAGTGGAAGTCGATACATTTACTGAGGGTATAGTTCGAAGGAAAATACACGAATATTATACAGTGAAGAAAGCAGTGCCAACGATACAAAAGTTCAAGCATGATTTGCAGAGTGATGGCAGTTTGGTATGCAGCAGGGAATACCTGAGGAAACTGGTTTTGCGATTAGGCTTTAAATGGAAAAAATGTGCTTCTAATCGAAAAACCTGAAATTGTGTCCTGGCGTGCTAATTACCTGCGAACCATTCGTAGGTAACATGGACAGAAGAGGAATTTGTGTATTTAGACGAAACATATATAAATGCTTGTCATACCGTCAGTTCTTGTTGGCAGTCTCCAAATGAGTTAGGGGTTAGAAAGCCTATGGACAAAGGACCCAGACTGATAATTGCCCATGCGGGAGGAGAAAACGGGTTTGTGCACAATGCTTTGCTAATGTTCAAACCTAAACAAAAAACGGGCGATTATCACGAGGATATGAATGCTTTAAATTTTACAAAATGGTTAGAAACACAAGTTATTCCTAATTTGCCCAGTAGCTCTGTTGTCGTGATGGACAATGCTAGCTATCACAGTGTTCAGAAAAATAAAAGGCCAACAATGACGACGCTGAAAAAGGATGTAGTGGTTAAGGGACAACAATGTGTCGTTCAGCAGCAATATGCATAAACCAGAGTTATTGCAGTTAGTGAAGTCAGTGCCCAAAGAAAAGACGTACGTAATTGATCAGATCCTCAATGCACATGGCCACGAGGTATTGAGTCTTCCACCATATCACACCGATCTAAACCCAATAGAGTTGGTATGGGGAGAAATAAAGGGAGAAGCTGCACAAGATTTGTCCAATGCAACTTTAAGTGCAAAGCAAACCCTCTGTGAGGAGCTTTTCCATGAGTATTCCAGAGATAAGTGGAGAAAGTGCTGTGATCATGTACGAAAAGTGGAAGCAACATACTGGGAACCAGATGGACTAATAGATGATGTCATCGACAGTTTCATCAATAATGACGGAGATCACTCAGGCTCAGAAGAATCTGTTACCGACACAGCTTCTGAATTAGATTCAGAATCGGAAATGGAAGCGAACTAGTGTAACTCGGCCTAGCTGACTGCTGCTGCCTGCTGCTTACCCCTCCCAGTTCAGTCACGTGAGTACCAACACCTTCTGAGGTTCTTTTCTAACTTTGGTAAAATGTTGACCTTCCTTTAGCTTAGATATCAGTTGGTCTACCCCCTCAGGCCTGTAATGAACTGGCAAGGTATGTGCATTTATTTTCCTCACGTCGATGGTCATCCTTAATTTGCCTTCTTTCTTATGGACCCCTACCACTGGATTCACATAACAGGAGTCCTTCGTCTACCAATTTCTCCCTCCAATAGGCTTAAAAGTCCTACTTTCCTACCACTTCTTAACAACATGCAAAAATAAAGTAAATATTAAATAAAAATCTTTGGTCCTACTTTTTTTTTGTTGGTTTATTTCTTTACTTCTGTTCCCTCAGCGGTAGATTTCGCAAGGCGCCCCTTGATGTTTCCCGCGTTGATGAATAAGCATCCCTTGGTATTTCCCACATTGATTTAGGCTTAACGTCTCCTGTTGTCTTCAACTTTGATGGATTGTTTAATGGCATCTTCATTTATTTCCTGCGTAGATAGATGGTTGTTGCTTGGTGTTTCGCGCAAGTTCATTTTCCAATTTCTTTTATTTTACCCTTCTATCCGAGCCACGCATTTGGGCAAGCCATTTGGTGCTGTTTTTAATAATAGGATGCTTGAGTTGAGCTATGGGACTCTTTTACTATCTCGGGTTGTGGTACAGGGTGAAATAATAAGTAATGCGGACACAGGATTTAACTTTTCTATAACACTTTTATTTACACCTTTCTTGTTGAGTATATTACACGCATAACACTTTGATTAACTTTCGTTGCACATGAAACTACTTCCTTAACGGTTTCTTCTCGTTATTAATTGTTTTACATCACTTTTAGCGTCCACATCTGCACATGTCACAAAACATGTCCTCTCTCTGCGGACGCTATGACGCTACCTAAAACCTAGCTTCTTCTTCACAATGTGTTTGTATTCATACACATATACGTCCATTTCCCATGTCATAACCTATGAAATCATCCTACAAGCTAAAATAGTTCCTGGATAGTTAAGGAAGAGATCTCTATCTATCCTCCCTACATATTTAATATTAAATACAAAAAGATTCTTATAATTATATATATTAAATTTGAACATGTTATTTAACATTAATGACGTTATTAAATAATTATTAATTGTAACAATGAGACAATGGTAATACACTCTTAGTAGTTAGCAAATCCTTACCAACATGAAAAATAAACAATATTTACATAAATGCTTTCTTTTTGAGGTCTGACCACATATTCTGTCTCACCATGATGAGCTAGTGGCAACCTGTCTAACCCTGTTATTTAGTCTTATTTATAAAATATATCTGTTTATTTGGTTAAGAGTAGTAAACTACTTTAGTAGGCAGATTGTAGCCCTAGTTCTTAATTTCATGTCAAATCATTTTTATCTGTTTAAACTTTGTAAATTATCTGTTAATCTGTGATCCTATGTAAATAAAATTCTCTGCATCAACGTAAGTGGAAATATTTAAACTTAATTTAGATGACTCAGAACACTAACGTTCTTAATATCTTCAATGTGCGAACAGTAGTAAAGAGCAGCTCAAGTGGTAGGGGAATTTCTGGTAGTTCTTCTCTGAATAGTGCAGTCCTTACTGGAGCCTTTACAAACACTTTTTTAACTGAAGAAATTAAATTGTTAGTGTTAGGATGCTGTGAATGAATCTCTTCAGCGGCAGGATGTGGGCCATGGACAACACAAGTAATGTGGGTCATTTTGGGGTAAAAAGCATGTATGCTGCAGTCAGTTAAGAATGCCAAGAATCTGTCTTCATGTTCTTTACTTGGACACAGTAAACCTAAAAATAGAAGAAAAATTTGTATACATTTGTTCGGTCCTTACCAACATGAAAAATAAACTATATATACATAAATACTTTCTTTTGGGGTCTGACCACATATTCTGTCTCGAAATGATGAAACTTACTTTTTCATACAGTGAACTGCACCATAGGGGCCTAGGTACAATTGTGAAGGGGGGGGGGGGAATTCAAGAGAAAATACCAATAACAGTTTCAAGAACTTTAACCTTTATAGATCAGGCCTAGTGGACCTTTAAACAAAATAGAAGGTGAAACGCAGAACAGAAATACAGGTGAATAACAATTTCACATTACCCCATTCAACTCCAGCAAACGAGGAGTTGGGCAGTATTAGCCTATCTGAAAGTGCCCAGATAATTTACGTGTATATTACGGGTTACGAGAATTGCTTCCCTAAACTTTAATACATCCGCGCTAGAGCCATTTCCCAGGTAATGGCGGTCAGAAAACCAATCTAAAATACATGCCTTGAGCCTTAGTGAAAACAAACAACACGGAAACACTTACCCTGTGCACCAAGAAAGGTGTGACACACGACTGGTTGTCTCCCCAGCGGTAAGACCGAGAGGAACCCCAACAAAAACACTAGCGCTTCCCAGCAGGAAAAACCCAAGTTGCGAAATAAAAGATATGCTTGCATAAGACAAACAAAGTGCGATCAGCACAGAACCCAAATAATTTTTCCTCATTGTGGGCTCATTGGGAATTTGTCTTTTAGTGTATTTCTGCAAAAATCTGTGAAACCCTGGATTATCCAGTTTCCTCCAAGTTATATTAACTGCTTCCTAGGGCTTCACACAGGTTCACACTAAACCTATCATTTTCATTTTGCTTTGGGCTCAAATTCAGCAAAGGTTGAAAATTAATTTTCATTGCGTTTTTTATGCGAGATGCAGCCTGCAAATGCTGATCCACTAGGAATTTTTTTGTGCAGTTTACCTGTTAATTAAAGCATTGTTGAGCTTTAAAAGACTTTAGTAGATAGCATAATGTGACTTTGTCAATAAATACATTTTTACATCCCCACAATCATGTAACCCCACGCCAACCTGCCACTCTCTGTGGAGTAAAATGCATATGCAAGCCTTTGTATTTTAAGCTGCAGATGTCGCTATAATGCAGAGAACTCTGTGAAACCGCTTCTTCATAATCCTAACAGATGGCAGAACATGATCTTTCAACTCAAAGTGCATACTGAAGATTCCCTTCAGTGTCTTAATAAGGCTTGATTCTAGCATGTAGCTTCCACCGTTTACGCTCTGAGAGGTTTAAATGCCCCGCCGTTTATGCAACGGCTGACACAGTGAAAGGGTGTGACCTAGTAAATAACTCTTATGTATCTTTGAATAAGCTAGTAACAATGATGTGAATCTAAATTATAATGAAAATTGAGTTGGATTGAAACACTTAACATGTCTTACATCACAACAACCCGACTTAATTTTCATTATAATTTAAATAGCTCTTGTTTTATTTTGTTACTTATACATAACCTCTTTTGTCATAGTACTTTGTAGACTGGCCTGTTGGCTCAGCAATGGTTGCTTTTGTGGTTATGAATGACAACATACAGCATAAAGTTTACTGCTAAATATTATTCATAATGTTAAAGCTTAATTTTAATTGTGAATGGTCCCTTATACTCTTAGTAAATATTCCAAAGAGCTTCAGCAATAAGTACATAAGAACATAAGAATGTTACAGAACTATGCTTTAGTTTACAGAGATTTAACTGTTGTATGTTTCTGTTAAGCCTGATTGAATTTTATGTGAGATGAAGCTAAGTCAATATATACATTAATGTATTTTTATACATTTATTTCCTTGCTGTAAAATGAAAATTGTAGATATCTTTATATAAATGATTTTTTGGTCATCAAAGCACCATTTTTTACTTCCATCCTTCGTTTTCTTCTGTGTTAAGGATGTATTAAAATCACCACTTGTGTTTCCTCTGCTGGTTTTCTTGGAGTTCTTAGCAGCACAGAGGCAGTATGTACATGATCACTAACTATTGTGTTATTAATACGGCCCCGATTTCTTTAACCTACTTTATCTCTTATATTTTAATCAGTATTTCAAGACCATTAAATGCATAATGTCTTCCAAAGGATGATGACCACATGCTATTCTCAGCAAATTCAAGATACATCTTTTTACCATGAAATGCCTTAAATACAGTTGAACCTGCTTTATACGTAACCCAGTTCTAAGTAAATTGTATTTATACATTCATTTTTGTAGGTTCTGGCAAAATATAATTTATAAACATGTTAATAGAATCTTATTTGTATGTAAAGCATTTATATGTAATTCGCTGTTGTACGTATTAAATTTCAGTGAAATACAACTGAGTTTTGTGTAATTATGCACATATGGCATATGCTATCTTAAAAGAAATTCGAGACATATTTTCCATATTTTTGTTGACAAATGCTGGTAGAGCCGGCAGCTTTAGGTGTGACAATGTCATAGCAACAAACATGAAGTAAAGATAAAAATGTTTAGCATCTGGTGTTTATTGTTGAACAGTGGTTTTGTCTTTCTCAGTTCTCAATTGCTTTTAATCAGCCATGGAGAACAGAAAAAGGAAATGTTATGCAGTAGATCACAAAGTAAAATTTAAGAGAGGTGGAACTTACTTCACAGAAAGCCCAAACTGAAATTGCTTCAGACTCAGAAATTGCTTGTACCATGCTAGGTACAGACATCAGTAAAAAAAATGAGACGTATGCATTTAATACAAGAAATGTGAAACAAGCCAAATTAACTGACTTCTTTAAAGCAGGGCTAAGTTCAAAATAATTTTTCTTTGTGCATATCTTTCTTGTTTGTAAAATTTTACACATGTAGGCCCACTGTATTGCTTTTAAAAAACATGATGCATTATCAAAATCTCATTTGTAAGTAATTCTGAGTTACAAGTAATCTTCCCTCTCCCACTTGATATACACATAAACCAGGTTCAATTATATATGGCATTTTATTCAGAATGTCATGTTTGAAAAACTAAAAAAATATAGAAACATTTTCTTGTAAAGAGCAGGTTGGGGAAGGGAGATTTTCATGAAAATCATGTTGCTTTCTTGGAGATGATGAACTTCAATACCAAGTTTGGTTATCTTCCTTTCATAGAAGTTTAAACCAAGTTTGGTATTCAATTGATTTTTTGTTTTTGAATTATCCTCTTCATGGGCACATGGATGGACATGCACACATACACAGGCTTATTAATGGGCCCTCAAAACATGCATGTATGGTGAAATTTCAGTATCAGATTTTTGGGTACAATGCAGTACTTTCTTTATCTACAATAAGAATGTAGTAGAGAAAGTAAAAAATACATGTATCAGGCCCATATAATCTTACTACGAAACTATGTAGTATTATTTTGCATCACATTTTGACTTAAAGAATTAAGTGAAGCATTACATATCACATTTAAATTATGCAATGTTTATAAACATGCTTATATAATAATAGTTTCTTATATAAGCAATAACTTTGACTGTAATTTACATATGTCCTAAAATTGCTTAATGAGTAAAAAGTATAACCTTAAAAATCTGAATCCAGAATAATAAAAGGCAAAATATAGTTTTATAAAAGCCTGAAAACAGAGACTTGGTTATTAGCATGAATCATAGTAAACAAGCCTAATGCATATCAGGCTCAATTACTTAAAAACTTGTGTACAATTTATTAAAATGGTAGACAAAAATCATCAGGTTCTGTTAATATCTTAGATCAGATATCTTTCTTTAACTCTAGCAATGCCAACCTTTATCACAGAAATTATAATGGGTGATCCAAATGACCCTGAACCGGCTGTGCTGTGTTTTGCCTGTACATGCCCTCAACACTTGTTGCTGTCTGCCACTGTCATAGAACAGCGCAGATGAAACCATACAACATTTTTAAAACTATTTTTAAAGGCTTTACTTACCAATGTTATTAAAGATACTGAAACTGGCCACCGTCGTTATCCATACATTTTTGGCACCTCGTTAGGAAACTATCACTTGCCGTAGTTCAAGTTGAGAAATGCTGGCAATTTCCTGGCAGATATTTTGTTTTAATTCTTCCAGGGTGTGTGCGTTTGCCTTGTACATTTTATACTTTGTTACCCCAGAAATAGAAATCACATATCACCTGGAAATCTTTCTGCTAATCGCACTTTCACTAGGTAAGCTGAGTTAACACATACAAATCATAAATAAATACACACTGTGCAGTAGGTGAGCTATAATACACTTTGTGACTTAGTACAAGACAAAATAGCACACTGGTAGTAACCACACGATAGTGCGTCAGTTCAATACTGCACTTCCAGAGCAGAGAAAAACAAGTCAACTGCATGGTCTTGTGTGCAGCAGCTGTTTTATCGTGTTTCTGTATATGCAGTGGAAAAACTCTGCCCAGGGGTTTGGATGTTTTTGGGTCTCTCTACTACAAACGGGGAGATACTTTGTGACCACCACTGGCAACAAAATGCCTGAGTAATTTTTAAAACATTTTTAAACTGGGTATTATATCTTGTCATGTTTATAAAGGTAATATATAACATTGTTTAACTATTTCTTTTTTGCTTTTTTACATGAATCACATATGATTGGGGTGGGGGGGTACTTTATGACCACCTTGACATGTCATTGTTTTTCGAACAGAACCAACAATGAAAACCTTGAAACAATTATGGAATCCAATAATAGAATGATTGACAATATGTATTAACCATGTAACGGTATTAAGAGTAATACCGTTGGTTAATATAGAAGAAATTATTATAGGCTTGGGAACAGCCAGAGGGGGTATGTCCTGAGGGTGGAATGGCTGACGTATGCAGCAGTAGCCGTCAGGTATATAAGACGGAAGGGCAGTCTAGTCTTCAGCTTAAGTTTGGCACCAGTCTTTGCCACAAGTTCGGCTCAAGTTCTGCACACGTTAAGTACATAAGGAATTACCCTGATTTGAGTTGACTAGTGTATATGTGGTGACTCGAGAGATCTTCACCTGGCCAAACCAGCAGTTCGAAGACGACGACTTGAATTTAACGCAGCCCAAGGAACCAGTGGTGTACTCCCAATGGTATTAAGGAACTCTGCCAAGATAAGTGATCAGTGAGAGTGTAATTCCATATTAAACATTTTCTGTCATGGTATAGGAGCATTCAGGGGGTTGTAGTAAGCTGGTGGAGAATATATGTAGGGAAGGTCAAGTTTTAAAATGTTTTATAGCGAAGGTCCAGTTTAAAGTGTTATATAGCGAATGTCAAGTTTTAAGTGTTACATGTAGTAAGGACAATTTTTAAAGGTGGTATGGGGAAGAAAATGAAATTAGCATTAGCTGTCAGGAATTGTAAGAATCAGAGCTGTTAACGCCAGAGAACAAAATTATTAACAAGACTTCGAAGACTTATGAGAAACAGGAAACTTCATGTTGAGAGATTGTTTAAACATTGAAGGTTGTAATGTTCGATTTGTATACATGATTTTGTGGATCTCGTACTGTTAATTTCATCAGGTTTAATGTAATATTTAGCAAGGTTTTACTTGGCATAATGTTATGTTGTGTTTAAACCATTTAAATTATTTTAATAAATTCTTTGTTATGTACATGTTGTTTAATGTGAACTTGCTCTATCCTGAAAGATCTGGCAGATAGGAATTAGTCGAAAGGGGCAGGTGAAGAGCTCATAGTGAGATGGCACAATGTTAAATTAAAGAAGTAAAGCATTAGTAGCGCAGTTGCAGCAGAGCGTGGTTCTAATGCCTTGAGTAAAAAAATTGAAGGGCAGAGTTAAAAAAATTACAAAAGGTGGGCTAAAAGTCCCCCCCCCCCCTTGCTATTTGTAATTGCTAGAATTAAACAAGTTGAAACAGTTTTGCAGAACAATGGCTTGAAGGACTTATGCACAATAGTAAAAATACTTATGGGAAAATTCAGTTCGCCTGGTTATAACTTTCCTCTCCAGCATATGCCATAAGTTACATATCTCAGTTACATCTGTTAAACTTTTGCTTACTTTCTCTACTATGGTATTGAATTTGTCAGTCCTGATTCCACCTCTTAAAACATTGCCCACACATGGCTTGTGTGTTGTTTGTTGGCATTATAATTACTAAACTCAAAGTTTATAAAACATTAATAAGGCCAATAGTAACCTATAGGTCTGAGGTTTGGTGTACCACAATGAACAATGAACGATGTAAAGGCTTTGCGATCTTTCGAGAGAAGAATACTCAGACAAATGTTTGAACCTGTAAATTGTGGTGCACATAATTGGAGAGTGAGAAACAATCTGGAAATAAATTATTTAACAGAAGTAAACAATACTATGCGCACTGTATATGACGGTGGTATTTTGCTACAAAGCATAAGCACAACATTGATCTCAAAATGGAAAAGAAAGGGGGAAAAAAAGGTTTAGCCATCTCCGGATTTGAACAGGATTTCTGGGGTTCATTAGGTCTACAATCGGTCATCATAACCATGCGGCCAAAGCACGTGGTTTAGAATTGTCCTGTATTTCTGTAGCTGCTCTCCAGGACCTGTTATCCATTTTTTCATTATTGTTTGTTGGTTTTTATTTTGTTTTGGGATTTTACATGTAGTGATGTTGGTATTAGAAACTGACATGTTTTAAATCATCAGTAATATTGTTATTTCTACACATAATAGGTTGTTTGGATATACTTTCCTTTTATGTTCTACATATATATTTATAAACCTTATGAGCATCTTCTCTGTAATCCAAATTTTCTATAAATGTGTTGAATTTCTTTTTGCATTTATTATACTTCTTTTGAAAAGGGTTGCCTTATTTTTCCACTCTAATAAATGTTCTCTATCTTTTCTGTGTTCAGCATTCTTCCCACTCAAAAATCTTCAGATTGGTGTACCTCAAGGAGCAGTGACCAATTGTACACTCTTCAACATATATACTTCAATGATCTGATCAGAAAACTCAAGACAGTACGAATCAAATGTCTCATGTATGCTGACAACCTAATTGTTTGAACAAAGACTTCCAAAAAGAAAGGAAAAACTAAATCAGAACAAATATTAAATGAAGATCTGTTACAGCTACATGAATGGTGTGATACAAACAATGCAACTGTCAATTTGATTGAAACTAAATTTGAGTTTCTCTTTGATACAGGAACGTATACATCCAGCTCTGAGATACAAAAATGAGACCTTAAAAACAGATGGATTTACTTTAATAGTAATAATAATAATAATAATAATAATAATAATAATAATAATAATAATAATCATCATCATCATCATCATCATCACCACCACCATCACCATTTTGGTTTGTTCCACCTGCATATTACTTGGTCTCTCCACCTATTCCTCGGCCGTCCCACATCCCGTATGCCTCTTGGTTTGTACTTGACAATCAGTTTTTATTTCCTAAATTTTCTTTCCCAATTATCATTTCATGTCTCATCAGATCAGTGTCCACTCCCTGTGGTGCTGTATGCAGTAAGAATGGGTGCTGAACACACCAAAGGAAAACATATTGACTTTGCGCTGCAACCCCTGGCAATCATAACTGAATTGCTTATTAAAAACATTCATGATCATCTAAACCAGTGATGTCCAACGTTTCCGAAAGAGGGGATGACGGCTTTACCTCCTTCCACTATACGTGGACTTTGCCTCTCTGTAACCCCCAGCCATGCATTATGTTGCAGTGGCAGGTTGGTTACATGTGCATTGTGTTTGAATTACGAAAGTACTTTCAAATGTTATGTGATAAACGTCTGTTCATTAGTGACTTGTTTGGTACTGCTCTAGTTTAAGAAGTCTATCAGTTCTTGGCGACAAAGTCGAAGTGCATAGCCTTAGAAGATACACCAAGTGATCATCGTGTAGTCTATTGTGGTGCAGACTCTTAATATAGTTCAATTTTGAATAAACTTTGTTCGTAAATATATGTAGAGCTATACTCACTCTTATGCACACTATTCTTGTAAATGATTATTTCTCTATCTACTACATTTTAATCGACATAAACATTTTCAGAACATATCTTATTGCTAATTTTCTTGTGGGTTCAAGGGGAACATGGGAATACAGTAGGATTTAAGCAATAGTGAAATTATTATTTATTTATGCCAACAGTAAGTTTGTTGGCATAAATAAATAATAATTACCATCTGAAGGTTATTTAATCCTGGGATATAAGGTACTTACAATAGTAAGTCACCGTTGGGGTAATTTGTCTCTGATGTGAGACTGTCTGTGTGGTTTACCAGGAGAAATACGAACTGGTTTGAGAATTTAATGCCATTCTGGCAGTTTGTCACAATAGCTCAGTGGTTAGAGCAGCCGCCCGGTAAGCGGAAGGTCTGTGGTTCAAATCCCAGTTGTGGCATTGAATTTTTAAGTTCCAGTTATACCTCTCAAACTTTGCCCACACACGGCTTGTGTGTTTAAAAGCACCAACAGTAAGTTTGTTGGCATAAATAAATAATAATTACCATCTGAAGGTTATTTAATCCTGGGATATAAGGTACTTACAATAGTAAGTCACCGTTGGGGTAATTTGTCTCTGATGTGAGACTGTCTGTGTGGTTTACCAGGAGAAATATGAACTGGTTTGAGATTTTAATGCCATTCTGGCAGTTTGTCACAATAGCTCAGTGGTTAGAGCAGCCACCCGGTAAGCGGAAGGTCTGTGGTTCAAATCCCAGTTGTGGCATTGAATTTTTAAGCTCCAGTTCTACCTCTCAAATAGTGAAATGTTTTAAGAGCTGGTTGCTATGCAGTGCATTTAAAGTTCCGTTTTCCTTGCAAGGCCAAGAGATGAAAAAAACTAATAACATATTCCTATTTGAATACAGTATAAGTATTGACAAATTCAAACAAATAAAGAATGCCTCAAAAGGAAAACGAAGTATTTAATATAAATGGTGTATTTTAACGAGATTCGCATTTTTATTTAATAAGCTTTGGTCTGTCCCTTAGTGTTTACCATTTATGCAAAAATCATCCAGAAAGAGGAAGTCTTCTGAGAACATTAGCAAAAAATTCAAGTTATGACTTAGAAACTGCCATGGAATTGCGTGTTAAGTGTCCTTCACTGGACACTGACTGACTATCCCTTCGACTGAGGAATGCAGTGGGTATAAATGCTCGTTACGTAAGGTTCTCCAAAGAGAGAAGGTTGGACATCCCTAACCTAAACGGTTTAGTCCACTACTGAACTGTTCCGTCCTCCAGTGAAGAATATCCTAGACTTTTCGCCTCATCTATGCGCCTTGTAGTCTTCTTTTCCGTTTTGGATTATATTCTAAAAACTTTTTTGGTATTCTAGAGTGTTCTATTCATTGTTGAGTCCATTTTTGCTTTCTTTACTATCTATTTACAGCAGGTAGAGCAAGTATTGTGTTCTACCCAAAAATTCGACTGAGATTTCACTGTAAGTACAGGTTTCGAGGTTTCCCGAATTAAAAAGAAAGAGGGGAGCCTCTTCCCGCTTCCCGCGCAATTGCTCTTCCTAGAGCTGTCTGCTGATGACGTCACACGGGAGTCACGTAGTACCGACATTCACACGTGCAGCTTAACCAAGATGGCCACCGGTGGCGTGATAACGCGTAGCAAGCAACAGCGTTTTAACATTAATAGTGAAAATAGTGTTCGCAAAATAAGAGAAGAGGATAACGATGTGGCTGTAATGTATAAAGGAATATCGAGAAATGGAGGCAAGATCGGAGCAAACTGTGAAGATGAGAAATACGAACAAACAAGAAACGCCACATCGGGAGAAAGACAAAGGAAGCGCAACGAAACAGAAGTGGTGGCATCGCTGCAACTGGTAATCGAACTATTGAGCAAGGATCTGCAAGCAGCTCGACTGGCACTAAAAAACAGCGAATCCCAAAATGAGAACTTAACGACGGAAATAATAGAACTGAAAGAGAAAAATCATGACATTGAGACTGAAAATAGCTCGCTAAAGTCGAAACTAGAACATGAGTACGAGCTTGTACAGGTGCGAAGCAAACAAAGGCGACGATACTCAGAGTGTGTGAGTGGAGGCAATAAAAATAAAATGCACTTAGAACGTTGTGCTGGAGCAGACTTTACGAGCACAAATAAATTCCACCCGTTGAGTGAAGTGCCAGAAATGGACATGATGGCGGAGGGTTGTGAGTGTAAATCACGCAAGGAGAAAGAGTATCGAAAACCCAACAAAGTTGTACTTTTAGGGGACTCTGCTAAAATTCTCTGGAGAACTGAGTAAGCAGCAGGGACACAGAGTAAACTGCTTCCCAGGAATTAAAATCGGCGAACTTAAACACAAAATAGAACAGTGTAATTTAGTGAAAAACGACACGGAAGTTGTTCTACTTCACGTGGGCTCAAACGATATCAAGAAAAGTGTTTACGCGGAAGAAATCATGGACGAAACAATGGATTTTATAAACACCGTCAGAGCCATTGCACCAAAGACAAAAGTAATCGTGAGTGGCGTACTACGCAGACGGGATACAACAAACAAGAAAATACAACGCATTAATCGCGAACTAAATTGGCTATGTGAAAAACGACACTGTGTTTTCGTGGACGGCAACTTCTGGTTTCGGAATCAAGCCTTTGGTATAGACGGAGTACATCTCAACCGTCGAGGTTCCTATGATTTTGGGAAACTATTGTGTGATGTAATAGCCTCACAAATCTGGGAAAACTAGCAAGGTACGAGGTGGATGACATCAAAACTAAGGAAACGGCAGACACACTAAACAGGAAGCATCATGGTTGTTCCACTACAATCCAGCAAGTTCCAGAGGTCAGGGTTAAAAATGTTCCAGTGGAAAACGGAAACACAAGGAAAGCAGAAAAACAAGCAGGGGAGGTAAATGATTGTCTACCGGTAAACAAGGTCTCTATATTACAAAATAATGAAAGTAAATTAGAGAAAGTAAATGGGGCTGAAAAAACTCATTTTAGGATATTTCATCAAAATATACAGTATATTGCAAATAAAAGAGCAGCTATTGAATTGCTAATTCTTGATCTACAGCCAAATATAATTGTTTTCACAGAACATGGGCTAAACGATACGGAAATAAATGCAAACCAATATGAAAATTATACCTTAGCCTCTAGTTATTGTAGAGAAAAATATAAAAGTGGTGGGATAGTGATATATGCAAAAGAAGGTCTGAAATTTAAAAAAATTGACTGTAAACAATACTGTGAGGAAAGATGCTGTGAATTGTCAGCTATAAAAATTACCCTTCAAAAGGTAAATCCTATCATACTAGGTGTCTATAGTCCACCAAATGCGGATAAAGACAAATTTCTAAAATTATTAGAATTATGCCTAAATACTATTACCAAAAATAATAAAATTATTATTGTAGGAGACATAAATATAGACTTGCTTACAGAAAGTAAACAGAAAAAGCTATTATCAGAATTGCTTGTAAGGAGTAACCTAACTATTCAAAAAACTGGCACAACTAGAGTAACACAATATACATCAACGCTTATTGATCATGCATATACTAACATAAAGTCTGAAGACCTAAATATAGCTCTAAAAAAATGGGCTTAGTGACCATTTTGGCCAATTAATAGAGGGTAAGTCTGCAAACATAAAATTAGAACAAATTAAAACACTAAAGGAAGTCAAAAGAATTGTAAATAGAACTACATTAGAAGCATTGAGGGCTAACCTTAAACAGATGGCCTTCAGTAATGTATTTAAAACAACAAACATAAATGAGAAATTCAAGCACTTTATGAATACCCTAAGGCCATGCTTAGAGCAGTCTGCACCAGCTCGAACAGTAGTATATAAGAAACAAAAAATTGAATTCCCATGAAGCTACGCTTTTTCGGGCCCTCATAATCCCACTCCTCCTATACGCCTGTGAAATCTGGGGCATGGCCGCAGATTCCCATCTCCTACGTCTGCAGCGTATACAGAATAGAGGTCTTCGGATAATCTATTCTGTATGCCGCAGATTCCCTTCGAGACTACTGCACGAAGCCTCGTCTCTTCCGTACGTGGAGGACGAAATCAGGCGCCGGGCAAACAAATTGTACGACCAGATTCCACAACACAGGAGTGCCCTGGTTAGGGCTCTTGGGGACTATGACCCCACTGAACGCACGCGTGTGGGACACCGGGTTCCCCGCATGGCTTGCGGGCATCCCCGGTAACGAAGGAGACACCCCTCCAACAGCGTAAGCTGAATACCTTGACAGTCCTCCAAGATAAGCTTGGATTCTAAATTCTAAATTTTACGAACCTCCACATTGGACCCCTACACCAGCAGTGCCTAACGGAAGTTGCACACTGAATAAGCAGCCGCTGAGGAGCATAATCTTGCTGCCTCCTTACAACCTACTACCTCAGTTTTCACCCGCCACCCTGCAAAACCCCACATCCCGTCATAAAGTGGTTAAGCCCTTAAAAGGGCAGGTACACGCATGACACACCTCGGGCTGTTCTCAGCCTGCCAACTGGTAGTCTAGTCTAGTCTGATTGGTCCACCAAAGGAATAGAAAAATCAAAAAAGAGAATGGAATTCTTAAACAGTCTAACAGTCACTAAATTAGATGAAAACTCATACAGTTACATTAAAAACTACAAAATCACACTGCTTGCAGTGATAAACGAAGCAAAGAAGCTTCACAACAAAACATTGCTTTTAAATGCTGAAAATAAAATTAAGGAAACGTGGAATATCATTCAAACCGTACATAAAGAAAACCTCTCTAAATGGGTTGAGAATTTGAAAATTGTAAAGGATGACTGCCTAACTCTAGACCCAGCGATCATAAGTAATGCCTTTAATGAATATTATATAAACGTTGTAGCAAAGATGGGAATTAAGACAAGAGACCACAAAATAAATGAAAGCTCAGTTTGCAACTCAATGATATTAAGAGAAATCACCCAAGCAGATGTCATTAAACAAATAAATACACTGAAATGTAAAAGATCTAGCGGCCTAGATGAATATTCAAACCAAATGATAAAATACCGCAAATATGAAATAGTGGACACTTTGACACATATAATAAATGAAAGCTTTAATGTAGGAACCTTCCCAAGTAAACTAAAACAGGTAGTAGTTAGGCCAGTGTACAAACAGAAAGGTTCCAAAGAAATGATTGAAAACTATCGCCCTATATCTCTCTGCTCAGGATTCTCTAAAATCATGGAAGGCCTTTTCCTTGAACAACTTTAGAACTACTGTAACAAATTTAATATCATATCACCAAATCAGTTCGGCTTCCAAAGAAAGAAATCAACATTACATGCAGTTAGCTTAGGAAAAGATAAAATTGTTCAGGCTTTAGACAGAAAGGAGATAGTTCTGGCAATTTTTCTTGACCTATCAAAAGCTTTCGACTGTGTGAACATTAAACATCTATTGTCAAAATTGGAAAACTTCGGGATAAGAGGCATACCGCTAGAATGGTTAAGTTCATACTTGCAAAATAGAGAGTACTGTGTTGAAGTAATTCATAATAATGGGGAACGACTTAAAAAAATTAAATCAACATTTAAAAGCATAACACATGGAGTACCTCAGGGTTCAAAACTGGGACCATATCTATTGACCCTGTACATAAATCACTTATTTAAAATAATACAGGATGCAGGAGGTTTGGCCATTGGGTACGCTGATGACACAACAATAGTGATAACAGGTAAGACGGAAGCAGAAGTACAAGATAAAGCAAATTCTTTATTAGAACTAATTCGAACTTACTTAGAGACATTAGGAATGGCACTTAATGCAAACAAAACCGAATGGATGCAAATTACGATTAGTAATAAGGCACAAAGTAACATCACATTAGCAATACAAAATAAAAATATCTCCCAAGTTACACAGACAAATTTTTTAGGAATAGTCATAGACAATAGCTTAAAATAGCACAAACATATAGAAAAGGTTAGTAACAAAATCAATAAGGGCATATACGTATTGAAACAGATAACACAAATTATGGATAAAGATAGTATACTAAAGGTTTATTATGCATTTGTACATTCACACCTAAATTATGGGATTATTTTATGGGGAGCAGTGGGTAAGAAAAATATACTGAGAATATGTAGGGTACAGAAAAGAGCAATTCGAATACTGAAACTGAAACATTTTACGATATAATTCAAATCCCATCGTACTATCTAAGTATCTCTACTCTAGTTTCCTTGTTTTCTGACATGAAATGTCAACGCAGGCGTTTTAATTGAACAAAAACAAAGCTCTCACTGTGTAATATTTCGTAAAACAGAAATGAAAATCATCTGTAGGAGGAAGGAACAACAGTGTGCCACATAATCGTGCAATTATTACTTTGTTAAGAGCTTTCAACACACTTTTTTCACTTTCTTTAGGATTTAGGTTATAATTGCAACGCAGCCCTTACTAAAAGGCCTTTTAATAATGTAATAAACGAAAACAGAATGTGATACTGACATTCTTTCCCTATTAAGACAGTATTTTATTACCTGAGCTGTTCTTCTAAGAATAGCTGTGTGGCCACTCTTTTTCAACAATATGAAAATGCAGCGCAGAGGAAAATGAAATAAATAACACAATTACGACAGCTATCATTTTTGAAAATACCAATATATTTGAAACGGAGAGTGAGAGAGGGGGCGGGAGAAGGTTTGTCTATCGCTTTCACCTATGAATCCTTTATAATGTATAATGAAATTTTATCTCTGTTAACATGAATATATAGAAGGATAAGCCTTGGTAAGAATACTTTGCGCAAGAGTGAGCAAAGAAAATCATTTGTATATAGCACATCAGATTTCCATCATTGAAATATATGCTGTGCATATTTTAATACATTAAACAACTATAAATAATTTTAGTTAGACATATTGTGCGTTTTCATAGATGACCTCAGTGATAAAAACTAGAGAAAATCTGATTTGAGGCTATAAAATAATGTGATTAATTGCAAATTACGTTTATTTGTGAAATATCATCAAAGTATTGTATAATTCCAAGGTTATTCCAGCACGGGCCGATTGCTCCTTGGGAAAGAAAATATTGTCCGTATTTCCCGAATGTGAAAGAAGCACTGCATAGCTATACAGGAAGGGTCATTAGCCTTTCGTTCATGTTATACCTGAATTTCAGTACGGTTTGGGATAAGGCGGTGCACACCTTTGACAAAACAAAGGTCATTGTATTTCGCTTCCTTTTATCTTTCTGTTTATCTTAAAAGGATTGGAGTCATTCTGTCTCAGCCAGGGCGCATTTAAAATGGCACGAAGTAGCATAATAAAACGTGCCGAATTGCCCTATGAGATGCATTTAGTGGTACGTGTTAACGCACTAATTTCTAAGACAGAAAAGTTCGTATTTTCTGGAAAACACATCTTGAAGTCACGCCTATGCAATTATTCCGACGAATCACAGAACAATATTTTAAATAATATCTTTAACTTGGGGAACTTGTTAGGCCGACTGAACAGTGGTACCAAAAAGTGAAGGAATTTGAAGTTATATTTGCGGGATTCCATGGCTTTAACGTTTCAAAATGTGCTGGAGTGATGAAAGCACTTTCTGGCATGATTTGCTCTAAATTTCCTGAATTGGAGAAAGAATTGTTTCCCTATACGTCAGGACCCGCACTTTCATTAGGATACGGCATTTAAATAACAAACTAAAAGCTGTAAGTATGACAAAAACGAACGCGAGGACGTGTCAGCAGTGGGCGTCAGCTACTTCTTCTGCAACAACATGACCAAATGTAAGTCTACTTTTAAGATCAAACAATAATTTGTTACTTCTTATTTTGATTGTAGTTTCGGTGGCGGTGGTAAAATTGGTTTGTAATTAGCAGAATGTATTGACGAACGTTTCTAATGTGTTTTCAGTTAAGGTATCTTTTCTATCACATATCACTGTATTTTTCTACACTTTATTAATTATTGCTTAAGTGTTTATGCACTGGAACTGTCAGTCAATGCTTTAAATGGTATATGTCGAAACTGGTTTAAAGCGCTCACTTTCTATTGCCATCTGAATTGCGCGCGCTCTCAGACCTCCATGTGACGTATGTTGCTTGCAACCAATGGCAGCAATTGTGCCGGAGTGGCCTACCTTCTTTCTCTAGTTACCTTGAAGAAAGCCATTTTACGAGCGCGCGTATGTGTGTGTACATTAACAAAATGAACCCGACATATGCTAAGATTTTTGCATGAATGAATATCTTGGACATATACCAAACTTCCAAGAATGCGACATGAACATTTTCAAGAAACTTCTCCACGTCAAAATACTGTTTACGTGGAACATTTCGTTATTTCTTATTTTCTCAAAAATGGCCAAACGATTTTGATTAAAACACCACAATTTAAGATATTTGCATGAAATTTAAAAATTTGGGTATCTTGAATTTTCCGGGAATAGCCTGAGAAGACTTTTTCCTTTTAAATAAATTCTGTATAATTTGTAATGCATACAAGATAGATAAAATATTACTGTACAATAGCCATTTCTTATAAAAAGTGTTTGCGGATTTAACCTTTACTATTAGTTCTTTCTTCTTCCTTTTGCTTTCTGTATAATATAATAAGTAGTGGAAGCATTCATTTTTTAAGATTTAACGTCCTTCAACCGGTTGTCATATCGATGACTGAAATGGGTGAAATTATGCATCCTATCTTCTAGATACCCCAACTTTTACCTATATGTAGTCGCATTTGGTGTGAACAAGGAACCAAACAAAGTGCCTTTATCATGTATCACACGGCATTTTAGTGAGACAACATGAAATAGAGCATGTTTCGAAAATTTCCAGAGAATATTGCAGGAATGTTAATACTACTGGGTATCGCAACTAATAAAGGAAGTACTGGACGAACCGAGCGGGCTAGCTCAGGTGGTAACGTCTGTGGCCCGCATTCGGGAGTTCGCGGGTTCGCGTGGCCGCGCACTCTGACGTGGGTTTTCTGTGGTTTCCCCATGTCACTTAGGTGAATGCTGTGCATTATTTCATACCACGGTTTCCTTTCCATCATTTTCCTTAATTACATTTCCTTGTCCTCTTTCAGGTGTACTTTCAGGCGTGTAGTGTTGGCAGTGCCGAGCAGATGGCGCGGATGATTGCGCATGACAACTGCTGTTCTTGGCGCTAGGTGGCGTTTTGTGGACCTTGTCCTCCGTCAGGGTGGGGGGAGGGGGATACTCAGTGCGACACAGAAACCGTGGTGTGCTGGCTGCTTGGCGGGGCCTGGCGCCGGGATGAAGAGATCTCAGCACTTGTTAGGGACTTCCGAGCGTCTCTGTGGCATGTCTAGCTGCGACCCTGTGTGGCACCTTCGGTTCCATCATTTCATCCCTACCTCCTGGGGGGTGGTAGCCACAACATCTGTGTAAGTCAAAGTTAGCGAGGTGTCCCTTCTGTGTCTGTACCCTTTACCCTTTTACTCTTTAAGTCCTGGATGGGGACGTCAGCACTTTGGTCTTTTGTACCTGTGCCCCGGGAGGTATGGGAGAGGTGAGAGGAGACAGAGGGCGACCGATTCAGGAAATCCGACAGAGCAGAGGGTACAACTTCTAACAGTTCCAGATTGAAGCTCCCGGTGGCATCTGGTACAACCAACACCCTCCCTTGGTGGAGGTTAGCACATCCTCCTAGGATGCTCGAAAGCCAGAGTCCCCACTGCCGGAGACGGAGGTTTACAGAGAGCATCCTTTTACCCTGTCTTGTAGCGCCAGAGACACCTGTCGAGGCGGTCAACCCTGAAAGAACTATGCGGATGAAGGGTGAAGTGAGGTGAAATGGAGGGAGAGGAAATTCGGGGGATGTAACGAACCTTCCCAGCATTTGCCCAGCCACCTGGGAAACCCCGAAAAAACATGGGTCAGGAAGGTGGGCCAGCCATACCACACGGTAAGAGGGCGCCTAACTCCATGCTTGCCCGGAGCAGAGAAGCTAGATTGACCCGTGACTGTAAGTAGGTGCATAGATTAGATTAGATTAGATTGTGTTCAGCGAGTTCACAAATAGCCATGGAGGCTGGTGAACATTGAACATGTCAATTGTAATGTACAAAACATTGTCAATAAATATACAGAATGAGCACATAAAAACTCATTATATACAGGAAAAAAAGAAACAAACAAGCAACAGCAAAGGGGATAATGGAAACACAATCAAAGCTTACCTGAAATTTGTCAGATAAGAATTGAATTTTGTGTTAGTTTTACACTAGGCATTTACAGCCATATTCTACCGTTTAGTTGTAATATAATAATAATAATAATAATAATAATAATAATAATAATAATAATAATAATAATGATAATGATAATGATAATGATAATGATAATGATAATGATAATGATAATGATAATGATAATGATAATGATAATGATAATGATAATGATAATGATAATGATAATGATAATGACAATGACAATGACAATGACAATGACAATGACAATGACAATGACAATGACAATGACAATGACAATGACAATGACAATGACAATGACAATGACAATGACAATGACAATGACAATGACAATGACAATGACAATGACAATGACAATGACAATGACAATGACAATGACAATGACAATGATAATGATGATAATGATGATAATGATGATAATGATGATAATGATGATAATGATGATAATGATGATAATGTTAATAATGATAATAATGATAATGATGATAATGATGATAATGATGATAATGATGATAATGATGATAATGATGTTAATGATGATAATGATGATGATAATGATGATGATAATGATGATAATGATGATGATAATAATAATAATGATAATAATGATAATAATGATAATGATAATAATGACAATAATGATAATAATGATAATAATGATGATAATGATGATGATGATAATCATGATGATGATGATGATGATAATCATGATAATCATGATGATGATGATGATGATGATGATGATAATAATAATAATAATAATAATAATAATAATAATAATAATAATAATAATAATAATAATAATAATAATAATAATAATAATAATAATAATAATAATAATAATAATAATAATAATCATAATCATAATAATAACAACAATAATTCATCTAGAGATCACTTACAGACTTATATAAGCTTTCACAGGATGATGTGTCATTTAGATTACCTTATACAGAATAAAATGAGTTAAAAATTACTTACAAAGTTACATAAGCATTAACTCGAATAATTTGTCATTTAAATAATCTTATACAGAACAAAATGAGTTAGAAACTCCTTACAAAGCTACACAAGCATTAACAGAAATGATTTGTCATTTAAATAATCTTATACAGAATACAATGAGTTAGGAACTACTTACAAAGCTACATGAGCATTAACAGGAATAATTTGTCATATAAACAATCTTTTATAGAATAAAATGAGTTAGAAACTACATGTAAAGCTACATAAGCATTAACAGGAATAATTTGTCATTTAAATAATGTTGTACACAATAAAATGAGTTAGAAACTACTTACAAAACTATATAAGCATTAACAGGATAATTTGCCCTTTAAATAATCTTATACAGAATAAAATGAGCTAGAAACTATTTATAAGGCTAAATAAGTAACAAAGTTACATAGATATTTGCAGCATAGTTTGAAATTCACATATAGAATAAACTGAGCTACATAGAAATTAATAGGATAATTGGTCATTCAGATAATCTTGTACAGAATAAAATGATTTTGAGCATGGGTACTCTTTAGCAGCTGTTTTAAAAGCATTGAAATTGTCAACTTTTCCCTTAAGGTTATTAGGAAGGGCATTAAATATTTTTATGGTTTCATAATATACACCTTTCTGGAAGCAAGAAAGTTTTGCACTGGGATGATGGATATTACTCTTCTGTCTAGTGTTTATTCCATGAATTTCTTTGTTTGTTGTGAATAAGGATCGATTGCATATAAAGAATTTTAGAATCGAGAATATATACATACTGGGTAAGGTTAATATGTTTAATCTTCTGAAAAGATCATTGCATGAGTGTCTCCTATGGGTGTTAGAAATAATTCTTATAACCTTCTTTTGTATGAGGAATATTTGTTTACTGTCTACTGAATTTCCCCAGAATAAAATACCGTATTCCATTATAGAGTTAAAATATGCATAGTAAACTAATTTGAGTGTATCTATGGAGCTAACATTTGCCAGCGCTCGGATAGCATAACAGGCAGAACTGAGTTTGGGTAAGATATACTTAATGTGAGCTTTCCAATCTAAATATTTGTCAACTTGAAGACCCAGAAATTTGATGTTATCAATTTGTTCTAATAACATATCGTTAATCCCTATTTCAATTGGAGTGTGTGATGAGTTATGAATTTAATCACTTTTGTTTTATCTAGATTAACAGATAATTTGTTGGCTTTAAACCAGTAGGACATGCAGTTCAAAACATAATTCGATTTAATTATACATTCATTTAAGTTTTTGCTGGTGACCAGCACACTAGTGTCATCAGCGAACAGTACAGAACTTGCTATATTCTTTATATAAAGTGAAAGGTCATTTATATAGATCAGAAATAATAGAGGCCCTAATACTGAACCTTGGGGTACTCCATGTGCTACTGATTTCCAATTTGAAGTTTGTTTTCCATTATCAGTATCACTGTTTACTTTAACGCTCTGCTTTCTTTCCTTTAGGTATGATATGAACCAACTTAAATTTTCATTTTTAATTCCATAGAATTCCAGTTTTGCTAACAGAATGTTATGATTTACACAATCAAATGCCTTTGCTAGGTCACAGAAAATACCGCCTACATGCATTTTATTGTTTAGGGCAGTTAACACTTCATGTGTTTTTTTTATCTTTAAAAAATTAATTTATTTTCCAGCCAGTGTTAAAGAAAAGTGCCTTTTTATAATAAAACTTAGCATACAGTGATTATAAACATTTGTGTTTACCATCCTGTTAATTTTTCTTATATCTATGAACAAAAACACATTGATCCTCATGATTTTAATTTTAATTTTGCACACAAAAACATGTAATTGGATGACAAATTTCAATCTCTATACGTAACTTCTACAATGTGAGTTTCAAAATCGCTATTTACTGCCAAACTGTACCTTGTATTCTCTTTCTTTCTGCCACTTTACTAACAGATATGTTTCCTATTTATATTTCGTCTTTTATTGCTAACATTCAAATTAAAAAAAACAAAAAAACAAAACATAACGAGCCATGAAAAAATGTAAACAGGTTCTTTGTGTACACATGTGGTAATACGGTTAATCCTTTGCTACCAAATAGTGTTACTATCATTTCAAAAACACAGAGTTCTGGCAGTCTGTAGCAATAAAATGGACATACTGGATGCGCAAACCACTGTGCAGCACTGCGATTCAATTCTAGTTACCGAGATTCTGGTTGGTGTTTTGGTGGTTTGAAGCTACTCCGCATCTTCTTGTTTTTATTCTTTGCACTTCCAGAACTACCTGCCTGGAATGCCATCCAACTATTTATTCGGTTTTGTCGTGATTCTTCAAAATTTTTCTGCCACTCTCTTTTAATGGTTGCTCTCTCTTCCTCCTCAATTTCTTGCTGCCTTTTACGTTTACGTTCTTCCATATGTCGCTGCTCCAGTTCTCTTCTTTTCCGTTCCATATCAGCAAAGAGTTTCATTGTCATAACATACACTGACTGTTTATAATTAACTGGATCATCCTCGTCAACTCTTGTGTCCTTTCCTTCTCGTTTTAATTTCTTTCGCTTTTCATTTATCATTAGGTCTGTTCGTCCTTTAGCCTCTTCTATAACATCCAAGCATTTGTTCAGAGTTTCTTTATTTTCAAGCGTTTTCCATGCTTTGTTGATAATTTCAAAAGCTTGTTGTGCGCGTTCTGGATCATCTTGATTTTTGTCTGGATGGACCAAAATTGAAAGCCTTTTGTACTTCTTTTTTACTTCGTCCAAAGAGGCCTTTGGATCCACCTGCAAAACTTCAAAAGGGTTCAAATTGAAATATGTTGATCCTGGTCTTAATAACCTGTCAATTTGCTGTTTAGGTGTCAACACAGAATCACGTCTTTCTATTTCTTTAACTTCGGCGTAAAACTCGTTAAAAGCGTCATCTTCTCTACTTGGCTGAATAATGCCTGAATCCATTGATGAACTTATAGTGAAAAAAGTAAAAATATCAGTAGATGTTTCGATTTATGAAATATATATGCATATGCAAAATCATAGAACTGAGCAGTTATATTGGGTTTTCAAAGGAACCGCGGTTTATGATGTCAGGGAAGTTGAGCCCGACCGGATGTAGTCATTGAACCGTCAAATGTTTGCGGAAAATATTTCACGGCCTTGTTAATGTCCCTTTGATATTTGACAAACTTCACCGAGTTGGCCGTGCTGCCCTCTACGGACGAAGCCACGTCACATTTGATTGTGTTGTGGAAGTAAATAAATTATTTATTGAGAAGTATGAATATATTTCGTCTTTTGGGGGATTTATCCCATCTTTTGGCGATAATTGTGCTTTTACTGAAGATATGGAAAACAAGATCATGTGCAGGTAAAGTCTGAGAAAAACTGTTTGCATGTAATTTGCAAGAATATATTAAAGCTGCCGGTACATGATGGGTGTAGCAGTTTAAGGGGATTTTTTTAACTGCCAGGTTATTCTGAAGCACTAAAATGCTCCGAGTAACACCCATTGTGTTACGGTAATGTAGACACTAAAAATAGTAACATTTTAATAGTATTGAGTTTGTTTTGATTGGAGATTTTTGATAAGGTCACTGACATTAGTAATTTTATTCATCATCGCTTAAGTTAAGATTATTAGATCAGATATGATGCCATGACGTTTATTGAGTAGTGGTTTTGTTGGATTTCAGGAATTTCCGGCAAGTCACAGATCCTTTTCGCGATCGTGTACACTACACGTTATTTGGACCTCTTGACGACTTACATATCAGCATATAACACGGTTATGAAGGTGGTATTCATTGGCGCATCGTATGCAACGATATACCTCATGTATATGAAGTTTAAGGCTACGTATGACCATAATCATGACACTTTCAGGTAAGTAAATCTGGCTTGCTGTATTCCAGTTAATTGGACACTTTCAAGGGTTTAAAATTATTCTAGTAAGCTAGACTTGTTGGAAACGTGATTAAGGGTGCCGGAGAAGAAAATTTTGAATGTTCCTAGGTATGCTGGCCCAATCTCAGACAGTTCAGAAATGACAAAAAGTAGTGATCAGAATAATGGAGAGTGCCTTGTAAATACCTTGTGAAGTGCTTAAGGAGTAGATGTTACCTCGGCAAAGTCATTTAACCACCCTCGCAATTTTGGAGCCTTTCTTATTAGGAAATGTTGCATGAAGACAGCAGAAAATGACATTTGTTGGAAACTGCATACGCAAGAATGAGTGTCAACGTAAGATCATTCCCTTAGTTTCCTGGATCATTGGGTTGTAACTACATTGATGTTTCGACTATGCTCTGTCTTCACTTTGCGTAACTGCTCTGCTGTTCTTATAAAAAGCATTCCTCAATTATTTTTGTGGCTTAGAGTCCTCAGTCCCTTGGCTACACTGTGTGGCTTAGTATCAGTATCATGTTGCCATCTATGACATGTGCACAGTGCATCAGACCGAGTAATTGGGCCAGCATACCAAAGTCCCTGCTCATTCTGTTAGAGCATGAATGTAGTACCAACATTTGCTGCAAGTTACCAAATGGAGCTACTTTAAGAACATGTAGGTTTTTGTTAAAATTGCAGGCAATATTGGTTTCAGATGAATGGAGGGGAGAATTGTTGCCATACAAGTTGCCTAAACTATGACATTGTTGTGTGCAAGGACGTAGTGAATGTACATTGGTAGATCGAAGATCAAGTTTTGT
Source organism: Tenodera sinensis (assembly GCA_030765045.1). Taxonomy (NCBI): domain Eukaryota; kingdom Metazoa; phylum Arthropoda; class Insecta; order Mantodea; family Mantidae; genus Tenodera; species Tenodera sinensis. The sequence continues at coordinate 355,859,842 of CM060964.1, read as the reverse complement.
AATACATATTCTCAATCATAAACCTCATATTGATATAACCTAATGTGAATGTCATTCTAAAGCTATTATGAAATGCAAAACCACATGTCTATAATCAGTGACATGTAATTCCTAATTTACAAAATGTAGCCGTTCCGCTCCTGTATAGGGGAAACAAACTAATGCAGCTCAGTAATAATCCTGAGTAAATAAGGAATGATTTACACACAAGAGTTTGCTCACACAAACTCAGTAAACTCACCCAGCCACCGATTTTAGCGACATCAGTTATATAGCAGAAAGTAGCACCATATTAAGAGGGAAGGTAGTAAAATGTTGCTTAGGTAATATTGCCAACAAATGAAAATGCAAGAAAAGGAGGTTCAAGTATGTGCATTCCAGGAAAGACAAGTGCATCACTTCTTATAGTGTGTGAGGTTTAAGTTGAAACATGGCATGTAGAAAGCGATAGCACTATATTCCACAAAACAGTAGGTAATTCTTAACTGCCTAATCTCAAAACCTTTACTATTGAAACTTACTATTTGAATTCTGGATTGCAGAGGTGTTCCTATTTCCCAACACCTGCTTGTATCAACACAAGAACCAGCGAAGCAAGGACAGCTAAACCTATCGGGATCTTTTCCACATTTTTGTATAAACTTTTCCATATTTCAAAAGTATAACTGATTCTGAGAGAGTAGGCAGTGAAGGGTGACTGTGACAGTGTTTCTCAGCACTTCTTCTTTACCTGACTACCCTCATCTTATGTAGGACATACTAGCCGGTGTCTGTGGTCAGACGCTTGTCGGGAAGCAGGGGAATCTATGGACTGGATAGAGTGAAGACCTGGAAGGGGGTGGTCAGCCAAGCACCAGGTATGATAGTGGGGAATGGGATGTTTTGAAATGCAGACGAAAGTGATGATGGAGCATTTGGTGGAATGAGGGGCATGGGAGGCTGGAGAACCTGGAGAAAACCCGTCCAGGTGCTGCTTTGTCCACCATGAATCCATGTATGGGTCCCTGGGATCGAACCCAGGCCACCTAGGTGGCAGGCAAATGGTCTAACTGCTTGGCCTTGGCACCACCATTTCTCAGCACTTGGACTGTAATTAGTGAACCCGCCCCACCTAGAACCGCCAGGTAGCAGCACAAGTTCATGTTTCAACTTAAACCTCACACATTATAAATGAAGCAACTGCCCTGTATCCACCACAAGAATAAAATGTAAGAATATAACTATCGTGAATCATTGGGGTTTACCTTCACAGATTTTATGATTATTCCTTGTTGTTATTCTGCAGCTGCAGCAGGCCACAACCATTTTACTCCTGTACTTATAAAAAGCAATCCTCGGCTACGCTTTGTGACTCAGGGCCCTAAATCAGCAGCAGCGTAGTGCTATGTTCAGAGTGTTGTTGGCAGCGGAAGCAATGATCTCATAATGCAGGGGTCAATATTGGGTCCATTGCTCTTTCTGGTTTTCTTAAATGATTTACCTTTTAATCTCAATGAACATTCCAAGCCAATACTTTTTGCAGATCACACCAGTGTACTTATATCTGAGAAAGAAATCTTAAACATAACTACAACTGCATTTTTGGAGTTGAACATTTGGTTTGAAGCCAACAAATTAATTCTAAATTATGATAAAACATCATATATTCAATTTAGAACTAAGAATAAAAATTATTCCAGAATTGAATATTACTTATCACAACTTCACCATAAATAAAGTAGGTTGTACAAAGTTTCTAGGGTTAGAAATAGATGAACAAATGAACTGGAATAAGCACATACTCAACTTATTTCTTACACTCAGCTCAGCTTGTTTTGGCTTGAGTTTTGACTTGCTACATCAAAATACTCTGAAAGCATTATACTTTGTTTATTTCCATTCTGTCATTAGCCACAGTGTTATTTTCTGGGCTAATTTGGTACAAAGTGGGAGGATCTTCATTTTACAAAAAGAGCACTACGAATTTTAAGTAGTGCTGAAGCCCGTCAATCATGCAGAGCCTTGTTCAAGAAGATGGGTATTCTAACACATTTTTTCACTAATGGCTGATAACTACAATATCTTTAAATTCAATTCTCTTGTACACAATCACAGTGCTAGACACAGAAATGACTTCACAGGCCATGTAACTCCTTGTAGATTTATCAGAAAGGTTCCTGCTACTCCGCCATACATATATATAATGGTCTTCCTTTAGCTTCAAAACCCAAAAGACTTGAAGATTTAAAATGGAACTGGGAAAGTTCTTGCTTGTGCATTCTATTTGCAGGAATACTGTACTATACCTCCTTTCTCCCACTAGTGTTAACCCTATTAGATATAATGATTGTTTTTAGGTGTTGGAGGGGGGGGGGGAATAATTGCATGGTTGTATGACGTATTCTATATCCTTGAGCCTGGCTCATTCTAGGATCAAAAGAACAAGATGCCTTACAATGCTTCAGGCGGGATGCATGTGATGACTATTGTGTTACTTGTTTGTAAGGAACTTAGGTGCATATAATTGCCATAAAAGCATTTAAATATTTGAGAGGTAGAATTGGAACTAAAAAATTCAATGCCTCACCTGGGATTTGAACCACATACCCTCTGCTTACCAGGTGGGTGCTCTAACCATTAAGTTGCTGTGACAACCTGCCAGAATGACATTGAATTCTCGAACCAATTCGTATTTCTCCTGGTAGACCACAAAGGCGGTCTCATATCAGAGACAATTACCCTGAAGGTGACTTACTATCTTAAGTACTTTATGTCCCGGGGTTAAATAACCTTCAGATGGTAATTATTATTTATTTATGCCAACATACTGTTGGTGTTTTTAAACACACAATGTTTGAGAGGTAGAATTGGAACTAAAAAGTTCAGTGCCACAGCTGGGATTTGAACCACAGACCCTCCGCTTACCAGACACACAGTAAGCATGTGTGTTTAAAAACACCAACAGTAAGTTTGTTGGCATAAATAAATAATACTTAGCATTTAAATATATTATCTGCAATCTTAATTAGTGTTCATTATCTGTATTTATCATAGATAGGAATAATGTATATGTGTAGTCATTCAGTCATGTTGATCAGATGATGTGGCACCAAGTATTGTTTGTAATGGTATAAGTGAGCCTCTGTGGTCTGGTGGTCAGCATGCTACCTTACCCTGGGTTTGAATCCTGGCTGGACGGAGGGAATTTTTCTATAGCCAGGATTATTTTCCATCCTCCCTAGAGTCCATAAGTATGAATGAGACTGTGTAAATTCAGTGTAATAAACAAGAGTAAACCAGCCCAAAGATGAACACCATGTAAACAAGTGAACGTCCTGCTGATGAGCAATTGTTCCAGAAGGTAAAAAGCCGCTGATATCACCTTAAATTTTAACATATAAATTAAGCAAAAAAAAATAATTATAAATCCATCACAAAATTTTGCCATTCCTTTAATGAAACTAATTTGCAAACACTTAGAGCACTTTACTTAATAAAAACCGGGAAGCAGTGTTTGTTGTACAAGGTGCTAGAGAAACTAAATAAGTTCTGTCACTATTTGTATTATTACATTAATTTATATTGTCCTCCCTCTGCTATAAGTAGAAATAACTCAAAAACTACTAATTATCAATGATCACTTTTAAAATTAAATATTTATGCATCCTTCTGAGAATTGTCGAGTTATAAAAGAGTAGTGGTGATTTAAACTTCACTGATACTAAGTTAAAAATGTAAAAAAAAAAAAAAAAAAAAAAAAGATTTATGATGAATTAGAAGTCAAATGATGCAGCATCAGTAACAGAGTACTCAAAATATAAGTTAAGCTAATTAGAAAGTGATTTATGAATTTTGCTGTTTTCAACTTCCAAATAATAACTCACACATTCAAATTCAAGATGGTAATACTATGATAAAAGGTGCTAAAGCAGTAGCTGAAATAACGATATATCACTTTGCCTCATTTAGAAGAAATCTTCGCTTGAATGAAAATTTACAGAGTTCCACCAGTTACATCAGAGAAATAAAAAAATACCACTAGTATTGATTTACATCCCACCAACAACAAAGAAGTTCTGTCCATAATAAAGACTTTAAAATCTAAAAACAGTACAAACCTACCTCACTAGTTAAAGTATGCAGCCATGAAACAGCTAATCTTCTTGTAGAGATCAACTCCTTGGCATTTTTACTTTCTCTACTATGTATAGTAAGTAGGGGAAACATTGTATTAGGCCCAAACATTCCATGTTGAGATTTCACCGGAAATATATGTTTTGAGGCTCCCTGAATCCAAAAAAAGTGTTTTTAGAATAAGGTCCATGTGTGTGACTGTCTGTGAACAGTATAACTCAAAAACGAAAGGTTGGTTGAAACCCAAAGTAACTTCCTTTGACACACAGATCTATTGATTGATTGAGGAACATCAATGGATGTAACCCTTAGAACACGCTTCATGACAATATTAGATTAACCTATGTAGCACAATTGTAGTACTATGTACAAAAAATTATGCATTAAAAAAAAAAAACTTCCTTTCATAACTTTCTTTGAAGGACGTGGCACAAGGATTTTGAAGAAAATTCCTCCACCCTAAAGTACCCTTTACATGGAAAATCTTTCATCAGTCTGGGTGGTTCAGTTGGTTAGATACTGGTCTACTGAATCCAAGGTCGCGGATTAAAATTTGGCCCAGATCAATGGTTTTTAAGTGTGCTTAAAACCGACAGCTCCATGTCAGTAGATTTGTTGGCATGTGAAAGAACTCCTGCGGAATGAAATTCTGGCACATGGCAACGTTGATATGATCCTGGCAATTGACTGTCACTAAACAAAATAATTTAATTTTAATTTCATGCAAAACTTTTCGAAAATTTTGATTTTCTTGAAAATGGCTACAACGATTTTTATTAAAATGCCATATGTTTAAGATAGTGTTATTGCAAATGAAATATATATTTTGAATTTTCTCACTAATGCTCATGTAGTCCTGTTTACTCTTGACTTTTACATTACTGGTAAACTGTAAGAGAGACCAAATCTTACAAAAAATGCAGAGCTCTTTACAACACACAATTTATGTCCCAATGCATTTGTTTGTGGAGTGAACCACTTCAGAGGTATTCCTTGTTATTTGTGTGAGTTCTGTAATACTTATACTTTTCTGAAATGGAAGGTCTTTATTCACTTTTTTATCCCTTCGATTTGTAAAGAGAATGGAATTTCAAAGCCTTAATTTAGCGACCAGTTTTAAAAGATATGACTCATTCAAAGCCTACTGTATTCCCATATTCCTCTTGCACCTACAGGCAAATATGCAATAAAATTTCTACAAATGTTAATCTCGGCTAGCATGAAGAAGATAGAGGAATATGTGTTTGTAAGAATAGTTAGTACAAGAGTAGAGAAAGTCATGTGACTGTAACACATCAGATCTTTTCTGACAAACTAAAAATAGCTAAGGTTATATCAATATTTAAAAGGAGGCAAAACCTGAGATATAGACTGATATGATTACTATCAGAATTATCTTAAAACTTTTGAGTGCTTTATACATAACCATGTAACAAAACATTTAGCTAAGTTTAATCTGATCCCAAGCAACAAAATGACTTACTGACAAGTAAATCCACTGGAGGTGCTCTATCAGATCTTGTTGAAATGATTCTTGAAAACATTGATTCAGATAAATGTACCATTGCTGTTCTATTAAATCTTATAAAAGCTTTTGATGACATTGATACAAATAAGTTATAGACTTGGGCACATACGAGGGTGGTCTGAAAAGTTTCCGACCTAATAAAGATACAAGACATTTTTTCAGAATTTTTATTTTAGTCTTCTTGAAACTGTACACACTTCTCCCAGCGATGCTCCCATCTCCATAACCCGTCCAAATAGTACTCTGTGTTTTTCTATGCAAAATAATTGTTCACGAAGGTGATAGCCTCTTCATTTGACAAAAATCTCTGCCCTCCGAGTGCAATTTTCAGATGAGGGAACAAAAAGAAGTCACTTGGGGCTAGATCTAGTGAGTAAGGGAGATGGTCAAGCAGTTCAAACCGTAATTTTTGGATTTTCGCCATTGCAAACACTGAGGTGTGAGATGGTGCGTTGTCTTGGTGAAACAGGATTTTCTTTTTCTGCAAATGTGGCCATTTTTCCACAAGTTCTGCCTTCAGGTTGTCAAGTAATGATGCGTAGTATGCCCCTGTAATGGTTTTTCCTTTTTGAAGATAATTAAAATAAATCCATGACTATCCCAAAAAACAGTTGCCATCACTTTCCCAAATGAAAAAACCATTTTTGCTTTTTTTGGAGCCGGTTCTCCCTTTGGAGTCCAGTGTTTGGATTGTATTTTTGTTTCGGGCATATAATGGTGCATCCAAGTTTCATCTACAGTAATTAATCGGCGCCAAAACTCGGATACACGGCACCAAATGCGCTGACAGCTTTCTCATGTCTAAATGTTGATTTAATATGTGACAAACATGTTCTTTTGACATTTTCATATCCTCTGATATCTCTCTCACTTTAATTCGGCGGTCGTCTAACACCATTTGGTGAACTTTGGCGATGTTTTCATCTGTATATTGCTCCGCCAATAATCACACATTGCCATTCTCTGTACTCAGCTATTACAACCATGGTATCTTTAATTGCAGCAGTGCGAGGTTAGAATTGCACTCGGCTCATATCTACAAAATAAACTAAATTTACTAATTAAAGAAATTGATTAAGAAAAGTTAAGAAATATAATTTTGTAAATAAAAACTTTTGTTAATCCGAGTTGTCAGATAGACATGTGGAACCTGACTCAGAATCAGAAGCAGTTATATCACTTGAAGAGTCCAGATTTATAACCGGCCTGTCCAAGCATTTGAAGTAACATGTCCCTCATTTACCCAGGTTTGTCTAAGTCATGATATTGCTTTGTATGTCTTGGTTATGTCTTCTCCACAGTTTTTGTCCTACTGATCAATTACCTATCACATTTTCTTTTTGCAAACTGAAACTCAATGTTTATCAGAAAAGTGTGGAATGTGGTTTTCTTAAATTTGGAAGATCTGGGTCACTGTTCGCTAAAGAAGGCACCTTATCTGTGCTAGGAGGCTCATTGTTTAAAAAGAAACTATGCACTTTAAAGCGAATAGTATTTTTAACAAAATCATCCACCTACATTAGATTTTTGAGGAGTCATTTAGGCATAACCAGCCTCCCTGCACTGCGACCTAGAAGATCTATTGTGCTGACTCTTAACACTATTCAGTCCCAGTTCAACTTGATCCTCTTTAGGAAGCCAAGAAGTTTCCTCGGGGGAATATTCTGAACTTCTCCCGGTGAAGGAAAGGGATTGCTCAGATATCACAGTCTATAGCGAGCAATAGCTTCACAATTACAAAGTATATTCATTGCTGTTTCATTGTCGAGGTCACAGTATCGACAGATTTTTATGTTACTTCTACCCATGTTAAAGAGATGATCTCTAAGAGGGCAGTGTCCAGAAAGAAGGCCAATAGTTAGCCTAAGTTCCTTTTTAAGAAGCTCCTTAGCCTTTTTGTGTGAGTACATAATGAACCTTTTCACATGTATTAACTCGAAATGTTATTCCAGTTGTTAATTTTCATTTTCTGTTCCCACGTTTTGACCTTATTCTTAAGGTAACTATTTGGGACACCACAGAAAGGTTCAGGACCAATGAAGGGTAACTTAGCTCCTTCCTTGCCAGGGCAATCTGTTTCATTGCTTTCAATGTTCTCATGTCCTGGCACCCACATTAAAGTTACCTTATTGCATTTGGCCAGTTGATTGAGAACCGAATAGCAGTTCCAGACCAATCTTGACTCAAAGATGTTAGAATCTGGAGCTTTCAAGGTGGCCTGGCTATCTGGTAAAATATAGATTTTTGGCCCATGCAGGCTTTTATTGGCATTTTGTTATTCGTTGCCTATTTACCCTCCCCTTATGTAGGACATACACCCCCTAGGACTTAAAGCCTGTGCCTAGGGTCTGACACCTGTTGGGGAGCACAGGAACCTATGTACTGGATAGAGTGAAGACCTGGAAGTGGGTGGTCAGCCCAGCACTAGGTATGATAGTGAAGAAAAGGATATGAAATGCAGGTGAAGTCAATGAGTGGAAAGGTGAAAATGGAGCAGTTGGTGGAATGAGTAGTGGGGGAAACTGGGGAACCTGGAGAAAACCCACCCAGATGCCACTTCGTCCACCATGAATACCATGTGCAGGTCCTGGGATCTAACCTGGGCCGCCTAGGTGGTAGGCGAATGGTCTAACGGCTCGGCCACAGTGCTGGCATTCGTATTTTCATGAGCACAAATTTCAATAGCATGTACTTCTGCCTGAAAGATAGAGGCAACTGATCCCAGGGCCTTAGAAGAGCTGAAGTTTGGCCCATAAACCCCCACACCAGCCTTCCCTTCTTTGATCCATCTGTGTGCTGTATGAGTGCTCCTTCAAATTTTGGGCCACCATCTTCCCATATGTTGCGATCTGGTAGGATCACTATGAAGGAGTGATAAAAATTAATCATTTTAGGCATAGTCTGCTTGCCCTAAAATGCTAAATGGCTTTTCCTTTTTCTTTTTAGGGGTGTTTACAGTTCCTGTTTGTTTCATTTCTGTTCTCACATTTGAAATGTATTCACAGATATACTGATTGCTTCAGATGTCAATTTGTTTACATCTTTCACAGCCAGGGTTTCATAACGTTGCAAAAAGCTAAACGTTTAATACGACTGTCTTTGCACCACTTTCTTTAGGCTTTCCACTTTTATGTTTCTGTACACTACTCTTAGGAACTGAGCACTACACCATAATGAGTATATATGGGCACACACACGACTAAGAGGAAGAGTGCCTAAGCATCACTTCACTGCAGTAAACATCGCAATGGAAAATACAGACTACCATGTGATAATAAATGGAAATAAAGTATTTAAGCTCATGTTTAAATGTTTTGGAAGTTGAATTTCAGCATTTGTTCACCTCGTTCATTATTTGAATGTATCAAATAAGTGATACTATATGCAATGTAGTAACAAACTATTTTCACTCACTCCAAAAGTTATGCTGCAGCATGATATCTGTGCACGCCAAGGCTGGATTGGGTATATTACAATATGCTTATGATACAACCATTTCAGTTAGTAACAATAATTTGTGTGCACAAGTAGAAGTATCCACGATTCTGTAAATATAATAGTTGTTTTATCAGCCTAAATATGTATGTAAATGCAGCTAAATCTTTGGATTTAAAAATATTTAGTCATTATTACCGCAATTAAATTAATAGCCTAAATTTTATAAATCTTCTAGGACTGGATGTAGATTAATCACTTACCTATGCTGGACATAGGTATACAAAACTGGGATAAATTGTCAGCAAAAAGTTATTTGTTCTGAAATACTTAAAATAAGTGTGTACCAATTGAAGCAGTGATAGCTATATACCATTCTCTTATTCACTCGCATATTGCTCATGTAATTCAACTTTTGGGCACTGCACCTAATACACATATTTATTCTACAAGGCAATGCAACACTGGCACATTAAATTTTATGAGCCATCTAGAAAAAAGCTTTAGATAATTAAATTAATTAACTTTTCATTCTACATTTTATAAAGTATAACACCATGTTATTAATCAACTCTGATGTTTATAGATACAACACAAGACAAAAAAAATCTGATATGTTGCATTCACATGACTTTCTCTACTCTTGTAGTAACCATTCTTACAAACACTTATTCTTCTATCTTCTTCGTGTTAGTTGAGATAAACATTTGCAGAAATTATCTTATTGCTTGTTTTCTTGCACGTGCAATGGGAATATGGGAACACAGTAGGCTTTGAGTGAGTCAAATCTTTTAAAGCTTTCAAATTCTGTTCTCTTTGTGTGGTTTACATATAAAAAGAATTAATAGCGATGTTCCATTTGACAGTAGTATAAGTTCTCCAAAACTTACACAAATAACCAGAAATATCTCCGAAATGTTCAGACCTAAATTGTGTTTTAGCAAGATCTAAATTTTTTTGTATAGTAAGATTTGGTCCATCTCTTACGGTTTACCAGTTACGCAAGTCATCCAGAGTAAATGGGACTTCATGGGCTATAGCCAGAAAATTCAAGATATACATTTCATTTGTCATAAAAATATCTCAAACATATGACATTTTAATCAAAATCGTTAGAGCCATTTTCAAGAAAATAAACATTTTCCATGTAAAGGGTAGTTCAGGGTGGAGCAATTTTCTTCAAAATCTTCGTGTTTCCTTGAAGGACATTAAACTTAAATACCAACTTGGCTTTTAACTGACTTGTCGTTTTTGAGTTATGCTGTCCACAGACTGACACACATGCAGACCTTTTTCTAAAAATGCTTATTTTGGATTCAGGGGGCCTCAAAACATATATTTCTGGTGAAATCTTGACATCGAATTTTTAGGTGGAATACAATAATTCCTCTACTTTACCAAACATAGTAGAGGAAGTAAAAATGATTATGCAATCCTTAGTCACAGATTACAGTTGTATAAAAATATGCCTAGTTTTGCTGGAATAACATTTTAAGTAAAAATTGCCTACAAGAAGTAAAGAAGTATAATAAGTGTAATAGAATTAATTAGCAGTTAAAATGCTTTTTAATTAGTAAATCTTTCTACAGTATTTATGAATATTGGTGTATATAATTCTGTAATACTAAATAGTAACTGGGTTGTAGTATTTTAACTCTGTTTACTGGACTACTTTGGTATTTTGTATTCTGTAACTTGTATAAATTCAGTTATAAATTATTTTACTTATTGTTAATAGTTCATTACATATATTATTTACTACTCAGTTAACAGTTCATTGCATGTATTTTGTTTATTTATATGTATTGCTTATTCTGAATGGATTAAATTGTGTATAACACCGTATTGAATTGAGTCGCACAGTGAGCATGAGTAATTCCCTTGTACAGGAGTTTATTCATAGTAGCACTGCACATTGCACCTCATGGGTGAACAGACCATATTAATCTCTTTGAATCCAATTTAGTTGGTTTTAGGGGTGATGGTTAAGGTATGGCCTTCAAGCACACACAGGCCTTATCAGTCCTGAGTTCAATACTGCTTAAGGTCAAAGTTTATGTATACACTCATAGCGCATAAGGAACTTGAAGAAATGTGTCATATATGACACGCAGGATCTGAAGAAGTTAAGACTGGTTCACAATAAACTACGAACAGGGACCAGAATGAAAACAGAAAGCAAAGGGAAGCAAATTTGGTTCATAATACACAGTGAATGGAAACATGAATGCTTATGTGTATTGATGTCATTTGTTTGTATCTGAACAATGACTTTTTTCACCTATTTCAATTCGGACATGCTACAGTTTAACAAGCTTTGAAATTCAATGTAAGTAATAACCATTTGATAAAAGCCCCTTTTTAAATCAATATCCTAATACACTTATATGAGTAATTACTAAAATTTGTACTTTCTCTGCTACTTAATGTATAGTATGTAGAGTGAGTATAACATTCTATCCTATAAATACATGTTTTGAGGTTCCCTGAATCTAAAAAAAAAAAGTGTGTGAGATAGAGGGAGAGGACAGCATGGCTCAAAAACAAAATAGGTGCAGTAGAAGTCCAAAATACAGCAGATTCGGATTTAACGCAGGGGAAAGTATGTCACCCAAAAATTGTACTTTTTATTTGTTTGTTTATTTAGTTTTTATTTTGAAAGTTGAGTTTAAAATTTTCTTCAAAGAGTGGTACTGGAATACACTTTTTGCTACCCCTAGCATTGATGTAGGACACTGATTGCGAAGAAATTTCCCGAAGTAACGAGACATGCACACAGAGGAAGATGTTCTGAAGGTTAGTGAAGTGATAAGTACCATATACAAGATGATTCTGTGTATGGAGAGGCAATATGAATAAAATAGTATTCATCTCCATCTTGCTACAATCAAACAATATACGGAGAAAAAAACATTATGAATTATGCCATCAAACAGAATATACTGATTTCTTTAACCCTCCATTAGGCATACACCCTGGTAGAACGCCATTATCCTTGTGGGGCAGGTTTGTAATTGGAAGTGCAGTGTCAACAACAACAATAATATCTTTGACAAGCATACGACGTTTCCTACAAAATACATGTTATTAGGATATAGGTTGCTTTCATCCTCTTCTTTATGATCAGTTTCTAAATCTAAAGATCTCATTTTCAGTTTATCTTCAGAATTAGAATGATCTGATTCATGCAAATTGTCATACACAGATAAGACGTCATCACAAGGTAGATGACGCACTTCTTCCAAATTCTTGAATTTTGTGAATCCTATCTTTTATGAGAGGTAGAACTGGAACTTAAAAATTCAATGCCACAGCTGGGATTTGAACCACAGACCCTCCGTTTACTAGGTGGGTGCTCTAAACATTAAGCTACTGTGACAATCTGCCAGAATGACATTGAATTCTCAAACCAGTTCATATTTCTCCTGGAAAACCACAAAGGCAGTCTCACATCAGAAACAATTACCCAAATGGTGACTTGCTGTTGCAAGTACTTTCTGTCCCAGGATTAAATAACCTTCAGATGGTAATTACTATTTACCTTTTATTCCTGTTTTTGAGAAGTAGTAACATCTACTTGCAATCACAAAGATATATTGCACAATTAACGAGGAAAAACATGTCAGTAATATGTAATGAGAGTAGGTGCATGGAGTTTGGTTGACCGGTGTGACACATAACTGCCAATTAATCATTCTTGGAGCCAAAGAAATAAATAGACCAAGCTGTCGCTCTGCCAAACAATTGAGTAAGGTGTGATATTAGATGTCCTAGTCAGGCAATTGCATAGGCATGCATTCGAAAGCTAGAACATTTAAATAAACGTAGGGGTCTCCTAGGCCCTTGGCTACCACTGGAGGGTTAACACAATGCCAAATAAGCTTATTGTGAAATGGGCACAGTACAATTGTGTATACTGTATACATTAAGATCAGTTGTAGGGCTGGAATACACCCCTAGCATAATTGGTGTGTAATTGCATTTAAAAGTGGTGTACTTTACCGTATATCACATACTTTACCATGTACTGTAATTTATTTTTGCACAAATGTTTCCCGTCACCTCAGTGGGCTCGATTTTTGTCACTTCTAAGCTCACATTTCTAGTGAGTATATGTGAGTATGGTTTAAGACCCATCGACAGCTAGGCCATTAGGGTCACGTTTCCATATATTGCAGAATCGTTATAACACTGTGCTAAAGCATGTCCCCCAAGAACCGCGTTAGTTCAGGATTCTACTGTATTTTAAGTTGAACGTCTTCCAAAGAAGCGACAAAAGATTTTCAAGAAACTACCCCTACTGTATTCATGGGAAAGTTTTTGTTAGTTTTTAGTTCTTCAAAAGAATAGATCTTCAGAATTTGGTTTAACTTCATACATTGAATTATATCATGTTATATTGGTATAAGAAATAAAATGTACAGCTGATTTTCTGTGGATAGTCCACTTTAATTGATTGAACTTTGTGCAATTTGAAATTACCAGCAAGACGAAACTTACTACAGGAAAAATGAAGAGTTAAAAATACACAGTTTGTATCAAATAAACTTTTTGTGGTTTTAGCCATTTTTACTTTCTTTACTGTGTACTTGGGTAAATAGAGGAAGTACATAGGAGTACTGTTGCACACTTTATTATATCCACTCCTGGACAGAATCAAGTTGTACATGAATTTGCATAATTTTTAGTACTCTCTTTCATGCGGTGAACTCTGCAAAATCACCTTTTGCCCCGGTATAATTGGCATGCAAAATGGTGTTGTTGCAGAACATATGTCCGTGTTTGAGAGGTAGAATAGGAACTGAAAAATTCAATGCCATAGCTGGGATTTGAACCACAGACCCTCCGCTCACTAGGCGGGCACTCTAACCGTTAAGCTACTCAGGTAACTTGCCAGAATGACATTGAACTCTACAACCGATTCATATTTCTCCCGGAAAGCCACAGAGACAATTACCCCAAGGGCGACTTACTATCGTATGTACCTTATGTCCTGGGATTAACTAACCTTTAGATGGTAATTATTATTTATTTATGCCTAGTAAGTAGAGGGTCTGTGGTTCAAATCCCGGCTGTGGTATTGAATTTTTCAGTTCTGATTCTACCTCTCAAACATTGCCTACACACAGCTTGTGTGTTTAAAAACACCAGCAGTAAGTTTGTTGGCATAGAAAAATCTATTAGCTCTTTGTTTATTCATTAAGCAAAGTTTATTTCTAAGTAACCAGATGTATCTCAAGAAACACAAACTTTCTCAACTAATTAATATGTGATTCTAATAACATTAATGTATCTTATTTTATCCAAAAAAGTGTGCATGTTTATATAATAATCATATAAAGCTTTTCAGTTCAAAATTACTGCTTTTATATTTATAAATCTTTAATTTATGGAACTACAAACTTTGATGGAGAAATTGAAGCAATTCGAATGACCCTACAGAATCTTTTGTATAGAATCTCACATTTTCATCAAGCAGTTATTCTCTCAGATTTCAGGGTGGCAATTATAGCAGTTATTTCCAAGTTGTCACCAAAAAACCAAACAATTATAGAATGTTTGGAAAATCCTTACCCATCTAACAGCACTTCAAAAACACCTAGTCTTCCAATGGATACCAGCTCTGAATTTTAAAAAATTATCGCAAAATATTACTATGAAAAATCAAAAAATAAAAGATGGGAACTACCAAACATTCAAACAGTAATTCCTGAGTATCCTCGAAAAGCGGCAGTTGCAACCTTCAAGTTGATTACGGGACTAATTGTCTGGCGAAACATTTGAACAGAATTGGGATATATTCTTCACCACTCTGTCCTCTATGTGACCTGCAAGAGGAAATGGATCGAGACCACCTTCAAATATGCCCGGCCACTTCTAGTGCCCCATCCATCAGTGAAAAATATTGGAGAGCAAGAGGATTAATGACTTCATTGTCAGAAATCTGGCATTAACAAACAACAACATTTACAAATCTGTTTGTGATGCTAATGATCTGTATTAAATCCAATACGTAGCTCCAATTTCAAACTATTGAATTTTGAAAAAAATATGTCAATTTGAATTATATAAAGATAAGTTTTGCAACTTTTAAGTTTGAAATATCTCCTGTACTTAAGCTGCAATTCATTTATGCCTTCCCCTGCAAAATTTTGTTTTTGTGGACATAATACAGTTTGCAATGATACACCTATTGCGTTCCACCCAAAAATTTTGATAGTGAGATTTCTCCAGGAATACATGCTTTGAGACTCTCTGAATTAAAAAGAAAACATTTTTAGAAAAAGGTGCGTGCATGCCTGTGAACAGTGAGTCAAAAGCAAACCTTTGTCAGTACCGTCTTTAGATCACTGACTTTATCAGCGATAATATATATGTGAAACAAAGTGAATTGGTGATTTGAAAAGGGAAACAAATTGTACAACCATAGTTTTTGGAAAACCAGAAAAAAATTAATAGCATCCAAAGTTGGCATCTTGGAAATATATGTTCCGTAGATAACTTGCAGATCTACACGTTATTGATTGTTTGGACTATTCAGTGACCTCAGTTTTGCATTTCATTGATTTATAGAACATTTTTTATATTCAGGACTTGTTTGCTTTGTAATATAATTAGACAATTTTGTGAAGACCTTGAAGCGGGTGGTCAGTCCAGAATCAGGTATGAGAGTGAGAAAGTGAAATGCAGATGAAATGGATGATTGGAAAGGTGATGTGGAGCAGTTGGTGGAATGAGTGGCAGGGGAAACTGGAGTATCCGGAGAAAACCCCCAGACACTGCGTTGCCCACCATGAATACCACATGCAGATCCCTGGGATCTAACCTGGGCTGGCTTGGTGATATGCATATGGTCTAATCACTCGGCCAAGGTGCCATCCAAAGATACCTAATCAAATTTTTTAAATATTTTTTATTTTCACATTATATTGACTATTCACAACAAAAGATTTCTGGCTATTTAATATCATAAATGTATTAATTTATTTCTGTATTATTGTAGTGTTTTTAACAAAAATCAAAATCCATTCAACTGCAGTTAATTGTAAACGTGTCATAATCTAGCATGCCATCACACCCATGACACATTGTTTTACTTGGGCCCTCCCCATCCTTTATCGCATGCACATCACACTGCAATCTATGGCATTCGAACTTCAAATTCATGACATTTTGGCTTTGAATGTCTCGCCTTAATGATCATGACTAATTTAATCGCTTCCATTAAGGTCCCTGTGACAGGGATACCTAAACTGGTTTAGGAATTAGAAGAAGGGTGGCGTATGTAGCAAAATAATTTATGTAATGGAGGGTTAAGTACTATGGGCCTTTGCTGCCCTTGAAAGAAAGCTCTTCTTATTACCTGCTTGTTGTAACATTTCTTTCATTTGTTTGCATCATCACTGCACTGTGTTTTCCAAAAATACTTTTACACCATGAGGGTTGAAAAACCTCCAGCTTTCCATGATTGTATAAGAATAGTTATTCTAATGCTCAGAAGCATTATAGAGTATAACCAAAGAAATCAGATGTTCTACATTCATGTGACTTTCTCTACCTATCTCCAACAAACTATTCTTACAAAAGCTTATTCTATCTACTTAATGTTAAAATGAATGTTTGTAGAAATGGTTTTTTATTATCTATTTCTATGTAGGTGCAATAGGAATAAAGGAATACGTAGGCTTAAGCGATCGTCAAATATTTTAAGAACTAGTCGCTATGTGATGACTTTGAAGTTCTGTTCTCTTTGCATGGGCAAGGATGAAAGAAATGAATAACAGCCTCCTATTTGAGAAAAATAAAAGCATTTGAAACTTCAAATGAATAACAAGTAATATCTTGGAAATGGTTTAAGAGATGGTTAATGAGATTTTCATTGCTTTGAGGTAAGATTTTGTCTATCACTTAACGTTTACCAGTTGTACAAAAGTCATTCAGACTTTGGAGGCTCTTCCCAGAAAATTCAAAATCTACATTTAATTTTCATGAAAATACCTTTTGCCATTTGTTGAGAAAATAAACATTTTTGAAAGAGTAAAGGGTAGTTTGGGGTGGGAGGCATTTTCTTTAAAATCTCCTTTTCACATCCTTGGAAAATGTTGAACATAGCTGGTTTGGTATTTAACCAATTTTTTGTTTTTGAGTTCTGCTGTTCACAGACAGATACAAAAGAGACATGTGCATGCATGTACACACAAAAAATGGACCTGTCTCTAAAATTCAATGCATTAAACTCATATGACTTTCTCTACTTTTGCACAAGCTATTCTTACAAATCAAATTACGTAAGCTTTCATGATCGGTGTCATAAAATACAAAATGATTATTCAGGCTTGTGGCCTGTGGCCTAGTGGAAAATCTCCTTCCAGACGTTTTGTTCAAAGAGCTGCATCGAGCATCCTCAGTGGTATGACCGTAGTACTTTGCTAGTCTCGGCAACAACTGATACAGAGCCATTTGGTTTCACAACACTTTTTAAAATGCTTAGCATCGCTTCTATGCTGATGTGAGTGTCACTTACTCATTGCTTGTCTGTAGACATGGACGAATGCAAGCGAGACTAAAAGTTCAAAATTTGGAAATTCAATATATAACCATAAGTGATAAAAGTTTATATACATTGTCTTTAGTGGATTGCTAACTTACAGCTCCATTAATTAAATATTGGTCAGTATATCCCTACGCAACAGTATATAAAGTGATACATTATTAAAATGTGTTAAAGTTTGAAACCAGTGTCATCTTTTCACTAAACCTACGCACATCCTGAGATAAAAAATTTCATCGCTCGAGCTATGCAGGAATGGTAATCTACAAGAATTGTTGATACATTGTCAGTTGATGAGTTCGTTATCAACTTTAATTATTATGATGACAGTATAATAATATTTTGTTGTTTAACGATGCTGTCAATTGCGTGGATCTCATCAGTGTCGCCGGTGTTCCGGAATTTCGTCCCACAGGAGTACTTTTACAAGCCAGTAAATCTACTGACATGGAGCTGTCATTTTTAAGCACACTTAAAAACCATCGGTCTGGGCCAGATTTGAACCAGCGACCTTGGGATCAGTAGGCTAGCGTCTAACCAACTGAGCCACCCAGACCGACATGACAGTGTAGACCAACTTGAGGCATTAAAGTTATATTCTGCTTTCAACATTTGTAACAAAATAATTTGTTACAATTGTCTTAATGCAAATTCTGAACTCAGTTTTGTTTCAGTGGCATATGCCACTGCGGAGCATATGTTAATGCTTCTATGTCCTGTGGTCATGAAATAACTTGCCAACTGCTGCAACAACAGAATTGAGATTTCATATTTTTAGGAGTTTGGAGAAAATTTGCCAACACATTTTAAATTTTGTTTAAGGTGATACAAAATTAAGCGTAGTTTAAGATGTAGCAATTGTCAGGTGTACTACTACATTTAGAGAGTCAGCATTTTATGTATGTATATTACCTGGAATCTTGAATTGTAGTAAAATATGTTTGAAGTGTGACTTATTTGTTTTCCAGGATTGAATTCTTGATCATTCCTGCAGCTGCTCTGGCTTTGTTGATCAACCATGACTTTACAATTCTTGAGGTAAGTCCCGAACCTTGATTTTGGCCATCCTTTCTCCTCCATTAACATTTTAAGTGCATTTGGTATACACAAGCTGACAAATATAAATTAAATTACATTGAGCGTAATGGTTTTGAAGGTGTAAAGTTGAACCCAATAAGTGATGATTTGGAAACTTGTAATTTAACATATATATTTCAGGTTCTGATGGAATAGGGTATGTAGAATATAATAATTTTCCTGAATAGAGGATCACTATGGGGTAGAAAGAAAGGAAAAATATATTTCTTGCATTCATATTACCTTCTGTACCCACTCTTCCGCAAGCTTTTCTTTCAAAAGCTTAGTTTTCTATTCAGAAGAGCATTTATAGAAATAGTTTCATTTCACATTGTGTATGACCAAGAGGAATACAGGAGGCTGAAACAATGGTCAGATCTTTAAAATGTGAGTGAATCCATATGAGCTAGCTTTGAAAATCCATAGAATTGGACACTGATGGTGCATGAAATGAGTTGATTGATAAAAGAAATTTGAGAAGTAAACCTTCCAGGCCTAAGTTTAGGGTGCTTTCCTGTATTTGCCACCTATGAGGAGTGGGGAAAAACTGGTGAAGGGACAGTCCTGGCAGGATTTGAACTGTAGACCACCTGATCATGGGTCCATGCCTTATTGACTTTGGCTACCCGAGTCAATCTTGAAATCCCATACTCTTTATATATCACAAGGAGCAAAAGAATGGGGACTTAAAACATGTATGGTACAGTATTGGAAAATTTAACAATAACAACTGTCTCAGAAATAGTTAATGCCATAAAAGAATTGGACATAAATTGTACAATTTAGCCAGATGTACATTTTTATGTCGTTAGTTCCTGTCCATCACAAAACAAGAAGTTGCAGGGAAGCTAACTTAAGTAAAATAAATGAACACAATGGACAACTAGAGTACACAACCGTTCTTATGGTTCTCTTATGAGATTGGACAGAAGCAGATTGTGAGAGCAACTAAACTTAAGGAAATTGGTGAAAATTGGGCAAATATTATTAAAAATTACAATATAGGCTTTTTAACTTATTACATCTGATTCTTAGGAATGTTTTCTTGTAAATATTTTTATCTGAGTGAAAGTGGCAATTGAAATAACTCGAGTGGAGGACAAGATTGCACATTTGAGAATTTTTATGATATTTGTCACTTTTTTCCAAAGCTTTTAGGAGTATTTTTGAAAACTTAGGTGAATACATGCTAGTGCATTTTTAAATTATGTATTTTGAGCCAAAAAGCACAATGTTTTATAAAAATAAATAAGGAGAATTTCAGGCCATTTCTTATTAATAAATTTTCTGGTGCACCTTGCTTGGTTGTAATGCTAAAGACATTTTTCTGTATTTAAAATGCTCCTTAGGATGCAATTTTTAAGTTAACGGAGCAAAACTTGAGAAATAGTTTCCCCAGCATATGCTAACTGAAGCTTACTGCTGTTATAAATATAACAGCTTGTTATGCTACCAAGCTCACTCAAGTTAAATAAATGTATATTACGTACAAAAGCCTACACTCACAATAGAACAAAGAGGTTTTTTTTGGAAACCAATTAATTTAAAAGTAATGTTTCTTATAGGTCTCCAACTTACCAGAGAACCTATCTTTGCTGTGTGATGGGCCGCTTCCCCCAATTTTGCCCTTTCCACCTTCACCGTCTCCTCCTCCTTGCTGTGGACCATTGTCACCTCTTGTCATTCTCACTACTATCCTCTCCACACTCCGACTGGATATCTTGGTTCGAATTTATAATAATTCCATCTATTTCTGAATCTGTATTATCATCTGGTCTGTATATGTGTTTATAGTTGAACGTATACCATTAGACAGCTGTATACAACTGCTCAAATGCATATTTTTCATTAAAATTGTAACCCAAATTTAACTGGAAGGAGTAAAGGGTTAGGAATTATGGGAAATGTTCTCAGTGTTTAACGCGTGCTTAAGCCTTGCTTTCCTCCAATCTGAAAACCGAACCGAACTGAACTGAACTAGAAGATCCTTTCAGTTCAGCTTTCAGTTATGCTTTCCTAGAAAACTGAACTGAAAACTTAAAACTGAACTAAAAACATCACACCATTAAGTAAAATGACTGAAATGTGGTTGGGAAAGTTGCATGGCAGAGAAGAAAGTGAGTTGAAATTGGATACTTTGTTTATTTTGGTCAATGAGTTAACAGATAACACTGATAATGGGCAAAGTTTGGAAAATGCTGCGAGGTATATCCCATGTATGTTAATTGTAGTTCACAAGGTGCTTATGAGATTTTGGTTATGAGACCTGAAGGACATTGACACTAGTTCGAGCAGTACTTCAGATGAACACCAAAATTAAATCCAGTATTAATATTACTACGGCTAGATATAGATAAATGAACTCCAATCAGTGCCAAAATTCACTGACGTAATGTAGCTTTTTTTATATTAGAACAGATGTCTATATTTGTATTATAATACCATCATTTATTGTGCACATGTAGCATTATATTGCATTCGTTTATTGCACAACTTGTAGTAATACACATAAATGACAATAATTCACACTCGGTATCTTCACAAAGTAAAGTACTTTTGACGAATATGCAATCTTAACCAAACAATCTAGTGTGGTTAGATTACTACCTACATAGATGACAAGGTTATACCTGCCAAGTCTACTTTGTTGTGTATTACAGAATCTTTGCATGTGTTTTTTCAGAGCAGAAACAAACTAAAAATTATTAAAGTTATCCAGAAAGGGTAAATGTTATTTACTTATGTACTTGATTTTCCTAATTCCTCTACTCCTTCCAAAGTCTCTGTTTCTCCCTACATTTCTATGCTCTGCACTCTGCAGGTTGTATATAAATTCGTTCTGATGAATAAAATTAATAATTACGTCCTCTTCACTGTGTGAAAATTTTCGTTTTTCTCTCATGTCCAGTTTGGAAGTAAACAAACCAATACCGCAACTATAACCTCACTTCAGATCGCCAAAGCTCAACTGAACTGAAAAACAATTGTCACTGTAATTTTTCATGCCTAGATTTCTGGTGGAAAACTTAAAAATCTCGTGACAAACGAATAAGAAGAGTCTAAAGTAAGGACAAATTAGAAACTAAAAACTTCACTTATCCTAGTAATGTTGCAAGTTCTTTTTGCAAAAGCTGACTCAAGTTTCGAGTTGACTCCAACTCATTTTCAAAGCTATACAAAGCTATAACTTTGAGAATGAGTAGGAGTCAGTTCTTGCAAAAAGAACTTGCAGCATTACTAAGATAAGTGAAGTTTTTAGTTTCTAATTTGTTCTTACTTTAGAATCTTGTTGCTTTACTGTTAATAGCTTCATTTTCCTTAATTGAATAAGAAGAGATTCAGTCATCAGTTCAGTTCTCAATTGGAGGAAAGCACTTCTATAATAAACAAGGTGCCCATTCATGATCACGTGACTGTCAACTGAAAAAGTTTAAGTTCTAGTTCAGTTCAGCTAGAACTGGAGGAAAGCATGGCTATACTAGAGAAAGAAGTTATGTAGTAGGGAAAAATTCTCCCTACTTCTGGTGTGTATTTACAATATAATATTCTTTTCTATGTTCACCTATAGCAAACTTATTTTATAGCTCAATAAAGAACATAAATCTGGAATAGTTATGAAAATGATATAGCAAGGAGCATATTTTGTAAAACAACTTAAATTTCTGTTTTAAAATGCATAATTCAGGGATTATGTAAAATATGTGCATTAAAGTGTGCAGCCTAACTTCTCACACATAAAATGAAAAAAATTCATAAACCCAGTAGAATATTTTGGGTTTTGGAAAATTCACAGATGGTTCCCCTTTTGCAGGAAAAAGGTGTCGTGGGAATACATCATTTTATACAATACTGTCCCTGTAGTGCTGGATGGGACAGCAAGTGAATTATGTCACCAGGTAGATGAGCCCAGCACATGCTCACCAAAGAACCCCCATTTTTGAGAATCAATTTCCAAAATTGAAGGATCCTTCAATTATGTCCCAGAACCTGCAAACATCAGACTTCTCAATCACTGACAAGACTGGAATGTGCAATAAATCTGCCTGGGTTGCACATTATACTGAACTGGTCTACTTATCCTTTTTCCTACAATAAAATGTAACAAAAGTTTATCTCAATTAACAAGCACTAGATAAAAAAGTAAGATTATGTAAGAATACTACTAGAAGAAGGAGAAGAGAAGGTCACATGAGTGTAAATCAGATTTTTACTTTCTCTACTATGTAAGTAGAGGAAGTATTGCATTCAACCCAAAAATTGGATGTCGAGATTTCAGCAGAAATATATGTTTTGAGGCTCCCTGAATCCAAACATCAGCATTTTTAGAAAAAGGTCTGTGTGTGTGTCTGTGGGCAGTATAGCTCAAAAACGAAAAGTCGGTTAAAAAAAAAACTAAAGTTGGTATTTAAGTTTAATATCTTTTAAGGATGTGACATGCAGATTTTGAAGAAAATTCCACCACCCTGAACTGCTGTTTACATGGAAAATTTTTATTTTCTCCAAAATGGTTCTAGCGATTTTGATTAAAATGACATATTTTTAAGATAGTTTTATGACAAATGAAATGTATATCTTGAATTTTCTGGCCATAGCCTATGTAGTTCTGTTTACTCTGGTTGATGTTTGCATAACTGGTAAACCGTAAGAGATAGACCAAATCTTACTATACAAAAAATGTGGATCTTGTTAAACCACAATTTATGTCCAAATAAATTTTTTTGTTGAATGAACCATTTCAGAGATATTCCTTGTTATTTGTGTGAGTTTTGGAAAACTTAAATTTTCGCCAAATGGAATATTGTGATTAATTTTTTTATGTTAACCGTGCAAAGAGAACGGAATCTCAAAACTTTAAAAGATTTGACTGTCACTCTAAGCCTACTGTATTCTCATACTCCCATTGTACCTATAAGAAAATAAACAATAAAATAATTTCTGAAAATGTTTATCTCAACTAATGCGAAGAGTATAAAGGAATAGGAGTTTTTAAGAATGGTTAGTACAAGAATAGTCATGTGAGTGCAACACATCAAATTTTTATTTTTTTTTACTTTGGACACTAAAGACCTGGCTGTTGACAGGCCCTTAAACCCTACTCACTCACTCTCTGGCAACTAAGAGGTTGGCAATGTGAGCTACATTTTGTGTCTTATTACAGCAGATTTTTTTAAATGCTTTGAAATTGAATGTAGTAATGTATAGCTTGATCACTATGTTTGTACAGGTGTTGTGGACATTCAGTATTTACTTGGAGTCTGTGGCCATCCTGCCCCAGTTATTTTTGGTATCCAAGACGGGAGAAGCTGAAAGCATCACTTCACACTATTTGTTTGCTCTGGGCTCATATCGTGCACTGTATCTTCTTAACTGGATCTACCGTTACTACTTTGAAGATCACTATGACCTCATAGCCATTGTTGCCGGTGTGGTGCAAACTGTGTTATATTGCGACTTCTTTTATTTGTATATCACTAAAGGTAAGCCAATGTTTTATGATAGAACATGCGAAGCTATTCTGAAGAAAGTGCATTGTTTCAGGGTTATAATTAAACTGTTGCTACTCAGACTGCCAATGAGAAGAGTTATTTTTGGTAGATATTATAAGAAGACACAAATCAGATTTTCACTACTCAGAAAAATTACCTCCAATTTTCACCACCAGGCCAAAATGTGATACTGCAGAGCAATAAATGCTTCCTGGTTAGAGAAGGTACAGTAAAAACACCTATTTAAGTTTGAGAGGTAGAATCGGAATTGAAAAATTCAATTGAACCACAGACCCTCCGCAGAGGGTTTCAAGTTCAAATCCCAGCTGTGGCACTGAATTTTTCAGTTCCAATTCTACTTCTGAAACATTGCCCACACATGACTTGTGTGTTTAAAAACACTGTTATTAAGTTTGTTGGTATAAATAAATAATACTTATTTCAGTGCTTAAGGTGGGGGAAATCTAGTTCGGTATGATTTACTATAGCAATATTCCTGGAACAATCTGTACATAGCTATTTACTGTCAAAACATCTTTAAAAAGACTTATTCTAAATCAGCAAATGAAATCATCTGTCGTGATTTCAGATACTGATGTACAGTATCTTTGGAAGCTCCTTTTAAGGTGTGCCCCTCCAAATATTTGTTTCCAACTAAAGCACTGTGTAAACTCTAATATGAACAGAGATCAGGTACCAGCGACTTCCAAACCTGGAATAGGTTTTACTGGTGTAGCATTTTTTTTTAAAATCCATGGTGGGTTGGCAATGAGCTCTCAGGTGATTGATGGGTTTGTGGATAAAAGATGACAAGGGCTTATATATTATCAATCAACTTGCAATTTTCTGCTGAAATTAGCTTTGTTGCAATGAAGTAACAATATTACAACTAACCGTTTCACTCTTCACAAACATGAACCGTAATAAAGTTTCGAAGCCATTTGGTTTAATGTTGTTGAATATCTTTCTTCATAATTCTTGCGTACACCAAACTCAGTATTGTATCTCGATTTCTTAAGCTTTCTTATAAAATATTAATCAACTTTCTACATACAATCGTGTGTAGTAAATTCTCTTGCACAGTGCTTCTTGGAATACAATCCTTGATTACGGATTGTCAATATGTAACCCTTTTTGCGCAATCGTTTAAATACATGTCTACATTGCACAACATTTTGATTAGTAGTGTATAGGGTCTGGTATTTACTCCTCCTTGTTACATGGCTAACAACCATTGTTTTTCTTCCGTTATTGATCGTAACTTTTTCTTTTGATTGATGTTGGCCATGTTTCCCATTGCTAATAGCTTTTAATTTTGAAGTGATGTTTATAAATATAACCTTGATATTCACATTACGCAGGAAATTTACACATATTCAATGGATATAACATAACATGTGAAATATTAGTGTGATTTTCTCATCAGTTCACTCGAACACATAAATCCTGTTACACAGGTTAAACTGCAAAGAATGCAAAAACCAGTCAGAAAAACCAGTGCAATATAAACATCTACATCAAGGAATGTTTCTGGCATGTAAAATCTAAACAGATGGACAAATCAGTGGTTGCAGCATACTTTTGGCAAACCAACCACAAAATAGACACAGATGCTGAATTGTTAAAAGAATTAAACCATCCTCTAGAACTTACCATATGCTGGAAGATGTTCATCTACAAATGCTGAGCTATGAATTTGAAATCCCATCTCCAGACATATCTCATTAATCATGCCACCAATCAGAGACCAGAATGGTGACACCAGTTCTGTCAATCAATCTACAGCTGATGATAGGAGTGAAAGCTTCTGAACAATGCCCTGTATAATAATAAATGAAGCAACCGTGTCCCAAATTTGACTCCTAGTGCTTTAGTAATCAAGCTTTCAAAATGTTTTCAATAGCTGTATAACATGCTGCAACTGTAAAGGGCATAATCAACAGCAACTGTCGCCATAATCAGACAGGGAAGAACATGTCCCTGATGCTTGTGATCTTTCAGATATCCCTCCAGACTTAAAATCAGGGGATCTTGCAAGCCAAGGATTTGAAGCACTGCTGGAGGTAATGTGTTCATCAGGAAAGATTACACAAAACAATTGGAGACTTATTATGTGGTGCATATAAAAACAGTGGTCTCAACACAAGCACAGAATTAGATACTGCACATGGTGTGGAATGTATTCATAGTGCAAATTGTTTCTGCATTCTCTTATTAGCACATCTATCTTATGTAATTGACATATATTGTATACAGTCTGTTCTGGGTCACTCTGCCAGTTTAATTATAACTGCCTGGTATTTGCTGTTCACATGCTTGCCAAGTTTTACGTTTGCCTGTAAAATGTATGGGAGTGGAGTCTTCTTATGACTTTACAGCAGTGGATGCTTTTTTTTTAAATACAGTTTATTGGACTCATTGAAAGTGTTGCAGATTTTCATTACAGACATGACAAAATAGTTTCTATTGCATTATATTTGAATGTTTTTTATGATAGCAGTTTGACTTCTTGTTAACTTAAGATCAGATGAATGTACTGTGCTAATAATATGCAATCTGTGTAAGCTGACGTTTCCTACAAAAGTTGTTTGTTTCAAAGAGCTCTATCTAATGGTACCCTGTTTGACCCCCACTTCCTTTTGACATTTTAAAGTGATATGCTACTGACCCCAACTTCCAGTCATGGCCGATTGATGAAGTTAAGCTGAAGTGAAAGTTCACATGTGCATTAGGCCTAAGTATGTTTTAAAAGCTAGAATGAGATTGAAAACTTCAATGGTAACTTTAAATATCGTAAGTACTTGAAGTCCCAGACTGTATGAAGCATTGCAACATTGTAAGTCACCATTAGGACCTTATCTCATATTTGAGATTTCCTTGTGATTTACTGGAGAAGAAATATGAGTTAGTTGGAGAATATAATATCGTGCCAGCATATTGCCAAGGTAGCCCAGTAGTTAGAGCAACCAGGTGGAGACAGGGAGATCTGTGGCTATTGGCATTGAATTTTTCAATCTTACTCTACCTTACCAAACTTGTCCTACACAAGGTTGGAGCTTTTTAAGTCTTACAAGCTCAGTTTTTACCAGTTTTAACTTTTAGCCGTTTTAACTCACGTTTTAGTACCTTTAACTTTTCGTTTTAGTTATTTTAACTTTGACGTTTTTACTTTTTAGGGGTGAGCTTTTACTAATTTGGTTGTTTTTATTTTCAGACTTCGGGCCCTAATGACCTAGTTGTCGATGGGCCCTTAAACCCAACCCACTCACTCACTCACTCACTACGCAAGGTTGGTGTGAAAGAACACTTAATTTTCATTAGTATTTTTGTGTCAAAAATATTAATGCTGTATATAATTTCCAAGATAAATTACTGTTATGGATGGGATGGTTCACCCTGTCAAGCTTGAAATATGCTTGCCATAGTAATTATTATTTATTTATGCCAAGAAACTTACTGTTGGTGTTTTTAAACACACAAGCCGTGTGTGGGCAAAGTTTAAGAGGTAGAACTGGAATAATTGTAACTGGGGTAATTTGTCTCTGATGTGAGACTGCCTTTGTGGTTTACCAGGAGAAATACGAACTGGCTTGAGAATTTAATGCCATTCTGGCAGTTTGTCACAATAGCTCAGTGGTTAGAGCGTCCGCCCGGCAAGTGGAAGGTCTGTGGTTCAAATCCCAGTTGTGGCATTGAATTTTTAAGTTCCAGTTCTACCTCTTATGCTTGCCATAGTTGAAAATTGGTTGATATTAATGAAGAACTTAAGGTAGTGTATACAAAAGCCTACTATCCCAGTGGTATTTAACAATGGTAGTGGACCAATGCTATCACATTGTTTCTGTCATAAAGTGGCTACACCTAACATTTAATGTCATACATATTTTTTATGATCTTGTATTAAACTTCGTACTTGCCAACATTTTGAAACTATCACAATTATATAACACACATTAGATATCGTGACTCGGGGGTCTCTGTCTAGGGGATATGTGAATAGCGACCACAAGGTACCCAAGCTGAGCAGAACATTACTTCCACTTACTGGTGTTTTGCTCCTCACTGTGATTTTTCTATCTGACCTTACCTTGGTCATCTCTTGTTCTCTTCCGACTCCGATGCTATTAGGGTTCCAGAGGGCTAGGTAGTCTTTATTTTTCCAGCCTTTCCATTTCTCTATAAATTCTTAACCCCTAACATGCTGACCTGTCATGGCATGTAATACATCCTCTGATTGGTAATCAGAGGATATGGTCGATGAATTTATTTTGATAACTCTCCCGGTCAGGTCGGTGAGACCCGTAAACCAACGACAGGTAGGTCCTCCAGACCTTCTGGGGGTTGTGAGAGAGCGATGTGACCCCGAAAACATAAAACTATGGTGCTCTCTAAAAAGCGGTTACTATTACTGCTATTGCTCTCTTCAATATCATCAGTGAAAAATATTGGAGAGCAAGAGGATTAATGACTTCATTGTCAGAAATCCAGCATTAGCTAACAACAACAACATTTTGAAACTGGAACCTGTGAAACTCCCTCGTTCAGCAAAATGAATACTTTTGCATTAGCATCAAATTTAGAATGTGTAAAATGTTTGGTGCAGTAAGTATTAAAAAATTAAATTTTAAAATTCAATTAATTTTTTCATATTTTTAGACTAATGAGCTAATTATCAAATGTCTGGCATTAGAAAACAACATTTTATAAACTTCCTTAACACCTGATAGTACTGCTTCTTTCTGCTACACATGCAGTTAACAAATGTTTTGAAATGTCCGTGGTGAAAATCTGCAACACTCCCCCCCAAAAAAAATGTTTAAAAGGGCATCCATTGCCTTAAAGTCATAAAAAGCCTCCACGTCCACAAATTTTAGAATCAAACTGTGAAAGTTGCCAAGTATGTTACTTTAAGGTATTCTAACACATTTTATTAGTAATTTGTGTATTGAGATTTGAAAGGAAATAATGAAAAACTCCTGTTGCAGTGCTTAAAGGGAAGAAACTACAACTGCCAGCTTAAAGATGAGATGTGAGACGTGCATGTGCGAGAGAGACACTTCAGTGAACTTTGTAGCGGCTGGCACATCGCAGCCTCTGTGTATGTGTGTGTGTGTGTATCTGTGTGTGCGTGTTGTATGTATGTGTGTGTGTATGCATACTTGTGTATGTGTTGTTAAATTACGCCAGAACCCAATGCCAGCACATGCAGCTGGGCTCACAAAGCAGTTGGTAACTTGGGAATGCATAAAATTATATTAAATTTGAGTGAAGAGTTCAGTCCAACAACGTACATAAAAATAATTTATAAGCAAAATCATTGTAAACATCCATGCATAAAATAAATTAAAATTCTTCCAGTACACCATTCCTCTTGTTATCTCTTCATTTTCATGACATGTTGCCTTTGAGGCAAATCTTAAATTCAGCATAAAGATAAAATATATCCTTTATTTTAGTGTTTGGATTCACAAAATTGGTGTAAATTTTTATAAATGAAGCTGCCAATACGTGTTCTTTTGGTGTGTTTAAAAAACTTAAATGTGTCATAAATATGGAACATGCAAGTTTGAACACAAAACTGTGTTAATGTTTCTGTAAATAAAATAGTTATTCTTAAAAACCAATTGCATGTGGAAGATTTGGAATACTAAGCACAAACCAGCTCCCAGCTACTGAAGTTCTCTGTTCTATGCCTTTGGAGCCATAGGATCCAGCTGCCTGGGGCCATGCCCCAGACTTCACAGGTATATAACACGAGGGGGATTATAAGAGCTCAAAAAAGGTATAGCTTTAGGCGAACGGGCATCTCGGACCTCAGCATGGAGTACAGTGAGGCAATAGCCCCCTGTGTCCTTGTAGAGAGGTCTCTGATGTGCTCGTGGAAAGTTAGACCCTTGTCCAGGTAATGGAATTCTCCCATTTGATGCTTTGGCTTCAAAATTGGAATGTGGGGCAGTCTGCAGGGCTGTGGCTGTTGTCCACATTAATTGACATGCCAATGCCGGCACCACTCTTGGACAAGACGGGGATTGAAGGCTCTTGAGTATGTGTTTGTTGGTGCAGAACAGCAGCACATTGTCCGAATACATAGAATGCACTTGCTTACATACCACTGCAAGAGTTTCTGGATGCTTCTTGGGAGGGGAGAAAGGAGCTTCCAGAATGATCTCATTGCATTGAAAGTGCTTCTAGAATTGACATTATCTCCTCCTTATCTGTCCATATCTCTTTAACTGACCAGGCAGTCAGTGCCATTCACTTGATAAGCTCAGTTCTTAGCTGTTGCAAAAGTTGCTGATAATAGGGTTCTTAGCTTTAATTACAATTTTACCAAATTCTTTAGTTTTGTTCAAAATAAATTACCTTTTTGTAATTAAATACAGAATCAAATTTTTATGTAGCTTTTTACTTTGTATTCAATAAACTAGTGCACCAAAAATTACTGAGTGCACTGAAGAAATGTATCAGATAGCTGCAGTGGTTATATGGATTTGGAGGCCAAAAATATATTAGCCATTAAGTCTTCAAGGAGAATAACTAAAATTGATAAGTGAAATGACAATGGTACCTGTTATAGCATATTTTATGATTTAGATTGCATTGTTCACTTGGGCAGATAAAAACTTATATCCGGGTAACTATATACCATAGAAATTTGATCCAACATTTTGTGATTTGATTGTACAGTTATCACTAGGACACATGTTAATAAAACCTGCATTTATCAGTGCTTGAATTATCATTTTCAAACTGGAATAAACTGAACTATTAGTTGTATTTTATAGATTATAGTAGTTTCTTTAAGCAGTGTAAAGTACCACCATAACGGTGACCATCTATGCTGTCTGAGCTTTGTCGCGATAATGAGAAATGGCCCAAGCTTGGAGATGCCACCAGTTTGGTTTCATCGTTTGTACAGATGAATGTTATTTAAGTCAAAACATCAGCTAGGAAAATGAAATTTAGCAATATTATTTGTTAGATTGTTGAATTTTGCCATTCAAAATGTTACATTATTGCAAAAGTCAGAGAAAATTTACAGGAAGTTAATTTGAATGGGGAAGGAGAAATTAATTGGAAAAAAGATAAAGCTGCCAGGGAAGGCTAGAACAGGGGTAGTAAAATAGAAAGGTTTATGGGACATTTAGATGAATGTTCAATATAGGAAATGAAAGAGATATTGGCACATCATTTTTGAGTGTGTAGAAACTAAAGCAGTTAGAAAAATGGTCAGCAAAAAGGGCCATTTTACCAATTGATATAATGGGAGCAGAATTATTAAAATTAAAATCAGAAAAGGAGATTGGTAGTTATTTGGGAAATATAATCAAGGAAGATGAAGTTGGTTCTCTGGAAATAGACAGTAGATAATGCTCTTTGTATGAGGTACAACTACATGGTTAAAGCTTGAGTAGTCAACCACTTGCAAGTGTGGGTTACATTAATGTAAGCATACCCAAACATTTGTTTAGAGGTTAGACTCTACAGAACCTGCAGTTAAATGTGGTAAACATTTACAAAAGAGAAGTAACTTATCTGGCACTATCAAATGTGGTGATGTGGAGAGTGGTTGCTGCTGTTGTACCCCGCGTAACCGAGCCACACTCCCTTTCCCCTGACTGGCTAATGTGGCTTTCAGGTCATCTGGAAACCTGCAGTGAAGGTAGTAATTGTCAGAAGCATAAATTCAAATAGAGGTGCAAACACATGGAAAAATAAAACTTGATAATGAAACTCAACATTTATGGAGAATCTGGTTGGGAAATAACCCCTATATCTTGGAATTTGATTCTACAATGTTGGATTTGTTTTAAGGTAGATCTTCTTAACCCTTAAATGGTAACATGTGAAAATACGGAGTTAACTGTAATATCCGTCTGGGAGACTAAGATGACAATCTTGCATTCTAGGTCTACTTTAGTGAATCTAACAATTTAAAAGCTTGACAAATTATTAATTCCATTTGTATCATATATTACAATCAATTATGCAGAAATTACAAAATTATATGTTAGCCTTCGTGAAAAAATGACGCTAACAGCAACATGCAGCTGAGAGACTATGACAAAAGTTTGCATTTTATGTCCAATTTAGGGAATCTAACTATTTAAAAGCTTGATGATTTATTAATACTGATATTTTGATTCTGTTTACATATGTTGGAAGAAATTATGCAAAAATTTAGAAAATCAAATATAGAAAATAATTAGCTACCTTTACGGTTACATCTGCCTGTGAGACGGTGTGGCTTACGTGTCTACACCTATAAAACAATACTGTTGCGGAACTAAAACAGTGACGTCCACACAATTCAAAGTTCAACTCTCAACTGAAGCATAGCTGAAATATTAGATCAAACTAACCTTGCACATGTGCCCACTATGCGTTGAGAAGTTTGATATCCGTCGGAGACATAGATATTACCATTTAAGGGTTAAGGATAAAAAATTTTCACCTGTAAGTTCAGAACAGAGCTGCTCGAATTTCCACACTAGCAAAGATAGATACTTCTCTGTGTTTGTATTAAACACATGCACCTAATAAGAGTGGAAGCTTTCTTGGTGGTATAAGAACTCTAAATTTTCTTGTGCTTCTAGCCAGGTAAATAGATGGTATGAAAAGTTGTACTCTGGTGTTCATCTTTGAAATTTCAGTTCCAAATCGTCTGTTTATCTGGCTAGAAGCCCAGAAAAGTTTGAGTTACAGGTACTACAATTCAAACAAGTGTACCGATGCTTTAGTGAAAAACCAGCAGTAAATTCTGCCATTATGCAGTAGTTGCACACACAACAAAAGAATCACTAACGCTTGCACTTGGTACAGTTCAGCTGAACATTACAGGGTAGTATTTACTTTTTTATACGTTATTTGCTTCTTTCCAAGCTTTATTAAAACAAAATACAAATTTTATGCACCAAAATATTCTGTTCAACGTAAGTCAATATATTTAATTGAATTTGATCAAATTCTTGCAGGTAAAGCATTTCATGAATATTAGATTTTAGGAATATTAAAAAAAACAGTTGTTGATGCAGTAGCTTGAATTATGATGTCCAATAGTTTTTAAAGTTAATGTATGACAAACAAGCCCTGTGCAATGTAAGACCAGCAATAAAAACACTTGTGATAGCTGCACATGCTTTAGTTATCCTCAGAAGTTCAGACTGAGGGATCCTCCTACCTGTTTGTTGATAAGAATTTACTTGCATTCCAGATGTAATATTTGATTCATACGGTTATGAATGTGTAAATTTGACATTTCTCTTCAAATAAGAACTAGCTTGTATCGTACCACAACATAATCCAAGACAGCAGCCAGTGGGGGGTAACTAGTGTACATGACAGTTAAGAGATGCGGGGCAAAGCTACATGTTAACAGGGTTTAGCATGGTGCACCAACATGCTATGCAGTATGTCCCTGATTGGTTCAAGGAAGCACTTCCACATGGTTGTAAATGAACAGTCATATTTTGGGTCCCACACTGTGCCATACAGTGCATTGTGGGGCATAATAATGGTGAAGGTTTGGCAGCACTTGGAGGCACATGAAGGAGTGCATAGTGATGTCCTATACTCGGCGTCAGATAAGAAGAGGATTGACAATTGCTACCCACGTGGTGGAAGGGTCTAAATGAACAGGAGGGGATGGATGCGTCATGGCAACGAAAAGACCAACCAATTAGAGCAAAGATGTTTCCATAGCAACGCTAAACCAGTGTTGTCGATATTTAACATGTGATTAGCATGTGCCTGACCTGCAATCTACCAGTAACATAAACTGCGCATCTTATCTTGTTTTCCCTGCAATATATACTATGTCTCCCTCCAGCTCCAGCTTGCAATGTTTGTATCAGAGATTGCGTGTGCTGACAAGTTCGTTTGATTCATTCTATTTATTATGGCTATTTGCCTTGTATTTACGTATTTGCGTTTGTTGTGAGAATTTACAACTTCTCACTCTTTTAATAAATAATTGTGTCCAAAAATATTGGCAAAGACAGCATAGCCAAACGAAAAACTTTACGTACTCGGGAAGTGAACGAAATTGTGCTTGGTAAGGTATATATCCCAATTAAAGGATTATGCAGTCGATGGTGTTGCTGAAGAACATAGTTGCAAAATTGTTTGGTATCGCCCTTTCCAGGTGTACTCTGATTTAATTACTTTGGGCGGAAGTAAAGGGTTACGTTGTGTGAAACAAAGATTTCACTGTGTCGTCTGTAATAAAGCTACATCAATAAAAAGCTCAATACTGTGAACAAGTGGTTACCGATACAAAGGGCGTAATAACTGCAACATGGGAAAATGGAGTCTTGGAAGCAAGAATAGAACAGTTTTGTCATTTTCGTGGGTAATTCAAGCAAAAACAGCAATAGTGCAAGCGATTCGGATATCAGCAGCATTTCCCATTACAATATTCCACAGGAATGTTTCTTTTGTTAACAATCTTCACAGTGATATAATAGTTTCATATTCCATCCTTTGCATGTAGATGAACTATTTTACTATTGTTTTTGAATACAAATATAAATTATATCTGCTCTACATTCCAAACACAATCCTCCTCCTTGCACATAATGCTAATGCGCTCTTTACGTGGCGCGATAAGCGGCGTCGCCTCTCACCGCCAACTGTCAATACCTTTCTTGTTTGGTGCCAATAATAGATGCATAACAGTACATTACTATGTTGCAATAAAAGAACAAAATAAGGACCAGATAAGAAATAGCTGTGGTGGTGTGGTCATTTATTGGGAGGCTGCAGATTGGACAGATGCGTGCTCCACACACTGTTTATTACATTAGGGGGAGTTCTCTGTGCCGTAACTCTCGTGTGATAGTAACATGCATTATAATGAGTACTAACCTTGTTATAAGTGTTGTCAATCTGTGCGAAGATATTCCTGGCATCTTCGATGAAATTTCCATTCATATACATAAGTTCTTGCATAATGTTCATAAGTTCTGTTTTTATATTGTCTTCGAGTTCCTCTGTGGTGTGGGGATTGTTTCTATAAACTTTATTTTTTAGGTTTCCCCTCAAATAGAAGCCCCACGTAGTAAGATCTGGGGAATGAGAAGGGGGCCATAATCCTATAGAAATTACACTGTCAAAAAAATTGCCTTTGTCTTCCAAGGAGTGTAGAGCAGTATGGACTGTTGCAGAGTCTGTTGCAAATACCCACAGTCTCATCTGAGAACATTTGAAAAAAATTGTGCAAGAATGTCTTGGTACCTATTGGAATTTATGCTATTGTGAAAATGATGAGTCCTATTATCTGTTTTGCTGTTACAGCATATCATATCTGATTTTGACATCATACCACGGAAGTTCTTGAATTAATGAGGATACTCTGTGCTCCAGTACCTATTATTCTGTGAGGTAACACGACAGTTTAAATCAAACCATGCCTCATCTGAGAAGAATTATTAAATGTGGGTGACCATTACTATCAGAGATATTTTGTAAAATCCAGATACTGAAATTGACTCACTTTTCGTTACGAGATTGTAGTTCATTAAGTATAGTCATTCTGTAGGGTTTAAATTTTAAAACTGTAAGAACAAAGGGTTTTGAAACACCCACTTGCTGTGCAATACTTCTTAGGAGAGTGTTCAAATGATGTACCAATTTTGCCAATTTTTTCCTCCATTACAAATTTTTGCTTTTTAGGTTTAATGTTTGATGAAATTGTCTATACACCTGTCGACATGATTCAGTTTTTATGTATGTATTGTACATAACAATTCGTTGTTTAAGCGTGAATTTGCAGACAGGCATTTCAGTGGACTAGTAACAAAACAATAACATCCTTAGGCAAATCACACACAACACAGATATCTTGACTTTTACCTTGTGATGCATAATGCACAAATTGTCTTCACAGCATGAATACAAGCAGCTACTTAAGCAAAGATGATTAACTTTCTTCCTTTCATAGAAGTTTGAAAACAGTGTTGTTATAATCAATTTAATTGACTCACCTTTTAAATTAAATAGCTGATTAAGTTAACTTTGAGTGCGTTTTTTGCTGCAGCAGACAAATTCTGAGGTCCCTGAATGCTATACACATCGCTGGCTTTTGGTCCTCATAAAATGATGGCGCTGTTAATCAATAGATGTGTAAAGCATCAATGTATAGTTACAGTAAACCCCTGTGTGATATGTTGATTTATTGTTTTGAAAATTGGTCATTGACTGTAAAATTTACATAAATGAGATATACTATTTAATCTCCCCTTAAGACTAATGGTATAAAAACACAGGAACTATGATCATTAAAAGAAGAAATGTATATAACAATGTTCCAGTACTATTTTGCTTGTGAATGCATAAAATAAGTACCCTAAAACTTTAACTGCTAGGATCCCAGGCACAACTGCACTGAAGTCCTATTAACAGACATGTACTGGCAGCTTCATACTTTCAGTTTGTATGTAATACATAATGTATAATGCTTGTATGAGTGGATGATTCTTATAGTTTAGAGAAATTTAATGCAAGAGAAAACCAAAATAACTGTGTAGTTGCTTGCATTGTTAACATGTTCCATTGTTTTGCACATTTTAAATGTCGGCGAGAGAAAGAGTGAGTTCTTACCATATTACTAGTATTTAAATTTCTAAACAAATATTTAGTATGTGATGCCATAATGAAATGATAAAACTCTGTACTTAGTACTAAGGAAAATACAGCACTTTCGTTTATAAATCCTGACGATGTGCATTCTGTTGCATAAGTGCCCCTGCAGAAGATTAACAGTTCTTTTAAGTAATGTGTAGAAGCCCATGTACAAAATTACAGGTGCTAATAACTAGCATAGGCTGCAGTCATGTCAATATGCACGTTCATAAAAATGAAGAAATACAGTCATTGCTAGAAAATGAAACATGGTTGCTTTTCTATTGCGTAAGTTACACAAAAAAATGGGTGTACTATTTTTTTAATTTAACCTATTATTTGACAATAGTTTTAAAATGTTATGTTGCTTTGCATTCTTAGGTTAGCTCAGTTTATGCATCCACAGTTTGTAAGTGATGTCACCTGCTGCAACTCGGTATAATGTGGGATGCACCAATGCTTCATTTTTCAGTCACAATTTATGTTACTAGCATACCAGGTAGAAGGTACTGCTTCAGCCATATGTTAACCGGGGATTCTACACGAGTGTAACAAATATGTCCAATACAATTATTGTCAATAAAGAGCCATTTCCAAGGAAAAACAATTGTGTCAAATATTTGGAGCCTTCTAGGTTCTTGACAAATGGATATAAATGGTCTATTATTTCACTAAGTGTTGTGTGAACAATGCTGTAATGGCTTTTTACCTTCGTTTGAATTTAGCCACAATTTAATGTTAAAATTTCATGCAAAGTTGAATTTCTAAGAGAAACGTGGCAACTCCGTGTCACATGTTCTCAACTTGTGCTCACGGCAGACATTCTCCAATGGAGGGGAGGTTAGGGATGGTATTGCCTGATGTTACTGAAAGTGAAGAGAAAGGTAGGGCAGGCAAAAAATTCACGGGCCAGGTTTAAGAATAGGTAGGTGGGATGATAGCTTTAGCTGTCATTTATAACAAGGAGATTTTTAGTTTTATTTGAGCCCGGTAATCTACAAAAGAACAATATTGTTTTAGGAGAATTAAGAGGAAGACTTTTATTTATTGTTCATTAAAGGCAATTACTGTTGTTTTAGCTCGTAGAAGATGAGGATGATGTGCATTATTAGGAAAATTGGCACCCCTTTATGTCATTGTTTAACCCTAAAATACATGGTTTTGATTCATTCATTTTTCTGCTTTCTTAACTATGGAAAACTAAATCTTCATTATTACTTGAGTGAATGCATTATTTCTGTTACAATCACACCTTCCAAGCTTAACATTTCAATTTGTGTCGATTTGCTGAAATAGTGGTCGCTTAAGCTGTGCAGGAAATGCACTGGGCGAGCGTTTTGTTTACATCAAAGTGCATGCCAGTTGAGTGTTTTGTTTACAACCGAGGCAGTGCTGGCCACGGAGCACATGCCAATCAGGGTTTTGTTTCCATCGGAGGCAGTGCTGGCCATTTACGTTGCTTAAGAAATTAACATTTTTACAAAACGATTAAGCCTCTTGAAATGAAACTTAGTATTTTACATTTCTTACACCTGCATGTATTAGCTGGGTTATTCTGGCTGAAGCAGTATCTTCTTTTGTGTATATTATATGGTTATTCTTATGATGCAAAATAATACAGGTAGTCAAGTTGAAAAAGTCTACTTCCAAAGCTAAGAAATTGGTAGTGTAGTATGCTGTAGTTTGCAATGCCCTAGTTTCTATTTATTCATTTGCAATTTTTTGAATACCAGTTTTACAACTTGCAAATCTATAAATATAGTAAAACTGGAACCAAGCATTTTAGCTTAGGATGAATTATTGATACTAATATATATAATGGGCAGCTTTGGAGCACAAAAATTTGAATTCTTAAAGAATGTCATGATACTTGAAGAATAGGCTGTGTGCCATCATGATTACTGCCCCAAAGGAAGTGTTCTTGTGGGATGCAGAACAAAAAAAATCAAAATATCATACTTATTCATTTTTTAGAAAAAGAATGTTACTAAACAAAAGTTTATAAGTATCTCTGACAAGTTTTATTATGTACAAAATTTCTGTGGGATAAATATTTTAAAAACAACACCAATTTTTCTTTATTTGTTTAGCACAAAACCAGTTATGACAAGCAGTGTATATGTTAGTGATATACACAGTCACATTATCATACACAGTCACATTATCTTGCTGGAAATATTCTGTCAAACATTTTGAGCACTTAGTTCCTCAGAATAGTTAAAAAAAATAATCGTATGTACCAGCAGATGTTTTGATGTAAGACCAGTCGCACCAGAACTCATTTGTGGATTATCCTATAAATGTCTGTAGGGTTATCACTGGGCAGAGCTCTGGAGCACATAAGGAGTACTGGGAATCATTTGCAGGACACAAGTACTTCAAAATAATGATCTTGTATTCAAACAGTGGCAGAACTCGTGAACTGCTTTCAATGAACAGTGTCCAACTTATTGGATGGTATCTCAAGGGACACTTTACAAGATGTGCAAAGAAGTTGATCCAAGTCATCCATTGTGTAACTGCAAGCCACATGCTGGTCAAAGGATTAAACACTTTAATCAACGATTTATCAATTGCATAAACTTAATAGTGTCTACAATAGTTGAACCTGGTTT
Source organism: Tenodera sinensis (assembly GCA_030765045.1). Taxonomy (NCBI): domain Eukaryota; kingdom Metazoa; phylum Arthropoda; class Insecta; order Mantodea; family Mantidae; genus Tenodera; species Tenodera sinensis. The sequence goes on along the minus strand of CM060964.1, from coordinate 355,820,416 downwards.
ATGCGTATATCAAGGTGGAGATTACTTAACAAATGAGATTTTGATCTTTCTTTCTCTCTCTCTTTTTTTTAAGCAATACAGTGGTTCTACTTGTGTAAAATTTTACAAACAACAAACATATGTACAAACAAAACACTATTTTGAACTTGGTTCTGCTTTAAAGAAATAAGTTAATTTGACTTGTTTCACGTTTCTTGCAGTAGTCTGATTTTTAAAAAGAAGATACATGTCAGATGTCAGTCTCTTCACGTGGAGAGCTGCAGTGTTGTCAAGAAGAGAGAGCGATAACCCTTAATACACGAGACATATAAACAAACATTCAGGTTTATCTCATGGCAGCAAAAACATGCAGATGTAATCTATATTAGCCTACTATCAGACATAGGTAGTTTGTTCTCATAAATTTGACTTTCTGATCTGGTGTATAACATTTCCTGTTTCTGTTCTCCATGGCTGATTAAAAGCAATTGAGAATTGAAATACAAACCTGCTGTTCAACAGTAAACACCAGAAACAAAATTTTTATCTTCTCGTTTGTTGCTATGACATTGTCATGCCAAAAGTTGCCAGTTCTAGCAGCGAAGTCTTTGTCAACAAAGATAAGGAAAATACAGGTGGAAGTGAAATTATCCGTCAGACTTTAACAGCGAATTTCTCATGTTGTGAACAACAAGAAAGTCTAATACCAAAATGTTGAAAAGTTAATAGTTTTCTAGAAAAAAATATTTTTATCAAAAAAATTTATCATCACCTGGCTGAATTATTATTGATTGAAGGTTCTTGATTTATGGCTATGTCCATAGAAAATTGAATAAATGACAACTTTTTCCTTTGGCGTATTTCAATAGATTCAACGGTTTTTGTGTACATTAAATTTAAAAGAACCCACAATTTGTTGCCTTTTTGTTGCAATTTATTGTGGTTTTTTTAAAATTTAATTTACACAAAAACCATTGAATCTATTGAAATACGCCAAAGGAAAAAGTTGTCATTTATTCAATTTTCTATGGATATAGCCATAAATCAAGAACCTTCAATCAATAATAATTCAGCCAGGTGGTGATAAATTTTTGTAGAAAACTATAAACTTTTCAACATTTTGGTATTAGACTTTCTTGTTATTCACAACATGAGAAATTCGCTGTTAAAGTCTGACGGGTCATTTCACTTCCACTCTGTATACCTCAAGTCTCTTTTAAGATAGCATATGCCATATGCTCATTATAATTACATAAAACTCACTTGTATTTCACTGAAATTTAATACGTATAACAGCGGATTACATACAAATGCATTACGTATAAATAAGGTTCTATTAACACGTTTCTGAATTACATTTTGCCAGGACCTACAAAAATTTGTGTAAATACGAATTACTTAGAAATGGGTTACGTATAAAGCAGGTCCAACTGTATATCAGGTGTCTTTTCTCCCTTGTTGGTTACTTGTACATACCTTTATTTAATTGCTCTCCTCCCTCCCTATCTTTTCTTAGCCTCCCTTGTACATTTCTCTTTGAGTTTTCCTAAAAATGTTTCCACGTTTTTCTCTCATCACCTTTACTTGTTAATGTTTTAGAATTTTCTTATCCATATTGTCATATTCAGCTGTCTCAAATCTTCAACTTTTCAGTCAGTCTGGGTGGCTCAGTTGGTTAGAAGCTGGAATACTGATCCCAAAGTCGTAGGTTCAAATCCAGCCCAGACTGATGACTTTTAAGTGTGCTTGAAACGAAGCTCCATGTCAGTAGATTTACTGGCATGCAAAAGAACCCCTACAGGACAAAATTCCGGCACACTGGCAACACTGATGTGATCCTGACAATTGACAGCGTCATTAAACAACAAAATAACCTTTCAGCTGATTTTCATGTTGGGGAACAAAATGAAGTCAGATAGGCGAGTATGGTGGATGAGGAATAGCTGTCACAATGCTCGTGCAATGAATGCTATACACAGCTTTGCATTGTCATTCTGGAGAAACCAATTGCCTGTGCACCACATTCTGGATGTTTTCTCTTTGCTTTCTCCCTCAGTAGTCTTAAGATGTCACGATACAATACCAGATTCAATGTCATACGAGCAGGGACAGAATCCTTGTGGAGTGAGTCAAGTTTAAGGGCCATCGAAAGCTAGGTCACTTGGGCCTCCTTGTGGATAATCCCTTCATGGCCTGAACAGCAAGAACCTTTTTGGGTGTAATGTCAGTTGATGGCTGTCCAGAATAATCATCAACCAGTTTTCAGCCACTGCTTGAACCACTCTTGTGGTTTGAGACTGGCCTAGAACATTGTCTCCAATGCTCACTTTAACATTTCATGCACTGCTGCAGCAGTTTTTTCAAATTTGAATGAAAATCTTACCAGATGGACTGCACTCTCATATCTGCCGTCACATAATGGCAATGTAAGCAACAAGTAATGGTGGAAAAATGATTACAAATATTAAATGCATCCATTCCTATCGAAGCAAGTTGGTACACAGACTGACAAGAGATGTATTAAGTGTCAACTAATGGAATTTTCTCATACTGCCGCTCAGTTGCATGCCACTCAGGAATTTTGGGAACTTTTGGACAGCACTTATATTCATTCAATGTACAGGGTCCGGCAGAATAAATAGCCTGATTTGAGTCGCATAGTATGGCGTAGCTGCTTGTGCATGTGCAAAATTAGTTTGCACACTGTATAGAGGAAGGACTGCCATTTGTAATTATGGTCTTGTGGAGTTCAGAGCATTGTGCATTCAGTGTAGAGGTGTATTTAAAAATGAGTCTCCCATCACAGTACAGCCTTTCTTTATTCATCCTTTTGGTTTGGGACAATATGATAATAGTCCCAGATCATTGGGCGATTGTACGGTGGGTGCAACAATTCTGGACTACTGCATCTTGTGCAAGGAAGAAAAACCCAGGATGTCCAAAGAAGCAGATCCTGGAACAAGTAGAGGAGGCTCATGAAGCACTCATTCAAAGTCCCAGGCATACTGCTAAAAGACATGCCTTGGCACTAGGAATGTCAGATCGTTCACTGAGGCGCATCATCCATGATGACCTGCACTTCTATCAATACAAATTCAGGTCATACAGGAAGAGAACAAGATAATATTGCCCAATAAACCTTACCTTCGTGCTTCCTTGAACTTTTAGCAGCCAAGCCGGAGCTGCAAAACAACATGGTGTCGGATGAGTTGTCATATTCAAAACCAAGTAATGCCGTAGTTTGTGATAATATGGCATGTATCATTCTCTGTTTTCAGAGTATGTTCCAATAAATTTGTCAGTTTGTTTCAAAGTTCTATTCTGTTTACATCCTACTATCTATTCTGCTGGACCCTATAGATTTCATCATCGTAATGCACAAAGAAAAACTACAACTATTCAGCCAACTCAGTGCTCATTAATGTACACAGGGAACTTATCTGTATTATTGTAAAAATATACCCCTATATTAAAAAGAATACTACAACTTTTATTACTAATTGGTGTGTCAAAATTATTGATAAAAGTATTGTTAACATTCTTGGTTCCCATATTAGGTTTGAATCCAAGTCAGGTGAAGCAGCTTAACTGGGGTTTTGCATCGATTAGAATGAACTTGAGCAATTGTTTAGTGCTTATAGTCCAAGCAGTCTACGAGTTATCTTGACATTGTGTAATCTATATGAAATTGACTGTTGGCAGCTGTAATCTTGTATGTGGCTTTTAGTGGCATGAGCAAGCCCACTATTTGCAGGAGTAGAACAGATGTAGCTTTGCTTTTTTTCTTGCTTTGAAATGAATGTTGATAAAACCTGTCTTGTGTGTGTTTGAAATACTCTCATATGGCTCTTTGATCTCAAGAAGAAGTTGTGCAAGAATTCTGCATCCAGTAATGTAATTTACTTTATATTTCCCTTTTGTTTGATGTTTCTCTGTCATACAGGAAATGTCTGAAGGTTATACTTTTTAAGTTGGCATCAAATTAATATTCTGAGTATGAAGATACTCTGAAGTTGTTATTTTTATCAGGTAATGCTTTTAAATCTGTCATAATCTGTCCAAGTTTGTAAAGGCATTTATATATTTTTTTTCTTTCTCTATTTTATTCATAAAAGTGTTTGATATTATGCCATTGTTGGAATGTGAGTTATTAGCTAACAATCTTGCATCCTACCAAGCGTTTTTACCCAAAGGTAAAAGTAATTCATTGATCCATGTCATGCCTCAACTTTTCATACTTTTCTGCATCTTACAGATGAGAAATGCTAGAAATATCTTTGTTAAAATGTACAGGTTAATCTTCTGCACTTTATATGCTCAAACTACAGATCTTCAACTTTCCTTGCTTTGTGTTGGATGACATCCAGATGTACAGTGAAACCCCATTATTTAATAGAATAATCCTAAGAACCCAGAAACTAAAGGTACCTCAGTCATTAAGTCGCCTTTTGAGGGTGCCTCAGAATATATGAAAGTTTGAATACATATATTTAGAAAAGCTTGTTAGATTAGGAGAGAACACACATTACAAGCACCACAGTTTCTTCGTCATCATCAGTATGCTTTGGTGTCTTAAGTATGCATTAAAAAAATTTCCTGATTGGAGCACATATGAGAGCATTCTTAGATGCCATATTAACATCAATCAGACCTCAGCATTTCCATCTCTTTCTGCTGCATCTGGACATGCTTGGTTGGCCAACTATCTAACGAGCAGCCAGAGCCTCACTTCACACATGCAAGGTGTGGATAGGTGTTCTTTCCAAATTTTGGCGTTGGGTGTGGAATTGCACCAGTCATGTTGAAACAATTGAGAGAAAACTAACAGAACATATTGGAACCAAAATACTGCATCTCATTCAGGGAACAGATTTTGGGAAACAATGAAAATCCAACCTAATCTAATCTAAAAATACCATAATAACTCATCCAATTACTCCTTTAAATCGATGTTTATGAATCAGTGAAGAGCAAAATTTATTTGTGATTTGCTGCTAGTTGCTTTGAATCAATATCATTTTTAAAGAGAGTAACTCAATGTAGCTCAGTCCCTTAAGTTCCAAGGAACTAATACGGAGGGCATCTTAGAGTGCTCCAGAAAGAAAGCAGCAAGCTTCTTGCAATCGGTGAAGCTGTGTTATATGTGGATACCGTTTTAATACTATCTACACTCCATACAAGCCAGTTTCTCTGTTAATGTGTCTTAATGTTGGCATTTCTGTTATTTCTTGTATAAACTTCTTGAAGTTTGTAGCAGACTGATTTCCTTCTTTGTAATTGAGCCAGTTGTGTGAAAGAATGCAGTATTTTTATTGCAAGAAAAGACAAAACTCATCTTCATAAGGTGGAGGGGTATATCTTGTGACTTCGTCCAGTTTTTAAACTGTCACTTAATAACCTAGTTCAACTACGACTGAGACCTTGCTTAACTTGGACTATCAGTTCATGAATGTGAACTAGTTCCAGTTGTCACTTACTTCACTCTCTTTGCATTGTAATGAAATACACATGAGAAGCCACTTCTTCCAGATGACTGACTTGTTAGGGAGTCAAATTGCTTGTAGCTACAGCTTTCACTTCATATCACAGCCATGGCAAATTAGCTCAAACAGCATTTTATCACAACAGAAGCACACTTGATAACTTACTCACATTCTTACTGCCTTTGTGAGACTCTTTTGACTTGCAAGAACACTCACTTATACAGCTGTTAGAAGTTTTCCCACAGTTGCAGAACATTCGAGAAAGCATAACTCTTAGAAGATTCTGGTTATCTGGTAATAGTACTTATCATGTTTACATAGGGTAAGCGCACTACTTATCAGTTTACCATTCTGACCGCAAGGTGCCAAACTCCCGATAACCTTGGGCTTTAGCCGCTGCGTCACAGTATTAAAGAGGTCTTAAGTTTTGAATTTCAGTTAAGAGTGAGTTATCTGTGTAAGGTATCTTCCAGAGTTTTATTTTATTCTTAGAAGACAAATGATGGATAGGTCTAACCTCTATGCACTCCGGAGGACTTAATTGAATAGGACTTGACAGTTGAACAGTGTTAAAATGAATGAATAAATAAAACAAAAACATAATGGCACTTTTATTCTGACTTCTATTAACCTTCTTTGTAGCTTTTTTTTTTTTTGTGTGTGTGTGTGTGTGTAAATTTACTGAAATATTAGTAAGTTAGGAGAAAACGTTTCAGGCACCAGCCAACATCTGAATCATGAGCCCTTTGGATTGTCCTTCCATTTCAAAAATACTTTGTGCATGGAATCTGTACCCATGATAACCTCATGTGGTCACGTTATAAGCAATTATGTCTTCAATGTGAGTCACAGTTACTCAGTTAACCACAAGGTCTCAAAGATGTCCTCTCTGTCTCCTATGTTTGCCCACCATTACAAGGCGACCAGGGTCCGAGGTATGAGAGGAGTCTTGTGCTGTTAATGTGCTCTTGCAGTCAATTTGTTTATTACAAAGTGTGTGTGTGTGAGACAGTGTTGCCAACTCGAGCGGCTTGTTGGTGGTTCTGGATTCTTTTGAAGTCAAATAGCAACTGGTGACTTTTCTGACAAATTTAGATGACATTTGGAGACAATTCTGGAGGATTCAAATTTTTGGCTTGATACATGTGCTAGTTGAGGAATAATGGGTTTTTAAACATTAAGTAAAATAAGGTGTAACTTCAATGTTTACAAAATACCAAAGCTTTTCCAGCACAGAGGAGTTCTGAATACTACAAGTAGATTGTTACAAAGATGCAGTGGCATCCAACCTGCTTAAAAAGGGTAGATTTGGCAATTGCAATTCCCTCTTTTCCACATTGCAGTGCAGAAGCAAAAAGGCTTTTTAGTCAGTTGAACACTGCCAAAGCTAAAGAATCAGCTTAAATGCTCCAACTGTGATAGCTGGGTATGTTGTATTGCAGAAATGCTGTTAGGATTTTATGAAATATTTGTTACTTGTTTGAAATCCCACAAAATGTTGGGCGTAAATTGGTACAGTATAAGTGTTCACACAGTCAGTGCAATCTTCACCATTTGCTGTCGAGATCATTAAGGAGCAGTTGGAAGAAGAGCTGTTTTTCTTCTGATTACAGAAGTGAATTCTTCTTTTAAAATTATTAAATTTTATACAAATATCTTTTAATTAATTATAGTATTTATTTTGATTTAGCAACTTTTAATTTAAGATTTGGTGACTTTTGGCTAACACTTGTTGGCAACACTGATATGTGAATCACTAGTATGCATAACAATGATGATAAGGACTGTAGAAAATATTTATGTAGCACATTCCTCCAGCTGTCCTTCTGGAGGATAGACAGTACAAGGGTCACACAGTGGCGCTATCTAGAACACATTTTGTTATTCACAAGCAAAGTTTCACTGAATATTATTGGCACCAAATTCTGAATAAATTTTACCATCACTATGTGCTCAAGTGTCTTGTAAGTCAACTCAGAAAGTTGAAGGTCTGTGGTTCAAGTCCTGTTTGTGGCATTGAGTTTTCAAATCTCATTCTCTTTTCCGAAAATTATTATTCCACCACTTTCTAATTACTAGATATTAAAATAAATCTGTGATGTTTGGTTAAAACATGGTATCTCCGAAATGGTATTTTTACGTAAGGCAGCTCTTATAAACTATAATATTTAGAAATTATATAAAAGCTTGAATATTTGAATGTAACTAAACAACAGCTATACATCAATGAGTTTTAATTTAAAATTAAACAAAAATAAAAGGTTTGTATTTTTGGAGATATGTTGTGACCACACACCGTAGAATTAATCAGAAATAGAAATACACTTTGTGTTACAAATAGTATTAGACAAACAAGCTTCATGGAAAATAATCTTCATCCCACTAAACTGCAGAAGAATGTACAAAGTTTCAAGAACTATCAAAGGTTTTAATTTTAATGGCAAACTGTAACAGATGAACGATAAGTAGAAACTTCTAAATGTAATTCTTATTTAGTTTGTGTCTGCCTATAATTTCGATCCCAACATGCTATAAAATAGTCATGTATTCAGATATAGTTTTCAGATGGTGCAGAAAGTGTTAACATATTTCCTGGACATTTTACAGTGCAAAATATTGTTGACATCTGGTATTTTCTATTTGTTGTTTTGTTAAGGGTATTCTTGTACATGGATTCATTCTTATGTTACCATTTATTTGCAGAAGGGTTTAGTTTATAAGATAAATGTTCAAACAAAACAGGACAGGGGTGAAAAATCTTTGATTAACAACTGAACTCATTGTATTTTGTGGCAGAATATGTTTCATGAACCTTTCCCCAAGTTAGGAAAAAGGTAACGGTAAATGAGAGGGAATTTGATGTAAGTGAATTATTAATTATCTAAGAATCTAATCTTCTGTCATAGGGAAAGGCAGGGTGTGTCTCAAGGTGTATGATTAGAAAGTAAAATTATTTACACAGACAGTCACAATGTAAACCCATCCCTACCACTTCTCCTATAGACATCCAAAATACAAGGTATGTCTCTTTTTCACTCTTATGCCACTGTCTGAAAAATCCTCAAACTAGTGATTAAGAACTGTTTTATCTGCCTCATTCAGCTGTACTGTATGTAGTAGATTCCAGCGTAATACTCAGTTTTCTGAATTTTTGAGGTTGTGTCATAAGTTTGTTTGTTTTTCTTGCAAGTTCCATATATAGCGCCTGAAAACTCTGAACCCTCTGTACACTCAAGTTATAGTTGCCTAGCCACCGCTACAACTAAGCAGTTAACAATCAGACTCACAATTGGGTACATCAGTGTGCGTTTGTGACTGGCCTTGGATGAAACAGTGTGAACTTGGGTTTACAAACTTCTTATGCTGTTTTACTATTGTAAAGGCAAAACTGCCTCACAATGCTAGCAGAAAATTTGTCCTGTCTGCGGGGAAGTTGCAGTAACAAATTGAGCCTGTCAAAAGTAGTTTAATCGATTTCGAGCTGGGAACTTCTGCCTAAAACAGAAAGTTTTGCAACTACTCTATTGTAGCAGTGCTGTGGTTGAGGTGTGCTCCCAGACGTTCTTAGTGATTGAAACGTAACAAGAAATGAACAAACTTATGAGAGAACCTTGTACTCGTAATGACTGAAAATATAAGCGGTCTAGAGTTTGATCTTAAGATGATAAGGTCATTAAGGAAAAGTAACATCATGATTAATTTAAAAACTGCCTTGTTTAGTGTCTGAGCATAGTGGAGCATTTAAAGTTTTAACAACAGATATAAAATGTGGCAGAAAATTGGTGCAGTTTTAACACTTGTTTATAATTTTCAGGAAAACAGGCACATATGACATTGAAATTGTATATAAAAGTATTTTAAGGTAATTTCTGAATATACCTAACAAATTTGATTGAAATGTGCAATTATGTGTCAAAAGAAAAAAAGAACAGAGCTCTGCCCTGTCTAAGCATAACCCTTCTGCCTGTCTCATTATTTAAGCCACTTGAGTGATAAGTTGCTTACGTCGTCTCAAAAGATGGGCAATTTGCCAATGATTTGTCAATGTTCTTGCTAGTTTAGCACCTTATAGATGATAATCATGACAGTATTAACTAGGGTGACAACAATAGTTCATTTGATTTAATGATGCTCTTTACTATCAGTGTTGTCATTATGCAGTAATAATAGTATTACCGTATTAAAGTGCATATTGACAACAAACATGACTAAAATTGACAAATGCTTGTCTTGATAATGGGATTCTGTTCTTTAAGGTATTTCATGTCACACAGTTCAGCTGCATTACATTCCTATCAACAGTGGCAGTAAATTCATACCTCACTCGCATGTGCACTTCAAAAGAAACATTTGTAACAACTGCTGTCCATTTTATTGCAACTTGTTTCTCTCCTTCTGTAAGGTTGATCAAATACCATATTACTTTGGACTGGCCCACCTCTGGTTCCTTACACCAGTCACAGTAGAATCCATAAGGAGGTGCTAATTCTGACCCCTCCCACACCAATCGGATATTGCTCATTGGCTCATTTTTCTTTTTGGAATTTGAATCAAAATTGTAATGTTTTCTTTTATAAACATAGGAATTCTTTCATCACACATATCTTATTTTACATGTTTTTAAATTAGAAAATACTGAAAAAAAAAAAAAAAAAACATTTTATAATAAAATGGATCACAAAATGTTCGTTTATGGGCCTGCTAATTTTTCTCTAAAATGTTGCATTTTTTTATTAATACAAGTTGATTATAATTGTTTAATTCCTTAGACAAATCTTTTTTTACATGTAGGACTAGAGATTTATTTCTGAAGCACATTTCGTTGTTTTTAGTGAATGCCAAAGTACATTTTAGGGAACTTCCTGATAAGTCGACCACAATATTATTGCACCTGGGAGTTGGGAGGGAAGGAAGGACAGAATAAGTATACCTGTTTACTGAGATGTCACTGCATGTTTCCAATAATGGCGTTGGGAGGCCAACTGCAATAATATTGTGGTTAAGTTATACATATTTTTTTTCTTCCTACCACCATTATAATCACTTGTATACCCATTTCCACAAAATTATAATTTCTTTTTTGGCGTAAGTCTAGGTGGTAAATATTATAATGTAGATATCTGTATGAGAATCATCAAAAAACTTTAACACAAGGGTTAAGGGAGGAAAAGCACATTTGTGGGGCAGGTCATCACCCCAGCAGATGTTTTGCACCAAAACAATAAAATTCATTTTGTCCTCTGTATGTTGACCGAGAATGATGACTTTCATAGATGTTAAGTCTGTGAAACTATGGCTGCAAAATAATTTTGTAGAAACATGCACCAATATTCAACATGCCAATCATGTTCAAATGATCCCACATACTTGTATTCATTCATTGCACATATTTACTTTCTGTTTGGTCATTTCAAGACCTGAAGATAGGTGTTTAATGGTGTTATCCAAAGAAACAGATTTCCTTGAATAGGCAGGCAGGGGTTATGATATAACAGCCCTCACCTATTGCAGTAAATATATCAGTTGGGAGCACATATGAAAGCGTCAAGAGATGCAGGTTGTGCGGTAGCATTGCTCTCTGTCAATGTGTCATCAGTCATTGTTCTTTTCCAAGTTCAAGTCGTAGCATGTTGGTGATATTCCTTGACATTCTTCTGTTGTATAAAAATTAAACTATTGCTTTGTTTATAATTTTTACTTATAAATTAGATCATGTTTTTAATTCAAAAGCCTTAAGCGAGTTCGTAAAAAAGCCTGTTGAGAGAGGAGTTCAAAGCAAATGAAAATGAGACAGTATATTATCTATCGCTGTGTGTTTCTCTCTGCACAGTGGCTTTCCCCAACTACAGGACAGAATGAGTACATCATCAAAGTGTATGTTCTTATGTATCTACTGGCTCTTTGAGATGTTAAATAAGGGGCAAAATGTTTCAAGTAATAGCATCAGCAGCTTGCATTTGGGAGGTCCTTTGTTCAAATATCTGTTTGGCACACGTGCACTAAACAGGCACAATTGCTATATGACCTCCAGTGTTAAACCAACATCAAAATAGAGAGCAAAAGATGCCCATTCTTGGAATACTCCACTATTTGAAACTGTAACTCAAGAAAACTCAGTTTCACCAATCACTGATAATTGTGGGGCGCTAAGCTAACACTTCATCAATGTTTGAAACTGTCTTCCATCAGTACATCAATTATGATCACTCGTAACATAAATGATTATGTCAACTTCCATGGCCTTTGTCCATTACTTTTTGGTTTCCAATATGAGCCGCATCTTGTTAGCTTTTTAAGAAATTAAAAATTATGCCGATGTTTTGCCCATACTGGAAATCAAAAAGTACCAGTAACATAGTTTCTGAAGCTTGGCAACATTGTCTGTAGTTGTCTTTAGTATAGCATATATTTTTATGTTAATACCCATGCCATACTGCCTCGTGTTAGCCAAGTTCAGCCATTGTCATGTAGTAGAATGCTTTAACTGTGATTTACTGGCTTTTTAACTTAATTGCTGTCAGACAAACATCTGCTGTGAAACAACCTGGCCACCATGATACAATATGCATAACTTGCATTAGATGGATACTTTGTTTGGGCAAAAGCCCAGTAAACTGGTGAACTTCAAATTTACAGAATATTTCTTACTAAAACATTACAGAAAGATATTCTAAATAATTTACCAAAGCATATGTATTTATATTATTGGTCCAGGTTGAACTATAACTAGATTTTATTTATATCTAAGTGGTTTATATGGTCATAGAAACTGTCTTCCATACATTCTTTGATTGCATATTCCGATAAAAGTATAGCTTTCTGCACTGTGTGCTCTGGTGATAAAAATGTTACACAGTACAGATGATTGTGCCTGTAAGATAAAAAATTTACTATTGCAATGACTTGGACTTTTCCTGGATGCAAACTGTCTGTATATTCATGGAAAAGTATGGCTTTCTGCACTGTGTACCCTGGTGATAAAAATGTTACACAGTACAGACGATTGTGCCTGCAACATGAAAAATTTGCTATTGCAATTGGCTTGGACTTTTACTGAATGCAAAACTGTGTATATTCAGATAAAAGTATGGCTTTCTGCACTGTGTGCTCTGGTGATAAAAGTGTTACACAGTGCAGACGATCGTGCTTGCAAGGTGAAAAATTTGCTATTGAAATGGCTTGGAATGCTTTATTCACATATGGATTTTGAAACACCATTGTAGTCACCTTGGCAAAACACCTGAGAGTAGCAAGTATTATGTTGGTATAGTATATCAGACTTGATTTAATTTCCTTCAATATTTTGAGCACTAAATAGATAGAGTTACAAAAATTATGTAAGACATGTTGCAGAAGTGTTCTAACTCTGTTTATACATCATTTTTTTATAAACTTGAACATTTCAAAGTGGTTCACAAGAGCCAAGGTATGTATATAACCTAAAACGAAGAATTTACAGAACACCAATGATTTAAAGGAAAAAATGGTTCCTCAAAAGTTGATGGAAGTTAAAATAATGCAGCTTGTTAAAACATTCTTGTACAAAGTGTTCAAAAAGTAGTTTTCCCCAATGGTTATTTATATCTAGTTTACAATTTATTACGTACTAGAGCAGATGTTCGAAATAGACTCTGAGCATCCTATAACTGAAAGTTACGTTGATTTTTGTAAATGACAACCCAGTCATCTGTGTTGCAGATGCTGCGTTTTCTGGGCAAAATCTTCATTCTTCAGGATATCCCATAGCTAAGGATTGCATTGAGGTCACATAATCTGGGTGCCCATTCTGTTGTGCCATGACAGCCAAACTAATTATGGAATTGCTGGTGCAAGAATTCTCTCATTCTACACCAGTGCACTCCATTTTGTTGCCATATCAACTTCATATTGCTATAATGGTGGCTGTATCCAAGTAACATCTGAAGATATCTGTAGCTGCTAACTGTCCCTTCAGAAAAGGACCCACTGCAAATGCCACCTGAAACATTGACATCAGGAGTGTTTCAATTCTTTTATGAGATAATTTTATGTGAATTTTCACTAGCCCAGTAAACACAACTGTGCCTGTTCTCTCACTTGTTTTAGCTTTAATGTGGCATCGTTGACTATAGAATTCTTTTCCAAAAGTTGGAATCAGATTGCATTGGCACACCTTCTTCTGGTAGACTTAGATGCACTAATGACACGAGCTAAGTAAATTCTTCCTTTATAACAGTATCTGGTTATGTGCTTTGCAGCAGATCCATAACACAGCCTTGTTTCTCAAAACGTTTATTCAAATTTCAAGTGACTTGGGCTGGTAGCGGAACTTCAGAAAATCTTTCAAAGTTTGCTATTACCAATATTGTAGTGCAAAACTTCTGTGGTTAATTTTCAATCCATTGTATGAAACTAGCTGTAACTATGTAAAATGCAGTGAGACACAATGAAAAGAAAACAGATACCATCAGAACAATTGACTCTCAACTAAAACTGCCAATCCAGCACTTAAAGACGAGCTGTTTGTTTATTTTAGTTATGGTATCTGTATATGTGTGCAAGTATGAATGAATATCAGGTAAAGCAACTTTTTGGCCACTCTGTACTTTTAACAAACCGTTGCCAGCCTGATGATGGTTGGTGAGACTGAATACATATCTTATAATCCACCTACAAAGTATACACAGACATTGGAACAATTTTGAATGAAACTACAGATAAAATGCATATTGAAACAAATTCCACTTTAATCTTTAGCGATTCACAAAACATATTCTGCCAATAAAAACTGGTGAGTGAATGAAAATTATACATTGGTTCAGGAGGAATATTTTCTGACAAACAAACATCAGAAAATGATTGTTAACTGCAGTATAATATTCCATTTATAGGTTTTTATCTGTTGATGCAGACGCTTTCATAATCTTTGTGCTAACATAAAATGAGTCAGTTGGGCACAAATTATAATTTTGTATTTGCTCATGTGCTGTTATATTATTTTGTTTTTAAAACACTAGAATGGCAGATGTAAGGAGATGAGAAGTTCTTGTTTTATCACTGTAATGTTAGGTTTTGTGCACATGAGTGAAAGTTTTGTGGTGCTTAAATACATTTACTTTCTTCCCAATAAGAGTACAGTTGTGTTTATAATAATATAGATATTGTGTAATGCATATTTTATTGCCACTGATGTGTTTAGTGTACAAAAGAATCATATGCTTCTACATGTAAAGATTCTTAAAGAGATAAAGAAATAAAACATTTTGTAATACATGATATGAGCAGAATTATCTTGTGTACGATGCCAGAACTAAACTTAGTAGTTTTTCAGCAGAAGTTCCATGTAGTTCTTAAGCTCGGTAACATGGACTTGCTCCTGAAACAATAGAGAAAACAAATTGGTTTAACCAGACGTAGAGAGAATAGTTATTTTTCAGTAACAGTTCCAAAACAACAGTATGTCCAGAGTATTTACTATTTAGGCATAACTGTAACAGCTGGTTCATGTACCCCGAGAACGGAAACCACAATGGGAAGCAAAATAGTTTGACATTTTGATTCACATTATACCAGGCTGCCCACCTCTGTGGTGTGGGAGTAGCATGTCTGCCCCACATTCAAGAGGTCCTGAGTTCGATTCTTGGTTAGGATGAGTTGCCTGGATAAGGTTTTCCCTTATACTGAGTAACAAGGGCGTAAGAACCCAAGGCCATTTGGGCCTAATGTCAACAATTATGTTCATTCACAGTCCAATATGGCCTACCCAGTCAAAGCACTTTAATTAATCATCAAATCAAGTAAGAAATATGAATTCTGATAGCTAATTGGTCCTTAACGATTGAAGGGAACAAGAACGGATATCAACCATATCAATAGCTAAGTGGAAAGTCAATTTTGCATTTCATTTGTTTGAAGTGAGCTATGATATTTTTGGACCTGCTTCCAATTCAGTCAACCCAATATAAAAAATGGTTACAGAGTAAACATTTTCTTGTTTTCTAAATACAGAATCCTTACTATAGTAGAACCCCAGTAATCCAAACATAAAATCCATAATTTAAAAAACAACAAAAAGCTTTGCATTGCAGAGAAAGCATTTTTATTATTGAAACTACACACATTGGAACGAAATGTTTATTATACAAAACTGTCCAATGTTTTTTCACTAGTCGTGCTGCAGAAGCTCTCAATTTTCACCGTCACAGATAGTGGCTTTCCCAACACCAAATATAATAGCCATCTTGTTACTTTTTCATTTTTTTGGATAATCCAAACATTTCCAAATATGAACAGATCAAAACCCCAGTTAATTTGGATTAGTGGTGTTCTACTGTATTTCCAATTTTTCTAGCAAAACTGTTAAGTGTCATTCCTTTATGGATAGTGTGTATAAGTTATTTATTGTTGCATGTTAATTTCTACTGGTTTTTGCTCTCTTTTTCTTTCCTTTTTTTAGGTAACTCACTATTGTGAGTGCATATAAACAAACCATGAGTGGCACTTTTACTAAAAACTCTTATGTTTAATGAATCTGAGGAGATTAGAATGCACATTTGTTGGAATTACTTCAGGTATAATTTGCCTTAGTTGTAACTTGAAAGAGCTGTACTGAGAGAACTAACTTGGCACTCGACAGCCACATTGCTCAAGGGGCGGGTAAGGAGGCTCGGTTTATCACATCCAATCGCATTACAAATACACCATGTTACTATCACGTGACCAGAGGTGTGTACTTGCCCATGTTGCAATATGTGTGTATTCCTGGCTTCTGCCTTCCATGTGTTTTACTGCTCACAATAATACATTGTTTGATTGTTTAATAAGTGCAGAGTGAAAGAAGGTGACTTACTGACGAATTACATACAAGTGTATCTGGAGGGATTGTAGTTTTATTATTTCATATACTTTATATAGTTTACCGCTGCATATTTCAGTGTTTTGCTGCATTTGTAACAGATTTTAGTAGTCTTGGTTACGCTGTGTTTTGTTTAAAAATGGTTTATAGTCCTGGTAAAGCCAAAAAAGCGTGTATTGGGTACAGAATAACCCTAAAAAGTCAGGCCTGGGAAATGGTATGTGCTGTAAGTGAATACTTTGAAAAAGAAAAGGAATATGGTGGAACCACTGGACATGGACAGTGAGCGAAAAAGCGGCAACGTTGCGACAGAGCAGCCGGCAGGCAGCTGTAATGTCAAGTGCTAGGTTAGTTCTCCCACGGTATAGTTCATGTCGACCAAGTGGCAAGATGATCCACTCCCTCAAATCTTATGTTTGCCATGTTACATCAAAATACCTATTATAATTACCACTTTTAAGTCTGCTTGAACATTTATGATTTTATCTTAGTTCTCACTTTTTCAATTCTTTTTAGTGAAATATAGGTGGATTTCTAAGTTAATTTGTAATACTAATTTCTATTCCAGTGACATTCAAAAAACTTTACCTTGAGCATGGTGTCTCTACTTCTTAACCCAAAAATTCCTGACTTAAGGGACGTTTCATTTAGGACGACTGTGTAAGGGATTCCTAATTCATCATTACGGATAAATTGGGCTTCAAGCGACTTCTTTGCGAGGTCAGGCAGCAAGAGGGTAGGGATCCTTATTTGTCTAAGTTGTCTATTGAGGTAATGTGCTAACTGCGTCAACTCTTCTCCTGTTGCAGCGTCTGTGGAAACAACAAAACATGATTCGATTCATGAGGTCATCATACCATATTCCTGATAAGCAACATTTGCCCTACTTTCATTTAACTATTGCTCTCATGTGGCTGATAACAACTGTCAGTTGTGAATTATCAATTTGTTGATAAAATGTATATCAAGGATATGAAGTGTCAATGCTCTGATAACAAAAAGTCAAATATAAGGAAGGTCATTCATTCATTTTGCTGATAATTTCATTAAATGTTCTGACTTTATCAATAGATTTATGAGTGACAAAGTCACAAAATAATCTAATATGATACATTCACATGACTTGATCTACCATTGACAAATTCACATGTGTGCATCACATAATGCTACTCATGTAAAAAGTGATTCTACTCTTACTAAGTTACAAATATATTTACACTTTCTCAACTACTTAGCTCTATTAAGTAGAGCAAGTATTCCACCTAAAAATGTAATATAGAGAACTCATTGGAAACACAACTTTTTGAGTCTACTGAGTCCCCACCCTAAAAATCTGATGTGTTGCACTCACATGACTTTCTCTACTCTTGTACTAACCATTCTTACAATCTTATTCCCCTATCCTCTTCATGTTAGCCGAGATAAACATTTGCAGAAATTATCTTATTCCAAATTTCCTTATAGGTGCAAGGGGAATATCGCAATACAGCAGACTTTGAGCAATAGTCAAATCTTTTAAAGCTGGTCGCTATATGAAATGAATGAATGAATGAAATGAAAATGGCCATTGAGGGCAAAGGCCTCCTACAAGTAGCGGTAGGTGCTTTTAACCTCTTGAGCGATGGCCATTTAAAACGTCCGCGAGCCAAGAACTGCTAGCATTTAAATTGTTAAATGCGCTAAAAGTGCTTCGTATATACACAGCTGTATTTTGTGTAAATATTAAGTTATTTTAATGAAACAAAAACTGGTATAAAACTCGTTATATGCAGTATACATGTACGTCATCAGCAAAGTTGAGTTGCATTTACAAAATGTTGAAATGTCACTATTTTCTAAAGTAAGAACAAATTAGAAACTAAAAACTTCACTTATCTTAGTAATGTTGCACGTTCTTTTTGCACAAACCGACTCGAGTTTCAAGTTGTCTCCAACTCATTCTCAAAGCTATACAAACAAATTCGTTACCAAAGCTACAATCTTTCATTTTTTTTCTGAAAACAAAAAACAAATACTGATATTCAATTTTTATTTACCAATCTCTGAAAACAAAAATTTATAAATACAATCTATAGAAGGTAATTCGAAGTTCATAACACTGTTCCTGTTTTTTAAAATAAAAATTTTTTCCCAAACCATTAAATCTATAGGTCCACTTAATTGTTTTAATAATTTAACTTCTGGATTAATTTCATGATTAAATGACCAAAAATGATCTGCCACAGCTGATTTATCAGTTTGTTTATATTTAATATTTCTAAAATGTTCTTTTATTCTGGTTTCTAAATGATGTTTAGTTTTACCAATATAAAACTTATCACAATCTAAACAGCTAAATTGATAAATGCCAGATTTTTTATAATTTGGTATTCTATCTTTTTTAGATAAATTAAGTAAATTTTGTATATTAAATTTATTTTGAGGGACCAAATTTATTCCATATTCTTTAAAAATCGTTGCAAATTTTTTATTGGTCCATGGATGGTAAGTAAACTTTTTAAAAATACAATTATCTTTTATTTTTTTAAGGGTTGAAACTTCTTTAACAGCTTTTTGATACTTAAATTTTTCTATCTTTTTATGTATAAAATCTGTATTAAAACCATTAATTACTACAGTGTTAATAATGTGTTTATATTCTGTGTCAAATTCTTCTTTATTAAGGGGTATATTTATTAACCTATAAATGTTGTTTTCTAGTGCCTTGCATCTGGCAATGAAGCCATTAGCATTCGTGCTTTCCAATACTTTTGAACTGTAGTTTCTTCTGATCTTAATGCTTCACAGGTCTTCAAGTGGTCTTCGTTCATTTCTGCTGGATCGTTACACAGGACACATATTGGTGAAGCTGAGATACCTATTCTGTAGAGATGACTTGCTAAGCAGTCGTGATTTGTCAATAGTCGGAAGGCTGCAACCGCTGTTTTCCTTGGTCTCTGCAGGGATTATATCTGGATTGGAAAGTAGTGTAATCCATTTTTTATCTTTGGCATTTGTTTCTATTTCTTGTAGGTATGAATGAGAAAATTTTTTAATGATCAAGCGTTTTATTGAGGAATATGAGAAATTGAATTTAGACTTTTGTTTTATTGTTGTGCCTTTCTTTGCAAGTGAGTCTGCAGCTTCATTCCCCATGACTCCACAGTGTGCTGGAATCCATTGGAGATGAACAGTCTTATTAACTTTTTGGAGTTGTGTTAACATTTTGTAGCATTCTCTAATTTTTGTTGACTTCTTTGTAGTATTTGAACATATTCCCTGAATTGCAGCTTTAGAATCTGAAAGAATTACTGCCTTGTTAAATTTATTTAAGGGAAGATTTAATAATTGTCGGAGAGCAATGTATATAGCCTCTATTTCTCCATCATAATTTGTTGTGTCTCTGCCAACAGAATGATAAAACGAAAAATGTGAACATGTAACTCCAGCTCCAGTAAGGTTTTCCTTGGAGGATCCATCAGTATATATGTGCAGCCATTCTTCTGTGGGATACCTAGTATTGATTGTTTCCAGAGCTAGAAGTTTTTGTATTTCTTTTGGTGTGTCTGATTTACTTATTTCCTCTATTAATTCCAAATTAAAGGTAGGTTGCAATAATTCCAATGGATTTTCTCTTATAAGTAGATTTTCTCTGGTGTTAGGAATGTTCAATTTGGATTTAATCTGTGTTACCTTTTCTAGGAAACTACTATGAGTTTTAAGGATTGAAGGGGGGAGGTTCTCTTCTGTCCATTTAGAGTTTGGCAGTCGTAACATTTTCTCGTGTTGGAGCAATGCTTGTTCTTCTATTTTTATTGTTATTGATGGGGTCCGTGTTAAGGCAAGCATGGCATCAATAGGTGTGGATTTAACTGCTCCAGTGATTAGGCGAAGAGCCTGATTTTGTATTTGTTCAAGTTTATTGATGTTAGCATTTGCTGCTGTTATTAAAGCTTCAGAACAGTACAAGAGGTTTGGTTTAACATACATTTTGTATGTTGTGTTAAGGACTCTCCTTGAGCAGCCCCATTTAGCACCAGCTAACCTTTTCAGGATTTGCAGTTTCTTTTCAATCTTTCTGAGATGTTTGTTATATGTTTTTTCCAACTTAGCTTCCTGTCGAAAGTGATGCCTAAGTATTTGGCATCATCAACTGCTTTGAGTGGTTTACCATTATAATTTATGTTAATATTAACTGGTTTGTATTTTAGTGTAAATAATTCATAATTTGTTTTTTCCACATTGATAGTCATGAGGTTTTTGGAGCTCCATTCATGTACTTTGTTTAGGGCTGTTTCTATTCTGTCTTTAATTAATTCAGGTTTTTTTGGAGAGCCTGAAGTCCAAATGACTACATCGTCAGCAAATAAAGCAATTTTGGTTTCTAAAGTTTTTATTATTGATGGAAGGTCATTTATATATATGTTAAAGAGTGTTGTGCTCAGAACAGCACCTTGTGGAAGTCCTCGGTGTGTTTGTTTATATTTGGAAATGTATGTATTATATTTTGTGGCACAAAATCTTTGTGAAATAAACTGAGTTATCCACTTAAGCATGTTACTTTTCACACCTATTGATTGCAACTTCTCAATTAATTTGTTTCTCCAGACTGAGTCATATGCTGATTTAAAATCAATGAATACTGCCAAGGTATCCTCGTTTCTATTGAAAGCTTCCTTGATGTCTTGGCTTAGTAGGAGTACATTTTCACTTGTACTATGATTCTGTCTGAAGCCGGTCTGTGAACTATTAATTAAGTTGTAATATTCTAGGAACCAGTTAAGTCTAGATGCCACCATTCTTTCCATCACTTTTGCAATAACACTGGTCAAAGATATTGGTCTGAAACTATTAATATTGTTAGAGGGTTTGTTTTTCTTTAAAATCGGGATGATAATGGCTTTTTTCCAGTCGGAAGGTACAGTCATTCTCCAACACGTGTTATACAGTTTAAGTAGGATTTCTTTTCCTTTCCTGCCAAGGTGTTTAATAAACTCTGGGTGGATCTTGTCAGGTCCAGGAGATTTTTTGTTCTGTAATTGTTCTATTGCTAAATCCAGTTCTGTTTCATTAAAATCCTGAATAAAAATATAATTTCGTATACCTTTTGGCTTATTAGTTTTTTGGATAGCCTTATCTTGTTTTTTATACGCTTGGGGTATTCTTTGTGACTGAGCATAAAACTTGTTAAGGGATTCTGCTATTTCCCTATCTGTAGTTAAGCTTTTCTTATTATATTTTAATGGTTCAGTTGTATTTTTTGATAATTTTGTTTTATTAAGGAATTTGTATATTTTATTTCCATCTTTCCTATAGTCCATATGTTCTACAAAATTTGTGAAACTGGCCCTCTTTGCTGTAATCAATTCTTTCTTAAAAATGGCTGCCTTTCTTCTCCAGTTTTGTATATCTTCTGGACACTTGGTTCTTTCGGCTTTGACTCTTGCTATATTTCTTTCGTGTTTTAACTTTGATAAAGATGGAGACCAAAAGTAGCTATATTTCTTTAACTTTCCTTTGGGGATATGTGTTTTGGCTGCTGTCAATAATATTTCACAAATTTTTTTATTCATTTCATCTGTTGACTTGAACTCTGATTCTAACAGTATATTACACTTCCCTTCTATCTCATTTTGGAAACTGGACCAATCTGCTTTTTTAAAATTACAAGAAGTTTTAATTTTTGGTTTGTTACTGTTTGTGACTGTTCATCTCCAATGGATTTCAGCACACTGTGGAGTCATGGGGAACGAAGCTGCAGACTCACTTGCAAAGAAAGGCACAACAATAAAACAAAAGTCTAAATTCAATTTCTCATATTCCTCAATAAAACGCTTGATCATTAAAAATTTTTGTCATTCATATCTACAAGAAATAGAAACAAATGCCAAAGATAAAAAATGGATTACACTACTTTCCAATCCAGATATAATCCCCCAGAGACCATGGAAAACAGCTGTTGCAGCCTTCCGACTATTGACAAATCATGACTGCTTAGCAAGTCATCTCTACAGAATTGGTATCTCAGCCTCACCAATATGTGTCCTGTGTAACGATCCAGCAGAAATGAATGAAGAACACTTGAAGACCTGTGAAGCATTAAGATCAGAAGAAACTACAGTTCAAAAGTATTGGAAAGCACGAATGCTAATAGCTTCATTGCCAGATGCAAGGCACTAGAAAACAACAACAACAACTTTTATTTATTAGACCTCTTATGGAGTTTATGGTGATTCTGTGGCCTGAACCTGGGTCTTCTATTATTTCTCTTTTTGTATTGTCAATTATGTCAGATGACACCATCAGAAGGTCAGGATTTGTACCCGAACCATTATAATGAAGGTAAGTGGGTGGATCATTTGGATTAAATATTAATTCCATTGTTGAGTTTAATAGGTCTTCTATGACTCTTCCTGCTGAATTTATATCTCTGTAGCCCCACCTAGGGGAGTGTGCATTAAAATCACCTATTAAAATACTTTTGGGTTCTATAGGAATAGAATTTAGATCTAGTGTATTGTCTGGAGGATTGTAGATACTGTAAATTCTATAAAGGTAGTTACTTTTCCATACTTCAATTTTAACTATTTCTGATTTATCTTGTTCTTCCATTGTTTTTTGGATTTGGATAGTAGCTTTCATATTTCTTTTAATTCCTGTAAGGATACCACTTGCTATTTGACGAGCCTTTGGAAGTATATGTGTAGTGTATTGATCCATTTCAAAGTATATTTCCTGTTCTTCTGATATATTGGCTTCTTGTACTGTGAAGACATCTATATCTTGGTCTTTTAATATTTTCATTAGCTCTTGTTTTTTAGGCTGGGACATGCCTCCTGCATTCCATTGTAGAATTCTTAAAGTATTGGAATTGTTGTGATGAAATTTGCCTAAAGATGTCCCCACCCGGAGATCCGATTGGGGGACAGTTTTAACTCCGGAATGTTTATCTTTAGGACTCATATTCATGTATGTGGCTTTCATGTAACTGTTTTCTTAACGGGCACCAGTTTTACAATGTGGCAGTTACATGACCCGACTTAAACCCCCATTTTGCAAGGGGGATCACACCTATCGTTGGTCAACGGGTCCATCGGACCTAGCCGGGAGGACTAAATAGATGGTATTTAGATCCACCGACCTTCCCCTCATGTGCCTCTGAGGGGACGCTGTTGTGCTGTGATAGGCCAGCACATATGTAAATGACATTTCCTCCATTTTAGATGAAACAGTTATACCGCTGTGATTCGGTCCCCAGAGCCTCATCTGTTAAAAGCAGGGTGCACCACGGCAGGATGAGGATGGGAATTGGGTAGGAGAGGCTATAGGAGGTGCATCACTACCCCTTACTACCCCATAACCTATAAATTTAACTATTGAAAACAGCAAATTTATGTGCAAAAGGATTAAAACTTTTATATTTTATGTAATTATCAGCGTGAGTAGATTTTCTGTAAATACCATTATTATTAACACTCAAGAGGTTAAAGACTCACGGGGTGAGCTAGTCCGCATAAGAGGGTACCGTACATAATGCACACTACACATTGGATTACATATGGTCACTTAGTTCTAGTTCTTTTCCCTCCTTTCTGTTTCTGGCTATGGTGGTCCACTGTCTTCCTGCTTGTTTTCTGAACAAGTCTGACCATTTGCGTCTTGGTCTTCCTGGGAGTCTCTTGCCGATGTAGGGGTCCCATGTGGTAGCTTGTGCCGTCCATCTGTCATCTTGCAGCCTCATATGTGGCCCCCCTATTTCCATTTGGTCTTCGTAGCGTGTTGTGCTATTTGCAATGCTTCTACTTTTCTCAAATGGAAGGTCATTATTCACTTTTTTTTTATTTCTTGGCCATGCAAAGAACAGAATTTCAAAGCCTTCATATAGCGGAGCTTTTTTTTTTTTATTTAAAGCTCACATCAGTAAAATCAGTCTCACATCAGAGACAAATTACCCCAATGGTGACTTACTATTGTAAGTACTTTATGTCCCAGGATTAAATAACCTTCAGATGGTAATTATTATTTATTTATGCCAACAAACTTACTGTTGGTGTTTTTAAACACACAAAGCTGTGTGTGGGCAAAGTTTGAGACTGCCTTTGTGGTTTACCAGGAGAAATACGAACTGGTTTGAGAATTTAATGCCATTCTGGCAGTTTGTCACCATAGCTCAATGGTTAGAGCAGCCACCTGGTAAGCGGAAGGTCTGTGGTTCAAATCCCAGTTGTGGCATTGAATTTTTAAGTTCCAATTCTACCTCTCAAACCTTGCCCACACACGGCTTGTGTGTTTAGAAACACCAACAATAAGTTTGTTGGCATAAATAAATAACAAAAAGAACTATCAATTACACAAATCGAAATTCACAATGACCAACAACACTACAAATTTACAATGTAAGGATTAACAAAGAACAACATCAAAGAAATGAAGTTAATGCTGACTTTTAAAATATCTCTTTGGGTACGTAATACTCCTTCACATTTGTGAGATATCCTTTGTTATTGGCTTGAATATTTAAATGCTTTATAATCTTTTTAAAATGCTGTCGCTACTCAGATGTTTGTCACAGCAAGAATATAGAATTTTAAGGGCAGCATACAGAGACTCACTTTTAAATATCTGAGACTATTGATTCAGTTTCCTCTATTCCTCTTGTATGTATAACCAAGCATGTTATAAAACTATTTCTACAATGTTTTATCTCTTTTAACATGCAATTGGTAAAAAAAAAATAAGCTTTCTTAAAGAGTGTGCAGAAGTTAAATGAAAATAAATAATAGTGGGCAAAGAAAGTCATGTGAATGTAAGACATTCTATCTTTTCGGCAACTTATATGATAGATATAAATTTAGTTAACGTACTGGAGGGGGCAATAGCAAAGCTGGTTTTGTAAGGTGCCAGTCTGCGGTGGAAGAGCATAACTTCCCTTGGTACACCAAGCAACTGCACCTCATTATGTGCATCACACAGGAACGTGAGGACTGCACCATCCAAACTAGTGACACTCTCAATCATGTGCGGCAGCACCTTCTTACGCCCATCTCTCGCCTGAAACAGTAACAGTAAGGAACTTACCTATATAGATGCAATATTAAAGGTGAAACAATAGTTAGTGCTATGTCAAACTGCTCTCAGGTCATCAACGCTTCCAAGGTTTGCAACATCATCTTCAGGAAAACTGGATAGAGGGGAAAGAACTTTAAAAGAGCTACACATAAAATTTTACTCTGATGTGGTTCAGCTCGGGCACGAACCTATTGGACTTCATGAGCCAATCATACTTCATCTTGTCCATTATTATAACTGTATGTATCAGTTTGGATACAGTCATTCAAAAACAGCAAAAATGTTTTCCAGCCAGAAAACACATCAACAATCAATATCATGCTAGCAGATTTGTATTACTTTGTCTGCTGCTTATCTACTGTCATTTACTCAGGAGAATGTTTTTGTACTTGAATGTGCAATCACGTTGTGAAATGGGGAGCTTCTTGGTATGATGTGAACAGAGTAACACCAGCAGTTCAAAATTACTGTCTACAAGGTAGTTTAACTGTAAGCAGTGCCAGTGTTGCTACAGTATTATATATTGGGTTTCTTGAGTCTCAAATAAACATAATTCATTAGTGATATTACTGAAAGTATGATCATAATTGCTTTGTTTTATGCAGTAATGTAATGTATTGGTGATGCTGTTTCATGAAATATTTATTGTCTCGGGAAAGAAAAGATAGGTCACTTTTGAAGCAGGGTGTAAGACATCAGAGCGAGAAGAATAAATAACAACATGTTATCTTTCTTTCATAGAAGTTTGAAAACAGTGTTGTTGTAATTAATTTAATTTAAAAGGTGAGTCAATTAATAACACTGAACAACACTTACAACATATTTTTCCGGGACGCGTTTCGAAGGTTAACTTTCCTCCATTATCAACCGGACAATAACTGGATTTCCATGGTGTTTCATGGTGCAGATGGTGATGCTTCTTCTGGTAACGGTTCAATGAACTTACTGAAAATGTCTTTTTGAGGAATGTCGAAATTAAATACTCGGTTTCTATTTTTTAAAATGAAGATTTGTTCCCATGTGGACAGTTCTTGTTTTCCGGTTATGTGTTTGAGAAGTTTCGGTTCTAGCTTTATGTCATGATTTTTTGTCCAAAAGTGAAATGCAACTGCTGATTTTTCTAATTGTTTACTCTTAATGTTCCTAACGTGTTCCTTGGATCTAATTTCTAAATTTCTTTTGGTTTTTCCTATGTATATTTCATTACAATCACTGCATTCAATTTGTAAGTGTTGTTCAGTGTTATTAATTGACTCACCTTTTAAATTAAACAACACGTTATCTCAGGTTCACTTGTGTCAACCACAGGGTCATTGCTAAAAACTCCTGAGACAAATTCAATACAATAAGCAGAGGAAGTATACCATTCTACCTGAAAATTCAGTATTGTGATTTCAAATAAATGAGGTTCTGAGGTTCCCGCACCCCCCCAGAAAAAGCCTTTTTAGAAATGGTTGTGTGTGTGTGTGTGTGTGTGTGTGTGTGTGTGTGTGTGTGTGTGTGTGTGTGTGTAATAGGGAGAGAGAGAGCAGTATAACTTAAAAGTTACAAACAATTCTATTTTTATCATGCGAACCTTAACAAATGGAAAATATTTACCTCAAAGAGCTCTTTCATGGAGTTGTCTAAGTTGATGAAAAGACTGGATCCCACATATCGTATTGTTTCCACTGTCTGGCAGCCCCATGGAAAACTTGCTTTGATTTCCACCACCTGGCAATCCTCATTGTTCTGTATGTCTGTCAGTGAAAACCGGCCAGGAGATGCTGCAAACTGAGATATAATATCAAAATTTACATCCCTTTCATAGCAATGTTTACTGGATTATGCCAGGATTACAACGAACTTCACTTAATGTGACAGGATGTCATGTGAAGTAAGAAATTAGAAGCTCTATTAGGATGCACTTAACATAATGGGAATGATTCTGATTGGTTATTCTTCTACTCTGCAGACATGACAGATATTTGAAACAGCTCTCTTTTTCCAATAAGAGGTTATGTTTTTCAAAAATGAAAAGCAAGACAATATGGAAATGTGAAGTAAAAACACTTTTAAATGGCAAATAAAGTACTATGGAGATAGCCATAACCTACTTTAGGAGCTAAACAAAAGTAACAGTGAAAGAGTTTTGATGCAAATAGTTATATAGAGAAGCACAATGGCACTACTCACCAACTGGTTCAAATTAATCATGTGACGTCTAAACTTGACATAATGTGAAGGAAACGTTGTCATTGCCAAACTCTTAGGTTACATCACGTTAAGTCGACCCTCAGCTTCATTTAATATAATGTGTTACACTTTCCCATTACGTCTTGTCATGTTAAGTCACATTACGTTAAGTTCATCCTAATCCTGGCATCTGATTATGTGAACACATTATTGTCTCTTAAAAACTAGAATATTGTGTAGTTTATTAATTTACAATAATAAGGTGCAAATGATTGCAATGGCTATGAAAGCATATTATCATTTTTTTTCCTTGTTATGTTTCCTTCTAACTTGCTGTAATATAATAAACTGTATTATTGCATCACACAAAAAAACGTGCCACTATAAGCAATTCTTTTGCTGAAAATATGAACCTAAAATCAAGCGATCTATTTATAGACTGCTGGGCATACGTGTTATCTCACGTCAGCACACTGAAACCCTCACATGATGCAACAGATAGCAATTGTGTTACTTCTGTAATAGTATGTAAGCATCTGTCGTGTGTTATGCACCTTCTATAGTTTATCTGTTTGAAACAAGCAACTGATTAAACAAGAGTATTAAGAGCTACTGCTACCAACAGCTTACACTTTTTAATAAACTTCCTCTTAATGTAAGAGAACTTCCACTGAACAGATTTACTCTCCTAGTCAAAAAATGGTTTAAACAAGCAGCCTTTTACTCTGTAGAAGAATATATGGAGTGTAATATCCATACCTCAGAAATTATGTGATTCTTTCATGTACTGTTTTGAATATTAGGTACCCAAGCTGAGCAGAACATTACTTCCACTTACTGGTGTTTTGCTCCTCACTGTAACTGTTCTATCTGACCTTACCTTCTCTTCTGATCCCGATGCTATTAGGGTTCCCGAGGGCTAGGGAGTCTTTATTTTTCCAACCTCTCCATTTCTCTATAAAATCTTAACCCCTAACATGCTGACCTGTCATGACATGTATACGTCCTCTGATTGGTAATCAGAGGATATGGTCGGTAAATTTATTTTGATAACTCTCCCGGTCAGGTCGGTGAGACCCGTAAACCAGCGACAGGTGTGGTCCTCCAGACATTCTGGGGGTTGTGAGAGAGTGATGTGACCGCCAAAACATAAAAATATGGTGCTCTCTAAAAAGCGGTTACTATTACTGCTATTGCTCTCTTTATATTGGAGAGAGCAAGAGGATTAATGACTTCATTGTCAGAAATCCAGCATTAGCTAACAACAACATTTACATATACCACATTTCTATGGGGAATTGTACAGTAAGTTTATTGGCATAAATAAATAATAACTCCTAACATTATTCACGTGTGAACTGGACTAGAACAGCACAAAACATCCACGTAACAGAAGGCTGACGCATGTGTGACGATTAGTACATGCATGCAGGGAAATGTAGTGAAGGTCACATGGGCCGTGCACTTGTCAGCCACGTTTTATAGTAAATGTACTGTACTTTGAATTGCTGCCAAATGTACCATATTCATCAGTTTTGGCTCCCAGCAACATTTTCCTGGGATTATCTCAACTAACACAAAGTAGATATAGGAATAAGAGTTTGTAAGAATGGTTAGTACATGAGTAGAGAAAGTCATGTGAGTGCAACACATCAGATTTTTTTTTTATATACGTGTTGTTATACATACTTTGGACCACTCTCAATTCCTTTTTACTTTCTCTATGAAGTACATGGTAGTAAGTGGAGAAGATATTGCATTCCAAACAAAAATGTTAATACTAAGATTGGATATTCTTTAGAAAAGGTCCCGCGAGCACTTGGTCAGAATTTCGGCTAAGTCCCACTTGGTAGTGTGAGTGAATTCTTACGAAAGTTGCCGAAGTTGCAGTGTTAATTCAGTGCTGCCAACAGCACTATTTCTCCATTAATTTGTTGCCAATCTGAAATTTGAATGCTTTAGCGGGACCCGGCAGTATGCTAGTGAACTTGTTAGAAGCAAGCTGTGAGGGTGCAATGAATCGCTTCATTAGCATAGTAGATTTAGCGCCTTTGTGTTATAATGAGGAAGAATGTATACAATTCCTCTACGACGAGGGCCTGCTGAGAACCTGAATGCTATGCAGGGAATGTGATGCCGTTGCTACACCCCATAGCAAAAATGAATCAGTGTTAATTCAGCGCTTGCGGTGGAGATTTTTTATTGGGTAGTGCCCAAGGGCGAAACCTACAGTCCCACCTCTGTGGCATCCCAGCACATAGGGCTCCGTAAAGGGATTTTTTCTCCACTCGAAAATAAAAAAAATAAAATAAAATGAGCCAGCATTTCGTGGACCCAGTAACTAGGCAAAAAAACTAGTGTAGTTGAAAAAGCAATGTTGGCAGATTTGAAAATCATCTGCTAGTGACAGAGCGCAACCTAGTGGCGATTCTAGTAACCACTGTCGGCGCATGCGCAGTAAGTAGCTTCGGACTTAGAATTTGGCCGGCAAATGCTACGGGACCTTTTCTAAAGAAGAGCCCTGAGATTTTGTCTGTATGTGTGTGTCAGCCGCACTGTAGCCAAGTGGTTAGACCATTCGCTTCTCACCAAAGCAGCCCGGGTTCGATCCCAGGCAACCACATGTAGGATTCGTGGTGGACGAAGCGGTACTGGGGGGTTTCCTCCGGGTTCTCTGGTTTCCCCTGCCATCTCATTCCATTGGTACTCCATCTTCATTCCGTGTATCATCAGTCACTGCCTGTGGTACCGTAGTAGTAAAAGTGGGTATTAAACACTGCAAAAAAAAAAAATGTGTGTGTGTGTGTGTGTGTGTCTGTGAGAACAGCGTAACTCAAAATAGAAAAGTCAGTTAAATAACAAACTAGCTATTTGAGTTCAGCATCTTCCAAAGATGCAACAAGCAGATTTCCAAGAAAATCCCCCCACCTCTAACTACCCTTTACATGGAATGATTTTTGAAAACTTTGATTTTCTCAGAAATGCCTCTAACAATTTTGATTAACAGCTAAAGATACTTTCCTGACAAATGAAAGGTATACCTTGAATTTTCTGGGAATACCCTTTGAAGTCTTCGTCATTCTGGATGATTTTTGCATCAGTAGTAAACCATAAGAGATAGACAAATACTTACCACATGAAAAATGTAGATCTTGTTAAAACGCATGATTTATGCCAAATAAACCTTTTTGTGGAGATAACCATTTTTGAGATATTCCTTGTAATTGTTTGAATTTTCAAATATTTATACATTTTCCAAATAGGAAGTTATTTGTTTTTTTATGTCCAGGCAATGTAAAGATAATGAAATGTCAAAGCCATCACATAGCAACAAGTTCTTATAAGATCTATTAACTAAGCCTACTGTATTCTTCTATTCCCATTGTGCCTATATGGAAATATGTAATAAAACCATTTCTGCCAATGTTTATCTCGATTAACATGAAGTAGATAGAAGAATAAATGTTTTTAAGAATAGTTTGTACAAGGCTGAGTAGAAAAAGTCATGCGAGAGCACACATTAGTTTTTTTATTTCTGTAATTGTTAATCCTTTTAATGCAAAGTATTTAAACACTACATGGGACTTAATTGTATCCGTTTTTAGAAGATTCTTCAACTGTTTTTCTTTTTGCAGCACTATAACAACCAAACAAATGAAAGTACATTGCTGCACCATCTCTGCATCATGCCAAGAACTTTCTGAACCACCCTTATAAAAAGCTATTAGGGTCACTAGTAGATGGCACCCCAAACATAACTGAGAACGCTACGAACCTTCCTCCACCACATCTTCCTTTGTCGCTGCATCTGATAGAAGAGCTGTGTTGAACTCTCTGGTCTTGCAAACAGACACAACCACAGTGCGGTGTGTTTCTTTGGCTGGAAGTATTTACACTCATCCGAGACACCATCCTCACTTGACCTCACTTCTAACCGAGTTCCAGCAACACCAAATGGCAGTTGTGCACAGCTCAGATGCTTTGCATAATCATAAGGTTCATTCAAATCTGTAAAAATACATTCACAGACACTATTTTACTTCCTAATACCACGTGCCCACGGAAATATGTTTTGAGGCCCCCTGAATTCAAAAACAGCATCTTTGGGGAAAGAAAAGGAGGGAGATTGTGCATGTGTGTGTGAGAGAGAGAGTGAAGAGTGTGTGGGGTTTAAGGGCCTGTCGACAAGGTCATTTTGGCAAGATAAAAACAGTAAAATGAACAAAGTCTCTAAGCTTCACAGGTAAAACAGCTATACAAGTTAAAAAATGAGAGCTAAAAAATTGAATTGTTAAAATGCTAAAAAAGGTAAGACTGTAGAATATTAAAAACTCAAACTTAAAACGTTGTAGGTTGAAAACTCAAAAGGTGATAGTTAATATAGTTAAAAGCCTGAAAGTTAAAATGTTAAAATGTAAAACAAATAAAACATCACACAATAGAAGTCCAAAAACCTCTGAAGATAAAATACAAGTTATACTTGCTTCATAAACCCTGCAGCACCTGATCTACACATACAGGGCCATTGCCGAGATGGGCTGCAGTGTAACAACCAGGCCAAGGGACTGGTGTTCATAAGCATATAGCAGACAATCAAGCAGTACATGCGACACAGAGAGTGGTATGCTGCACATCGGACAGACAGGCAGTGGGTCACCACGTGAAAGATGGCCATGAGTGGAGCATGTTAGACGTATCTGCAAGTGGGTTAAAATAACCTCATCCCGCCAGGAACCCCTACAGGATGTCATCCAAGGGTGTATGGTGTCTGTGATACTCCGCAGCTGAGTACCAGCTAATGCTGCCCAAGACTGCTGCCGGACCTCAAAGAGATGGCAACAGAAGTATCACTGCACATATACATAAGGCAATGCCGCTGTGTAGAAAACTGGCAAATGGCATGCAGACTCAGCCACATCCGCCTCTTCATTGCCAGGTACACACACATGGCCTGGGAACCATGTACAAACTAACTAGTATCTGCAAAAGAGCAACTGTAAAGACGGGTGTCTGAATTTTAAGAATCAATGCTGACATGCCAAGAAACTGTTGCAGGGCCTAAATAGTGCTCAGAGTTGCAGCATATGGCGAGAGAGAGGGAGAGGGGGGAAGAGGGAGGGGAGGCAGAGAGAAGGGAGAGAGGGAAGGAGAGAGAGAGAGGGGGGAGAATAATTGTAAAATGAAATCTCAGATAAATATCAAACTTGGTATTTAAGTATCTTACAAAGATGCTTTATGAAGATTTTCCAGAAAATCCCTCCACCTTGCACTATTCTTTAAAAACTATTCAGGAAATTCAAGATGCACATTTTATTTTTCTTGTAAATATCTTAAACATTTGGTATTTTAATCAAAATCACTGAGTAGTTTTGGAGAATAAAAAATAACAAATGTTTTGATGTAAAGGGTAGTTGAGTAGTTTGAGGCGAGGAAATTTTCTGGGAAATCTTCATGTTGCATCCTTGACAGACGGTGAGTAATGCTTCTCTCTCTCCCCTTCCCTCCCTCCTTCTGTCTCTCTCTCTCCCTCCATAAAGCGTTACTTCACTAACAACACTAGGTTCTGAGTTATAGGGCCAATTCTGTTTGAGTCAACAGTTGGCACCTGTACATATGTAAATACAATGCTGTCGCTTTTTTTTAAGAGAATTAACAGACAGGGAGCATGATTTTGCCTTTTTTCAACATGAGACTGCAACAGCTCATACAGCCAATCTTTCGATGAGAACAATTGAAAGTATGTATTTTTCTGTATTTAGGAGTATTAAAATGTAATTCTAGATACAAATTGATACAAAAATGTTGGGTAGAGTGCAATACTTCTTCTACTACATTGTAGAGAAAGTAAAAATGCAAGATTTGTTTAATGTTGCTCCAATGCACAGAAACTATTACATTCACAACAATTTGATATAATTATCTAACTGGTAATGCATATTGTAAGACCCCCTGAGTGATTGTTGAGTATACTGAGCAACATGGAGATAGTGCAGTCTATTGACATAAAGTGACCACATCTACGTAGCTGCTAGGAAATTATACACATATGGAGTTGTACTGAAAGAAAAAGTTAAAATATTAGGAACAAGGGGGAAGAGTTATTACATTTAATATTGTAGAAATAATCATTCTTGCTTTCAACAAATTATAAAAGAGGATGTGACATAACTACTGTCACTATAATCGACGCCAACCAAGAAAGGGATTGACAGTTCACGGTGATGGAGAGGCGATGTTGCTGCTTATTGCGACCACGTGGAGACCACGTACGATATGTGTACGAAGAGGATTGCGCCTGGAATGTTGAGTGTATATTATTTATAGGGCTCGGAAGTTCATGCCCTAAAAAACACTGAAATATGTATGCAAATATGATCTTAAACACTTGAAAATATGCCAAGAAATATGCACTATTTAATTAAAACAATTAATATCCCTTTGCCGTAGACAAGACGAGTTAGTATAAGTTGTTGTTGTTGTTTTCTAGTGC
Organism: Tenodera sinensis; assembly: GCA_030765045.1. Classification (NCBI taxonomy): domain Eukaryota; kingdom Metazoa; phylum Arthropoda; class Insecta; order Mantodea; family Mantidae; genus Tenodera; species Tenodera sinensis. The sequence continues at coordinate 355,786,407 of CM060964.1, read as the reverse complement.
CTTGCATCTGGCAATGAAGCCATTAGCATTCGTGCTTTCCAATAAAGAATAAGTAAGTAATAAACAAAGTTACTTTATTCCTTAGACGTTGAAGCAAAAGTGGTCCCACTGCTAGTATTAACTGCTAAATTGCAGTTCACAACCAACACTTTGCACAAATTTTCAACTGTAGAGCATCGTCTGTTGTCTCACAAAACACTTTTGTAACGTGAAAAACTTCTCTCCACGTCCCAAGATGTTATCAGGGCATATTTAAATGATGCTAACTGCTTCGCAGAGAGTCAAGTCTCTTGGTGTGACATGGTTTTCTTTCGAGGATGTCTCGAATACCGTACATCTGTTTATAACCAGAATTTTTTGAAATTACATAATTCACTTTCTCTTTCACTTTTTGTCCTATGCTACCAGGAACCGAACTTAGATCACATATTGTTTTTTCAAAGTCAGTAAGTGATTCATGCAAAGGAGATCCTACAGCTTCCAATGTCGTTATGACTGTTGGTAAGAAAGAAAAATGGGCAGAAATGAAACTAAGATCCTCTTTTAACCCAGTGCCTGACAGAATATTTTGCACAGTTTCTATTGATGAAGCATCTTTCAAGTCCAATGAATTAACGTCTTCAGCTATTTCTATGTGCTCAGCATAATATAAAGCTGCCTCGATCCATGTTCCCCATCGAGTTAACTCTGGTGCAGGAGGAAGTCGGATATTAGGTGCTGTTGATCTAAACAACTTAACTCTTTAAGGAGATTTAACAAAAATTATCTTCGTACTGGACACAAATCTTTCTACCAATGGGAAAGAATCATTGTCTCAGAAATGCTACCAATATAAAAAATATTATACAGATGAAAAAATAAAAAAGCATAAAAATCATTAAAATATGCAATACAGGGGCAATAATATTGAAATCTTCGTGAGTTGCATCATCATGTGCAATACTGCTAAGATGGAAAAAAGTAATAAAAAACCATGAACGTCATTAAAATATGCAATATAGGGGCTATAATATTGAAATATTATGCATTTATCAAAAATCAAGAAAATATGCAGTTATATGCATCATAAAATCATGTCCAAATAACTGAAAATTCTGTAATTCGTGCACATAATGTAAAAGCATACATTTTTTAACCCCTATGAAAAAACATGCAAATGCATGAACTTCCTAGCCCTAATTATTTATATTCATATGCAAAGACAACAGTAAAATACTGAATCTACACACCAACATAAACAAAATCAATATTAATTAAAAATATTAATGAAGCAAGAAAATCCTCAATGGATGGAACATGCAAATGTATATCACTAAAGATTTGCGTTAACAAAACAGATGTATCTATGAGGTGCTGATGCTTATTCTAATGGGAAAATGCCACTGATATCCCTGTTGCTCTTCTTCTTACCGATTCCTACAGCACACGAGATCATTTCAAGTACATTAGAGACTGGAATAAGAGGTTCCCCTTTTCAAAATATTCTCTTACAGAGCATATTATTTCCCATGTTTGTCCTTCAATTGGGATACATTTACCAAAAACAGTTTATTCGGTTCACAACTAGACTAAATTTTTTGTTTGGCGGCACTATCTTTGCCACTATTTTTCAACATTGTTAAATACTCATTGAAAGCGCTAGCACAATTGTAAAAGTTTGTGACACACACACACACACAAAACAGACACAGATACACACAAACACAAGGCAAATAACCACACGAATAGTATGATGCAAACTAACTCCTCAGCACACAGGGAATCTAACTGATGCACGCATTGCAAGCTACTGTTACAGGAAGGCATTATTTGTTTATATGCAGCAATAGCAGAACAAAACACAAGCAGTTTGTTACTACTGGGTTTCTCTATCAGCCACATGCTAATCACGTGTTACATATTGGCATCAGGGTCTTTGTGTGTAGTGTTTATATGAAAACGCCTTAGTTCTAATTGGTCTTTCTTTCTGTTGCTATGACAACTGCTATGATGCATCCATCCACTCCTATTCATTTATATCTTTCTGCCATGTGGTTAACATCTGTCAATCCCCTTCTTAATTGGCACCAAGTATAGACAGGAAGAAAAAACAAAAAAGTGGATACAATTTCAGAGGCAATATATATCAATCAATTGGCATGCGTTAGCCTTGCAAAAACTTGAAAATGACTCGACCGATTTGAATAATTTCTTTTTAGTTTTGTTTGCCTCAATACTGGAATGGTTTAGAAAAAAAGAACATTAGGAAAAACCTAAAGGAACAGCTGAAAAATCGAAAAAATCAAAATTGGTAATTTTGCATGGGAATTGCCACTTTGGATTACGTTCAATAAATGTACATGGCATTTGTGGCAGATCTTTTATGACAGCTGCATCTATTACATTTAAAATCCTTTTTTTTTTTAAAAAAAAGGGTAGTGGATTTTGAGGATAGATTTGGTTAAATAAAATTTAATTACACTTCACGAACATTCATTTTGATCAGGTAAATTGACTTTGCAAGCTTACAAATAAACAAAAAATCAATTCAACTTTGTTTTAGTAAGATTTGAGGAATTAGAGCAGGCTTAGACATAACCACAAAATGTGTTTTAGCAAAACTTGAAGAATTAGTTTGAGGATTTCAATATTGTAAAGTTCTCAAGGGAAGTTCAACAAATTTGAGTAACTGTGAAAACAATTCTGTGCTGTTTTAGTGTTCATTACAATGCCAAGGAGAGGACGAGCTGAAATAGGTAGTTGAAGTCAGTCAAATGCACGGTGAGCTACTTCACATCAAATTCATTTGAATTACAAACAAGTTTCATTTAATAACCAAACACAATGCATCTAATATTATCAATCTCAATGAATTGGGGCTGAAAGATTGATTAGGATTGGTAATCACTTATGAAGAGTTACAATTAAATCAATTTTAGGTGGTACGAAGTTCACCGGGTCATCTAGTTAGAAATAAATAACCATACCGAGAAATGCAAACGAGAAACAGCTATCCAAAACTCAATAACCCAGGAAAGGCAGAAGCCTGCAACAGAGAAGGTGGAAAAACAAAACACAATCCCACAGCCTCAACCTAAAAGAGAAGGGAAGGGAAGCAAAAGAAACACAAGAAGAAATTTCTCAAAAGAGAGAAAATACAGAACAAGATGAGCAAGTAATCTTGATTTTTTTTTTTAATTAACGTCCTCCAACATTGTGTCATATCGGACGAATGAATGAAATGAAATGGGTGAAATGATGCTCAAATGAGTGCGAGGTTCATAGAGCTTTAAGTTACCCGACATTCGTCTTCTCAGGGTAGGGAAAAGCTCGGAAAAAACCCTTACCTGGATAATTTACCCTAAGCGAAATTCGAACTCACGACCTCTTGATTGATGGCAGACAATGTTGAAATGGAAGAGATTGAACGTTCACCAATAATTACAGGGCAAACATCTGAAGACTACATCCAACAAAGTGGACTGCATCAGGAAACAAACAAGAATATGATCGGCAAGCGCAGGATGAAGAAAGAAACAACAATCAACAATGGGTTGAAGTGCGTTCCAGAAGAAGAAGGGAACATAAAGGTATGACAGTGATTGGTATTAACTTTAATGAAAAGGAAGTACAAGCAGCAGAGAAAAGAGCCTCATTATACCTACAGTCTGATTTTTAAAAGATATATGACAGGTGTCTAGCAAGGGGGGTAAAGGGTAAGAGGGGAAGGCCCTTGCTATGGAAACGTACACAAATGCCACATTAGTCACGCTGATAAATAATTTATTCCTCAGGTCAGTTATCATTAGTTGTGCGGGGAACAGACTAATTACATTTTTACTTTCTCTACTGGTAAGTAGGGGAAGTATTGTATTCCACCCAAAAATTCGATGTCGAGATTTCACCGGAAATATATGTTTTGAGACCCCCTGAATCCAAAAAAAACATTTTTAGAAAAAGGTCCGTGTGTGTGTGTGTGTGTGTGTGTGTGTGTGTGTGTGTGTGTGTGTGTGTGTGTGTGTGTGTGTGTCAGTCTGTGGACAGCATAGCTCAAAAATGAAAAGTCGGTTAAAAACCAAAGTTGCTATTTAAGTTTAACGTCTTTCAAGGATGCGACACGAAGATTTTGAAGAAAATAGCCCCACCCTAAAGTACCCTTTACATGGAAAATTTTTCGAAAATTTTGATTTTCTTGAAAATGGCTCTAACGATTTTGATTAAAATGCCATATGTTTGAGATATTTTGATGACAAATGAAGTGTATATCTTGAATTTTCTGGCTATAGCCCCTGTAGTCGTATTTACTTTGGACGACTTTTGCATAACTGGTAAACCGTTAGAGATAGACCAAATCATACTATACAAAAAATGTAGATCTTGCTAAAATACACAATTTATGTCTGAATAAATTTTCCTGTAGGGTGAACCATTTCAGAGATATTCCTTGTTATGTGCGTGAGTTTTGGAAAACTTAGAAGTTTCGTGAAATGGATCATCGTTGTTCATTTTTTTATATGTTAAGTGTGCAAAGACAACAGAATCTCAAACATTTGACTATCGCACAAAGCCTACTGTATTCTAACATTCCCCTTGCACCTACAAGGAAATAAGCAATAAGTTGTATAAATGTTTATCTTAACTAACACAAAGAAGATATAGGAATAAGAGTTTGTAAGAACGGTTAGTACAAGAGTAGAGAAAGTCATGTGAGTGCAACACATCAGATTTTTCTTTATAAAATGTACCTTTTCTTGGATAGAATTATTTAATTTTTACTTTCTCTACTGGTAAGTAGGGGAAGTATTGTATTCCACCCAAAAATTCGATGTTGAGATTTCACCGGAAATATCTTTTGAGACCCCCTGAATCCAAAAAAAGCATTTTTAGAAAAAGGTCCATGTGTGTGTCAGTCTGTGGACAGCATAACTCAAAAACAAAAAGTCTGTTAAAAACCAAAGTTGGTATTTAAGTTTAAATGTCTTTCAAGGATGTGACACGAAGATTTTGAAGAAAATAGCCCCACCCTAAACTAGCCTTTACATGGAAAATTTTTCGAAAATTTTGATTTTCTTTAAAATGGCTTTAACGATTTTGATTAAAATGTCATATGTTTGAGATATTTTTATGGCAAATGAAATGTATATCTTGAATTTTCTGGCTATAGCTCCTGTAGTCGTATTTACTCTGGACGACTTTTGCATAACTGGTAAACGGTAAGAGATAGACCAAATCTTAGTATACAAAAAAATGTAGATCCTGCTAAAATATACAACTTATGTCTCAATGAATTTTCTTGTAGGGTTAACCATTTCGGAGATATACCTTGCTATGTCTGTGAGTTTCGGAAAACTTAAAACTTTTGTGAAATGGATCATCGTTGTTCATTTTTTTATATGTCAAGTGTGCAAAGAGAACGGATTCTCAAAGCTTTAAAAGATTTGACTATCGCACGAAGCCTACTGAGTTCTAATATTCCCCTTGCACCTACAAGGAAATAAGCACATGTTTATCTCAACTATCAAGAAGAAGATATAGGAATAAGAGTTTGTAAGAATGGTTAGTACAAGAGTAGAGAAAGTCATATGAGTGCAACACATCAGATTTTTTTGTGGTTATAATATATATGATTTTAAACTGAACCTAAAACATTACTTATTCTGCATGTAAAAAAATTCAAAAATTAAAAAAAAATTTAAAATTAATTAAAAAATTGTTAAAGCACAAGTTGCAAATATTATAGGTTCAGATTATTAAGCATGTACATGAAACAGTTCATATAAATGTTGGTGTTGTTATGAGTTTACATTCCACAGTAAATTACCTTAATCTTTTTTTTTTATTAATGGATGAAGCATCTTATAAAACGACTTGAATTAAGTATAAAACATTAAAATTTATACCGTAGCTAGATAGTTATGACAATAATAAGCACATAAAATTTTAATCAAATTGGATATATCTACCCAGAGATATGATTTTTTCTGTCAACGGAGGAAAAATACATTTTGTAAGTTAACACCACCTTAAGATGAGGATATATTATAAGGAGGTAATCAGAGAAACAAGAATCAATTACCAGAAGGAACAAGAAATAGCATTAATAGTAGTAAAAGAATTACCATAACCTAGATGAGACTTGCATATGGAGTGGTGTAAGAAATCCTGTGAACAATATCATGCCACAGTGTGCAAAAACATGAATGACACTGACATGTATACCAGCATGCAAAAGAAGTGGCTCCTTATCCTATGTTTGGATGCGGGAGAATAAGTCACTTTTTTTCTACGTCAGAATACATAACCAGTAATATGCACATTGTGAGCATTTACATTTAATAATAAAAATATTTAAAATTAGAAAAAACAAGCATTCAGGTATAACTGTATATGAATACATTTACATTTAGCCTATTATGTTTTCAGGGTGCTGGGTGAAGATTTTATGGATGCCATTCATGTCGAAAAATGACTAGTAAATTACAGTAAGACCTTATTATTTATTTATGCCAACAAACTTACTGTTGGTGTTTTTAAACACACAAGCCGTGTGTGGGCAAAGTTTAAGAGGTAGAACTAGAACTTAAAAATTCAATGCCACAACTGGGATTTGAACCACAGACCTTCCGCTTGCCGGGCGGACGCTCTACCACTGAGCTATTGTGACAAACTGCCAGAATGACACTAAATTCTCAAGCCAGTTCGTATTTTTCCTGGTAAACCACAAAGGCAGTCTCACATTAGAAACAATTACCCCAATGGTGACTTACTATTGCAAGTACTTTATATCCCAGGATTAAATAACCTTCACATGGTAATTATTATTTATTTATGCCGACAAACTTACTGTTGGTGTTTTTAAACATACAAGTCGTGTGTGGGCAAAGTTTAAGAGGTAGAACTGGAACTTAAAAATTCAATGCCACAACTGGGATTTGAACCACAGACCTTCCGCTTGCCGGGCGGACGCTCTGGCTTGAGAATTTAGTGTCATTCTGGCAGTTTGTCACAATAGCTCAGTGGTAGAGCGTCCGCCCGGCAAGCGGAAGGTCTGTGGTTCAAATCCCAGTTGTGGCATTGAATTTTTAAGTTCCAGTTCTACCTCTTAAACTTTGCCCACACACGGCTTGTGTGTTTAAAAACACCAACAGTAAGTTTGTTGGCATAAATAAATAATAATTACCATGTGAAGGTTATTTAATCCTGGGATATAAAGTATTTGCAATAGTAAGTCACCATTGGGGTAATTGTTTCTAATGTGAGACTGCCTTTGTGGTTTACCAGGAAAAATACGAACTGGCTTGAGAATTTAGTGTCATTCTGGCAGTTTGTCACAATAGCTTAGTGGTAGAGCGTCCGCCCGGCAAGCGGAAGGTCTGTGGTTCAAATCCCAGTTGTGGCATTGAATTTTTAAGTTCCAGTTCTACCTCTTAAACAGTAAGACCTTGTTTATTCGGCCCTCGTTTATTGGGATCTCCAAATCAGATTTGTAGATTCTTTTTTAAATTTAATGTTCACATTAGATAATAAATTTAACTATGATAGTTAGAATGTAACTATAAGTACACCAAACCAGATTGTTTTTGTGTCTTATCAAAATGTTTGGGAATGTAATTCAGTGTACTACTTGGCAAATCCATGAGGCGTATGAGGGAATGTGAAACTACCCAGTTGTTTACATGAGCTTATCGCACAAACACAGCAAGAGAGTATATGAACACTGTTCAGATTTAATCATATCTTCAGGACAGCAACGTCTCATATATTGGGAGGCATGAGAGATCATTCGTTTACATTGCGTTACTGACTGTAAGTCAAGTTAATAGTATCTTGTTCTAGTAAACAAATAACAGGCGATCGCAGCACTTGACAACCAAGGTCAGTATGCTTGGTTGCTATGCCAGATAGTAAAAGTTTAAAATGACATCAAAGCGAAAGAAGATCGTGATTTCAATGGATAAAAAGTTGGATGCTATTAATCAAATTTATGAAGGAGAAACATTGAAGAACATAGCTGCTGAATTGGGAGTTACTGTGCACCAGCTGATAAACAGTATGGCGTACTTGGAGCATCAGCCCAACACCACTACTGATGAACTATTAATAATAAAGCATTTGGGTGACCATACTTCATTCAAACAACACACAGGTTTAAAATGGAAGACTGGATCAACTCTTTATTAAGAAATGATGTGATTAAAACGTTTATACTTTTAATGTCGTGTAAACAATACATATTATGTATTATTCATAATTTTGTTACAAGACATAGTTTACCATCGTAAATGGCAAATCTGCTTATTTAAGGATTTTGTTTTGCTTATTACCCATATAACCCAGATTATCTGGATTTTCAACTTTCCAGACTGCCTTTGGTCTCAGTCCGGATAAACAAGATTTTACTGTACTGTTAAGTACAGCAAATTCCATGGTAAAAATTGTAACTGAGTAAAACTGCTTGAGGAGCAGTTTATACCAGTACATGACCCTGGTGTAAACATATTTGAAATATAAATTTTAATAGGAATTCCCAACACTCCATATTTAAATTTAGTTTGTCATCATTCCATGCAAACAAATTATTACCTTTAGTAAGGTTTCCAGTAACAGAGTTCTCGCTCCAGTGATATGGGAAGACGTTTTCTCTAGAATTAATAACAGAGCTATACATCCATTCCTGACAGATATTGCTCTTCAGCAGCTCTCCTACAGAACCAAACTTGAAGTACTCCACAGACTTAGCCCCGTTTAAAACAGCTTGAGCAAAATGATGCCTGTCACAGAGTTCCAATATCTTACTTAGGCAACTGGACATTCCTACAGTTACTGTTTGGCTGTTTCTCGTTCTTCTTCATATACAGGTTTCCTCGGGGTCAGGGGAATATTGCCTGATGGAGCCACAAAATACTCCTCTTCTGTCATGGCAGCATTTGCCATCACCTCTTCTCTACAGTTACCATCTGTAACCAAATCCTCTCGAAGAAACAATGGCCTGAAACACATACACCATCAACAATACAACAGAAAGAGAAAAATGGCCCCAACACTAGCTTTAATGCTGTCACATACCTGTCCTCAAGAACGGTTACTAGGGGCTGAACACCAGCTGTATCAACAAGTTGAATTTGATCGGCAAATCTTATTGCTTGTTCCAGTCTTTCTATTCCTTTCTTATTAGCAAAGTCCACCAAGGAAAGTCTCTCCAATAGTTCAATAGTTTGTTGATCTATCTTTGTTCTTGGAGGTAGCTTATTTTCATCAGTCAGTTTGCCAATAGGCTCTGGGGGTACAAAAGGATGAAGAAGTCTTGAATGTATTGCTTTAAGTGGATGGCATATTCTCTTTAGTACAGCATATCTAAAGGCTGCACTCATTTCTAATGCAGTTAAACAATGCTGAAAAAAGGAAAAGTACAGGTTGTTTATACTTATTAGCATGCTACTCTAAAAAACAATGACTTCACCAGCACTAAATATCTCATATTTGATTTAAAATAAGTGAGTAAAATGCGAACAATTAATATTTATAAAGCAAAGTGAGACCACTATGATGTTTCCTATCACTGTGGTAACATGCATTTAAAGCTTTGTGTGAAATATCATTTAATTACAAAATTGGAAGGGAGGACTAGAAAACAATTACTCTGTGCATTATGCATTTTAATTCTCAAACATGATGGATAAATACAAGCTGTACTAAAGGACAGGCATTTTAGTTCTTAAATATCATGGATGACTACAGGAAGAAAGGCACATAAGCTTTTCTAGCGAACGTGTATTTTAAAAACTGTGTAACCAAAAGACCGTTAAGACTTAACAAAGAATTCAGAAAGTTCTTGTTCATGCATACTATTTGCAACATAAAGGAATAATATAATATAGCTTCTTTATGCCTAGTGTTAATTTTCCTTTATTATAATGATTGTGCTTAGGTTTTGGGGGGGAAAATCTGAGATTTACAAATACTGCGTGATTGTTTGACTGTTTTTAAATCCTTGAACCTGGCTCATTGTAGGATCGAAAGAACAAGATACATACAACACAATACAATATACGCTGAATGTGTTTTATAACTAAGAATTATAAGACAGCTATTTTGAGGATAAATTCAGATCTCTAGTAATATTCTGTGATTTCATCTTTGAAACGAAACTTTATAAATACCCACAAAGTTGGCGACAGCAACGTAGGCGATGACACATACCGCTATTATCTCAACATGGCAGCGGTCAATACATTTGTAATATTATCATGGGTGGTATTTGTATTTTTTCTATTTGGCATTTGCAATTTCTTAACCGGTAATGAAGAGAATGGATGTCAAATGACATATATGTACCAATATCCTCAGCATGTTGTAAGTACAAGGCGGCTATTGAAAAACAGAGCTAATTACAAAAGCATTGAGGTTATGTTAGCTTCATTGTAGGTGCTGTGAATGCATTTTCTTATTTGAAGTACGAGTTGTTGATCAGTTAATAATGTAACGTATTATATATGTTTTAATAGTTGGGTATCACATAGGAAGTACAAAATATTTGTCATATACCATGAAGTGTACCGTAATCTAAGTTAGTAATAACAATGGTAGTAGAAGTAGTAATGGTTATCCTGTATAATAGCGGCATGGTCTCAACTCCTATTATCCTATTAATAATCTAACGAATTATATATGTTTTAATAGTTGTGTTTCACATAGGAAGTACAAAATATTTCTCATATACCATGAAGTGTACCTTAATCTAAGTAATAACAATGGTAGTAGAAGTAGTAATGGTTATCCTGTATAATACCGGCATGGTCTCAACTCGTATTATCCAGTATAATCCGGTACTTCATCAGGACCAGCCGAGAAGCAGCTTTTTAAAGATTTTATGATTTTAATTGTTTCTTCACGGGTCACTTGTGTAAGGAAGACGCTAATTTCATTTCTGATCAATCTAGGATGGTGGATATTATTAGTGCCAGTTTGTGACAATATTACTCTATCCATAACAGTGTTGAAGTGATTGAAGGTGTTGGCGACGTCGGCTGGATTATTTTACAACTACATTATTTACTGTTAGTAATATATTATTTCCAGTGGTGGTCGGTCTGGGTGGCTCAGTTGGTTAGACGCTGGCCTACTGATCCCAAGGTCGCGGGTTCAAACCCGGCCCAGGCCGATGGTTTTTAAGTGTGCTTAAAAACGACAGCTCCATGTCAGTAGATTTACTGGCATGTAAAATAACTCCTGCGGGACGAAATTCCGGCACACCGGCGACGCTGATGTGATCCTGGCAATTGACAGCGTCGTTAAATAACAAAATAATTTAATTTCCAGTGGCAGGTCTGGAGCTGCGAGTTTTGTTTTTTATTATATTCCATGTTGTCATATTGTTTTATTCTTCTTTGAAGAGTTAATAGTCTGTGCATTAAAATAATGTTCGACCATGACCATGAAGTAGCTGGCAGGCTGAGGTTCAGCCTGAATAATTTAGTTGCGTATCTAACCCAATAGGGTTTAACCATGGATAGGAAATTTCTTTTCTTTCTTTTATAAGGAAAGGTTTTTAAGGGTGTGTTTTAATTTTGGTAGTGTGGGTTTAAGAAGGAAGCTTAATGCCCCTTGACGTTTGTCTCGCAGGATAAAGTAGTGCCTGCGACCTGGTACATGTAAAAAGTGTAAACATTTGTATAATTTTGGTTGGGAAAATTTTGTGATCCAAACAGTCCTTGAGTGGGACTAAATAAGGAACTCAGCCTTAGCTGCTGGTGGATTTTCTCCTGCATTACGTGTATACCCACAAGCCATGCAGGGAACCTGATAAGACCTGAAGCGACGTATCCTTGGATCATATTCCCCAAGAGACCTAATCAGGGCACTTTGAGGTGATGGTAAGCTGGCATAGAATTTTATTGCACGGGGCCTAATTTCATCCTCCTAGTATGGAAGAGATGAGGCTTCCTGAAGTAGTCTCACGGGAAAAGGGAGGGGGACAGAAAAGATAGATCGAAGTCCTCTGTTCTGCATCCTCATAGGATCCAGCTCTTTGTGGCCATGCCCCAGATTTTGCAGGTATATAGCATGAGGGGAATTATAAAAGCTTGAAAAAGATGTAGCTTTAGGCAAACAGGCATCTCAGATCTCAGCATGGGGTACATGAGACAATTACCCTCCGCGTCTTTGCGGAAAGGTCTCTGATGTTCTCGCAGAAAGTTAGACCTTTGTCCAGCTTAACTCCTAGGTAGGTGATGGAGTTTTTCCATTCAATCCTTCAGCTATGGAATTGGAATGTGGGACAGTCTGTGGAAGTGTGGCATCTCATTACGAGGATGGTGTGACTCTTGTCTGCAGTAACGGACATTCACCAATGCCAGCACCATTCTTGGACAAGCTGGAGGTGTTGAGAATGCGTTTGTTGGTGCAGAACAACAGCACGTCATCAGCATATTGACCTGCGGCTGTGTTGGAAAATCTGCCATATAAACGCTGAATAGGGTGGAGGAAAAGTAATGTTTTGCGGGCTGCTGTTATATAGGACAATAGAAGGTGCTTAGGCCGCTGTTATACAAGATAACTATAATAATGATGATGATGATGATACTGATAAGCTGTGTCTTACTGGGCATTAAATATTTTCCTTGAATCCTTGTTGAGGACGGTCAGGGAGATGGAACTTTTGGAGCTCTTTGATGCTTGGTAGCGATCACAAGGCTTGTCACACACCACAGATACATACATTTGATCCCGCTCATGCAATTAATTTTTCTTGTATATTTTGTGATGAAATCCATGCATGGCGAATCTTGTAACTACATTTCTTTGAATTATTGCAACCTACCTTCAGTTTGGAATTAATAGAGGAAATAAGTAAATCAGACACACCAAAAGAAATACAAAAACTTCTAGCTCTGGAAACAGTCAATACTAGATACCCCACAGAAGAATGGCTGCACATATATACTGATGGATGCTCCATGGAAAACCTTACTGGAGCTGGAGTTATGTGTTCACATTTTTCCTTTTATCATTCTGTTGGCAGAGACACAACAAATTATGACGGAGAAATAGAGGCTATACACATTGCTCTCTGACAACTATTAAATCTTCCCTTAAATAAATTTAACAAGGCAGTAATTCTTTCAGATTCTAAAGCTGCAATTCAGGGAATATGTTCAAATACTACAAAGAAGTCAACAAAAATTAGAGAATGCTACAAAATGTTAACACAACTCCAAAAAGTTAATAAGACTGTTCATCTCCAATGGATTCCAGCACACTGGAGTCATGGGGAATGAAGCTGCAGACTCACTTGCAAAGAAAGGCACAACAATAAAACAAAAGTCTAAATTCAATTTCTCATATTCCTCAATAAAACGCTTGATCATTAAAAAATTTTCTCATTCATACCTACAAGAAATAGAAACAAATGCCAAAGATAAAAAATGGATTACACTACTTTCCAACCCAGATATAATCCCCCAGAGACCAAGGAAAACAGCGGTTGCAGCCTTCCGACTATTGACAAATCACAACTGCTTAGCAAGTCATCTCTACAGAATAGGTATCTCAGCCTCACCAATATGTGTCCTGTGTAACGATCCAGCAGAAATGAACGAAGACCACTTGAAGACCTGTGAAGCATTAAGATCAGAAGAAACTACAGTTCCAAAGTATTGGAAAGCATGAATGCTAATGGCTTCATTGCCAGATGCAAGGCACTAGAAAACAACAACAACATATTGCTGTAGTGGCTGCCACTGTTCTTTCTTGTATATGCTTTCTAAACGATGTCATGTGTGTGGTTAAACGTAGATATTTAACTTTGTTTGCTGCCTTTAGAAGTGTATCAGCAGTTTTCAGGGGTTCTACTTAGAAACTTCCTCCTCTTCAAAATGTCATCTGCACAGTTTTTTCTGCATTTATGTACAATTTATTTTTACTTTCTCTACTACATAAGTACGGGATGTATTTGGAATAAAATATCTTCCAGGCTTGTAGGCCATGGTCGACGTGTAGGAATTGCTTCTGACGTTTCGCTCAAGTCTGCGTCAAGCATCTTCAGAGGATCCAACAATGAGTGAAGGATGGAGAGTCAGTTTCCCTTACATATACGAAGCGTACTGCCCCTCGTCACTGATTGGCTGGCGGATATCCAATCCCAGTGCTCCTAGTTCTGTTGTGTTTTCCCACGCCTTTCATTGCTGTGGGCTGTTTTTTGATTTGTAGTTGTTCTAGTGCTGGTATCCATGTTTTGTGTAGACTACTCCCTTCTTCTTTGTGGTTGAAATTATATATTTCTATCGCCTCGCGATATAATCTGGCATGAAATTTCGCTGAGGAACTGATGAGCTCTGTGTCTCTTAGTTGTATGTCATGCCTGTTTTGAAGGGCGTGCTCTGCTACTGCCGATTTTTCTGTGTACCCCAACCTGCAGTGGCATTCTTGTTCTTTTAATCTTGTTTTTATGCTGCGCTTGGTTGTGCCTATGTAGACTTGACTGCAGCTACACGGTATCTTATAAACACCTGCTGAACTGAGGGGTGACTGTTTATCCTTCGCAGAACATAGGAATTCTTTTATTCTTCGGGTAGGTTGGTAAACTGTTTTGATGTTATATTTGGCTAATAGTTTCCCTATGCAGTCTGTAATTCTGTTTAAATAAGGTAGGAAAGCAGTACCCCGGGTAGGGGCACCATTCTTTTGTTCATTTTGCCCCCTTCTGGGGCGAATTGCACATGGAATTTCTTTTTCACTGTATCCGTTAGCGCACAGGGCCTTGTTAAGATGTTGTGTTTCTAGTTTTAATAGATGCGGTTCACAGATCCTAATGGCTCGTTTACTAAGTGTCTTGATGGTTCCAACCTTTTGTCTTGGATGATGATTTGAGAACTTCTTTAGATATCAGTCTTGTGTGTGTCGGTTTTCAGTACACTCTGAATTCTAACATTAAATTCTTTTTTCTGGTGACCATCACATCTAGGAAAAGTAGCCCTCCATCCTTCTCCATTTCTATAGTGAACTTTATGTTGCTCAGGTGCTCTAGAAAGTCCTTTAGCTTATGTGGCCCATGTGCCCAAATTACAAATACATCGTCCACATATCTCCACCACACTTTTGGCTTGTAGGTTGCTGATTGTAAGGCCAGGTTTTCGAATTTTTCCATATAAAAGTTGGCCACTGTGGGGCTGAGAGCACTACAGATAGCCATGCCATCTATTTGTTGGTAATAACATCCTTCTCATTGGAAGTAGCTTATGGTGAGACTGTCTGAATAATTCTGTTATGTCTGCAGGGAAGATATCTGCTATATGTCATAATGTGCCATCTAATGGGACTTTGGTGAATAGTGACTCCACGTCGAAACTTATCAAGCGGTCCTCTGGTGACAGTTGCACCTTTCTCAGTTTGTCCACAAATTGTGCTGAATCCTTAATATATGTATCGGTTGCTGCCTATTTGGGGTTTATTTGTGTCAAGTGTTTTGCCAGATCATATGTTGGTGCTCCAATTATGCTCACGATTGGTCATAGTGGGATACCTTCTTTGTGTATTTTCAGTACACCATACAGTCTTGGTGGAACTGCCTCAGTTCTGATGATATTCTTGATGGTGTCCTGCGATAACAATAATGCCTTAGTTAATTGGTTTGTAGACCTCAGTGTAAATGAGGTGGGATCTTTTGCCAAAGCTTTGTATGTACTTGACACCAGTAGATCATCTATTTTCCTCTAGTATTCTGTGGCGTTCATAACCACTGTAGCATTGCCTTTATCTGCATTAAGAACGATTATGGACATGCCCCTATTTAGAGTTTTTATTGCCTTAAGTTTGTCCCTTGTGAGATTTGGTCTGGTCAGGTGTTTATAGCTGCAGTAGCTGCAGCCAAGTCTATATAGGCACAACCAAGCACAGCATAAAAACAAGATTAAAAGAACACGAATGCCACTGCAGGTTGGGATACACAGAAAAATCGGCAATAGCAGAGCACGCCCTTCAAAACGGACATGACATACAACTAAGGGACACAGAGCTCATCAGTTCCTCAGCGAAATTTCATGCCAGATTATATCGTGAGGCGATAGAAATATATAAATACAAGGCAAATTTCAACCGCAAAGAAGGGGGGAGTAGACTACGCAAAACATGGATACCAGCACTAGAACAACTACAAATCAAAAAACAGCCCACAGCAGTGAAAGGCGAGGAAAAACATGACAGAACTAGGAACACTGGGATTGGATATCTGCCAGCCAATCAGTGACGAGGGGCGGTACGCTTTGTACATGTATGGGAGACTGACTCTCCGTCCTTCACTCATCGTTGGGTCCTCTGAAGGTGCTTGGCACGGACTTGAGCGAAACGTCAGAAGCAATTCCTACATGTCGACCATGGCCTACAAGCGTGGAAGATATTTTATTCCAAATGGACACCGGCCGGAGAAGCCTTACATAGGGGAAGTATTGTATTCCACTCAAAAATTCCATGTCGAGATTTCACTGGAAATATATGTTTTGAGGCCCCCAGAATAAAAAACAAAAGTATTTTTAGAAAAAGGTCTGGGTGTGTGTCTGTGAACAGCATAACTCAAAAACAAAAAGTTGTTTAAAAGACAAAGTTTGTTGTTAAGTTTAATGTCTTCCAAGGATGTGACAAAGATTTTGAAGAAAATTCCTCCACCCTAAACTACCCTTTACATGGAATATTTTTCAAAAATTTTAATATTCTCGAAAATGACTGTAGTGATTTTGATTAAAATACCAAATGTTAAAGATATTTTTATGACAAATTCATTCTTTATTCATCCTTTTAGAACATATACATGTTGTTGGATATATCAGGTTACATAAAATGCTAAAGTAACTGTCTTAATAGTAAAAAATCTTCAAAATCACAATTGCAGATATTCATCTATGTCATAAAAAGCCCTCTCAATTAAGTAATTTTTTAAGCATTTATTAAACTTGGAACCAGTTGATTGTTTAATTGTGGTTGGCAGCTTATTGTATAAAGTTTTCCCAATTACAAATGGATTTTTATCAAAGAATTTCTTACTCTTCACTTCCCTATACATATTCTCTTTAGTTCTTGTGTCATATTTATGTATACTGCTGTTACTCCTTATATTTGTAGTTCTCCTAACTAGTAAAATAACTCTAAAAATATATAATGCAACCACTGTAAGAATTCTTTCTTTTTTAAAAATTTCTCTATATGAGTCCCTTGATTTTAGTGAACAAGCAATCCTTACACACCTCTTCTGTAATACCAATAATCGTTTTAAATTCTCTTTAGACGTTGTACCCCATAATTAAATACCATAATTTAAATAAGAATGAATTATTCCATAATAAATCAATCTTAAATTAGGTTTATCCAAATAGTGTGCCACGTAATTTAATAGATAGATACCCTTACTCATTTTCTTGCATATATAATTTACATGTTTTGTCCATGATAAGTTTTTGTCAATATGCAATCCTAGAAATAAGTGATCATCTGTTGTATCTATTTCTTCATTTCCAATTTTAATTTTCATATTATTGTACATGCAGTTACTAATTTTTAAATATATTATGCTTGTCTTGTTTAAATTATTAACTAGGTTGTTAGTAACAAAAAATTTAAGTATTACATCTGTACCTGAGTGTATATTATTAGTTAAGTTGTCTTGATCTTTTCCCCAACAAATTATAGATGTGTCATCAGCATATGATACAGTTTTCACATTATTAATCACAGGTAAATTGTTAGTGTACAATGTAAATAGTAAAGGTCCAAGCACAGATCCCTGTGGGACTCCATATTTAACGGTTGCTTATGAGGATTCATATTTTGTTTCTATTTGGTTTAGTTTACATATTATTTCTGTACTTTGTACCTGGCCTTGTAAGTGTGTTAATTAATTTACCTGCAGTCCCCCTTATACCATAATGTTCCAATTTTTGTAATAAGACTTGGTGATCAACACTATCAAAGGCCTTTGATAAATCAAGAAAAATCCCCATTACTTGATTGTCATTTTCCATTTTGTTAATTAGTTCATCTATAAATTCTACCGCAGCAGTAACTGTAGAATAACCTTTTCGAAAACCATGCTGGGAATTAGATAAAATGTTGTGTTTATCCAAAAAACTTAAGATGTATATAACTTAATGAAATGTATATTTTGAATTTGCTGGCTGTAACCCATGTAGTCCTGTTTACTCTGGATGACTTTTGCAGAACTCATAAACCATAAGAGATAGACTAAATCTTACTACACAAAAAATGTAGATCTTGCTGAAACTCACAATTTTTGTCCAAATAAGCTTTTTGTAGAGTGAACCATTTCGGAGATACCCCTTGTGACTTGTGTGAGTTTTGTAATACTAGTTTTCTCAAATGGAAGGTTGTTATGAATTTTTTTTTTATCTGTTCGCTACGCAAAGAGAACAGAATTTCAAAGCCTTCATGTAGCAATCAGCTTTAGAAGATTTGACTATTGCTCAAAATCTACTGTATTCCCATATTCCCCTTGCACCTACAAGAAAATAATACCTTTTCTGCCAAAGTTTATCTTGACTAACATGAAGAAAATAGAGGAATAAGAGGTAGAACTGGAACTTAAAAATTCAATGCCACAACTGGGATTTGAACCACAGACCTTCCGCTTACCGAGCGGCTGCTCTAACCACTGAGCTATTGTGACAAACTGCCAGAAAATGTGTTTAAAAATACCAACAGTAAGTTTGTTGGCATAAATAAATAATAATTACCAGAGGAATAAGAGTTTGTAAGAATAGTTAGTACAAGAGTAGAGGAAGTCAGAGAACTGGTTTAGGAATTAGAGGAAGAAAGGCATATGTAACAAAATATCTTGGCAGTGATAAGGCTAAATAATACTTTGTTAAAATTTAAGAAGGGAGGTCTTACTGTATGGTGCTTATAGATTATTAATATAAAGGTAATCACAGTGTGTTTCTTATGTTTAGAAAATATCGCTGCCACCAGAGGTCTCCAGGCAGTATCCTCGCTATAGTCTCTATGCCTATGGTGAAGGGCACCATACAGAGAAGCTACGTCAGATGAAAATTTCAGGAATACCGGTGCTGTTTATTCCAGGAAATAGTGGCTCACACAAACAGGGTAGGGCCATGCAACATTCACTTAGATTCATTTGATATCTAATATTAAGTATACTTTGGCAGCCAATATATGTATATGTATTGTTACTGGGTCACTGTTGACATTCAGTATACAATACCTTATAGTAATGCCATCTCGAGTCTTAACAACTAAGTTCTACACATTAATGTATTAATAGTATAAAGGCTAGGTTTACATAAGTGCTGTGTTCCTACTGTCTCTTGTCGTTTTGGAGCTGAATTTATTATTCCCAAGCCAGTTTATTGGTATACATTGTATACAGAATAGTTGTTAAATGCGTAGCCCCAACAAATTTATTTTATTTTATTAATGACACCTCAAAACTTACAATATTGTGCATATGTTCATTAGTGTTAATGTGATGTCATCGTAGTATAAAATTAATATACCTATACTATGCACAAGTAAATAATATCAAGTAAATAAAGAAGATGTAAACAAAACCAAGTGTATTTTGACCGCAGCGCACCCTCTGGACACTTTTGCTGTCTAAATAGTCCCTTAAAAAATACTAAGGTCTGAAATCTCACTTAATGTTTGCTAAAGCATGTACTAAGTGTACTAAACATAGTTGAATTGTAAGAATACGCAGTTAAGTGAATTTGTAAGCATCCTAGCTCATTCGGTGCCTGCATCGTTCACTATGAAAGTAACATGGCAGAACAAGTGAGTGTTGTGAAACATAAGTGCACAAAACCTTTACGAAGTGGTGAAAAGACAATAATATTGAACGTGTTTAACAAGTTCTGCAAGAAATATCCCGAACTTGCTATTTATACATGACATGCTGAAATTAACATCTAAGTTTACCGGTGCATCAGTTTAAAATATTTACAGCGTACGCAAAGAAAACCCCCTCAGTTGGTGAAGTCAGAACTCCCGGCAAGAAGAGACTATGTGCCAGGCAAGTGCTGGATGTAGTTTGTGACGAATTTGTGAGACTTGCAATACGTCCAAACATTCACCAGTTCTTTGTTAACAATGAACCCCCATCTTAAACATAGTGCTGTTGGCAGTTAACTCTGATTCCAACTTTCCAGATTTAAAATGAACTTCCCTCCATAAACTGCTTGTGGAGATTGGTTTCGAGTTTGTGAGCAGAAAACGAAAAAAGTGTTATTGTGGACAGAGATGACACAAGTAGCAGTTAATTTCCATGTGCTGCATGTTATTTAGATTGAGTAAAGATACCCTTTTAGTGGTGTAAAGCGAATATTATTCTTACATGTAGCATGAGCGTCAGCAGACGTTTTTCCGGGGGGGGGGGCACATGTTTGAAATTTGCAATCAGATAATATTAATTAATTATTTTACTGTCAAAATTTATATTTGTTGCATGTAACCATATTAATTTGTGCTAAATAAAAATTGATCTTTACATTAAAATTAAAATAGTAGTAATATAATAGTAGTAATAGTCAGTAATTGATTGCACATTAAGTTGACCAATTCCCAGGGGGGGGAGGGGGTGGCCACCCCTTGCCCATCCCCCCCCCCCCCCCCCCCTTTCGCGACCCCCATGACATATAGCTGTAATTGTGTTCTGTCATTGCAAATGCACGTGGCCGCGGAGTGATACAAACTGGCGATATGTTTACGAACACTTGATTCACTTGATGTACATAGTGTAGCTAAAAACAGTCATTTAATGTTTGGATTGCAGGAAGCATCATTGTTACTGTAGTGATGCAGTAGTTAATGTTCAGATATGTTCAGAGGATCAGTAAAGGTTGACGCACACTGGCCTGTCATGAACAGAAGAATTTACAGCCACAGAAGCATAAATGCTCACTGCTTGGAATATTCCAACCGGAAAATTTAGTTGATTATCAGATACGGATGGTTAGAAGAGCAAAAGATGCAGCTCCTTGGATGGGGATATTGTAATACCTATTAGGTGATCCAGCAATTGAAGAAGAGAAAGAAAAAGGGGAAGAAGGTGGATTGGCAGCATAAACGGAAAAAGAGATCAGTGTGGTGAATTTATTAGTAGTAATCTCTTTCCAGACTTGCAAGAAGACCCTAGGTAGATTTCTCATGGCATAACTGGATATGATAGCATATGTGCCATCATACAGTTTTGCACAGTCAGTATTAATTCAACATCATTGTTGCAGTTGTCTGGCTTCTGTTTATGTGCGTTTGTGATGAGTAAGGCTAGGATTTTTATGTAATATCAACATGTGGAATATGTACATATTTATGTAAGAATATTAGGTAAAATATGTACTACACTAGAACCTGCCTAAAACGGAATGCGATCATTCCAGTAATATTTTTCTGTTTTCATGGGTTTCCATCTTACAAAGGATTGTACATATTTTAGTAAAGCAAAGTACAAAAAATACAATCGTATGGAATTAAACTGAAGAAATAACTTAAAATAAAATTCTGTAAATACAAAATAGGTTCAGTTGTATGCTTTGCTGTATTTTCAACTTACATGTCAAACATAATTGCAGTCTCTCCATTAGTTTCTTTTCCCCCACATATCTGTCAAAGTGCACTGTTGCGACTTCTTCACAGGAGAATGCTATAAGCGGAAGATCCATGGTTCAAATCCCAGCTATGGCATTGAATTTTTCAGTCCTGACTCCACCTCTTAAAGAATCTGTGTGCACATGCAAATCCTAGCTCTTGTGATAAGCAGTATGTTGAGGGATCTGAATGCATATGTAATCTAACGAGTGTTTACTAAAGCCACCCGACACCAGTGGAAACTTCCACGAGGGTCATATGGCAGGCATCCTTCTCGGAATGACCAAAAGGAAAATGCTACTGGTCAGTCAGTGTGTGTTTGATCATTAAAAAACATGAGTACAACCCTTGTGGAAGTTTTCAGCTTCATTGCATTCCGGTCATGATGGGCCAGTGTGCGTCAACCTTAATGGGAAGCCAGTGACCAGCCAATTGTAGCTTAGCCACTTTGCTTGGTCCTTGTAGTAGCATACCCCATGCTATACACAAGTATCTTATATGTCGAGGATGGACACTCACTTGTGTTTCTTACACAATATTGTATTAATTTTTCACATGTCTTGACACATACAACATTTTGCAACTTATAGGTATATTGTTAGTGTAGACAAGAAGGTATCAAGGTTTATCAAGGAACTCCTCCCGTTCCAAACTATCCTTTATATGGAATATTATTATTTTTTATTTTCTCATTTTTACTCTTTGCTACTTACCTTTTTTTAAGTGGAGGAAGTATTGTGTTCCACCCAAAAATTAAATATCAAGATTTCACTGGAAATATGTACATGTTTTGAGGCTCTGTGAATTCAAGGAAAGTATTTGAATACATAACTCAATATTGAAATTTTGTATAAGTACCAAATTTGGTAATTGAGTTCACCATCTTCCAAAGAAATGACACAAAGATTTTCAAGAAAATTGGCCTAAACTAGAATATCCTTTACATGGAAAATTTCTCGTTATTTGAAGTTTTATCATTTTAGATTTTTGTTCGCACATGCACACGTAGACACGTACATTTACCGCAAACACAGAATTTTCTAAAAATACTTATTTTTTTATTCAGGGAGGCCCAAAATGTGTACATATAGTCCAATGTGAATGTTTTATTAGAATACAATACGTTTTCTACTTATTATAGTAAGTGGTAGAGATAGTAAAAATTGAAAGACCAACTTAAACTCCCCATTCCCATTCTCTTGTTATCGGTGCCAAACAAGAAAGGGATTGACAGTTCATGGTGAAAGAGAGGCAGTGTTACCGCTTATTGCGACCACATGAAGAGCTTGTTAACATTATGTCTAAGAATATGGTTGGATTGCATTTGGAATGTAGAGCAGGTATAATTTATATTTGTATTTGAAGACAATAGTAAAATAGTGAATCAACATGCAAGCATATATCACTGTAAAGATTTACATTATCAAAAGAAACATACCTGTGAAATATTGTAATGGGAAAATGTCACTGATATTCGAATCGCTTACATCAATGCTATTGTTGCTGGAATTACCCATGGAAATGACACTGTTCTATCCTTGCTTCTAAAACTTCATTTTTCCATGTTGCACTTATTACGCCCTTTGTATTAGTAACCATTTGTTCACAGTTTTCAGCTTTTTATTGATGTAGGTTTATTACAGACGACACAGTGAAATCTTTATTGTTTCGCCCAGTGTAACCATTTACTTCAGCCCAAATTAATTAAATCAGATTACATTAGGAAAGAGGGATACCAAACAATTTTGCGACCATGTTCTTCAGCAATACCATCAACTGCATAATCCTTTAATTGGGAAATGTACCAAACACAATTTTATTTGCTTCCCAAGTACATAAAGTTTTTCGTTTGGCCATGCTGTCTTTGTCAGTATTTTTGGACATAATTAAATATTCCTTAAAAGAGTAAGACAATTGTAAGTGCCCACAACATACGCACAGATACACAGACTCAGACACATGTAAATACAAGGTAAATAACCACATAAACAGAATGATGCAAACAAACTTGTAAGCACACAGATAATCTCTAACTGATGCAAACTGGAGCTGGAAGGAGACGTATATATGGCAGGGAAAACAGAAGATAAGACACAGTTTATTTTACTGCTGGATTGCAGATCATGCACATCCTAATCATACGTTAAATATCGACAACTGCCAACAAAACTGGTTTAGTGTTTAGTGTTGCTATGGAAATGTCTTAGCTCCAATTGGTTTGTCTTTTCGTTGCTATGACGATCACAATGATGCATCCTCCCCTCCTGTTCATTCAGATCTTTCCACCGGTGGTGAGCAACTGTCAGTCACCTTGTTTGGCACCAAGCATAGTGCTGAGCCACTATGGGGAAAATGCCTATACATGCATTGAATCCTCATGTGATTCAAGTATTTCAGTAAACATTAAGGTGATCCTAATTGTAATGCTGAGTTTGACTGTTAGTTTCTTTTACATTAAAATGTGGTTTATAGTAACAGAAAATGCTTGTGATCACATTGCAGTTCGTTCCTTAGCATCTGTGAGTCTGCAGAAGGCTGTCGATTCCCGAACACCATTCCACTTCGACTACTTCTCATTGAATTTAAATGAGGAATATTCAGCACTTTTTGGTGGTTTTTTGAAGGACCAGAGGAATTTTGCAAATCACTGCATTCACAGGATCCTAGAGCTGTACAAAAATACCCACAGCCCACCCAAGTCGGTTATAGTTATTGGTCACTCTATGGTAAGTGGTTGCTTTAAGGCTGGTTCACAATAACCCAAAGTCGGAAACAAAAGTGGGAGGCAAGATAGCTTACAATATTTTGATTCACAATACTATTGAGAAGAAGAATGAGAGTGTATATTTATAGCAAAGAGAAAAGCCCTTTTTGCACATTGAGATGTTATTTGTTTATAATTGACCAATGATATTTTTCAGCTGCCTCAAATTTAGCCAATATAATATAGGTTAGACAACATTGAAATTTGATAAAGTAAACATTTACTAAATGCAGATCAATTACTATTTAGCATTCCTCTACTCATACCCAGCTTCATTCTTAAATTAATAGTATACATTAATGTTGTCTGATATTCTTTGATGTCTACCAATTTTTGTTAATCTTTGTAATCTTTGTTATTGTTTTTTTAGCAATAGCAAATTTTGAGTTGTACATAAGCAAATTACAATATAGATGACACTTTTGGCTAGATGAACCAATGCACAATGGGTCTGAAGGAGTCAGGATGCACATTTGCTGCAGTTTGTTCTAGTTTCGTTTTTCCAGCTTGCATCTAGTGAGAGCTCCAGCAGCTATTTCCTGTTATGGCCACCTTGAATAATTTTATGTGCACAGTATGGATCTCAAGCGCCCAACTGGCTCTTGTGGATGCTGTCTGGTGTGTGATTGTTGGAGTTGACATCTGGCAGCGGAGTGATGAGCTTCCATAATGGGCTTGGTGGCGCCAAAGTAAAATTCATTTAGCATAGTGTATTTTTTATGATTAGAATCTTCTCCCAAGTATCCAACTCTGTAGCGTGCTTTGTGGTTTTTAAAAGTGCTATGCTTGGCGTGATGATGTGATTGGATATCCAAAAATGGTGTGCAACTGCAGATTTATCATTCTGTTTGTAGTTGATACATCTGATGTGTTTGTAGGTTTTCATCTGTCAATCGCTATCTACTTTTAGATTTCACAATCTTCAGTTTAGAACATAATTTCTCACACATAGCACTAATATGCACCACAGATGAACTGAGCTATGTAAATGTTGTCTTTATCAAGTTCTCTACATAAAAGTAAACTAGCCTTGTTTTGCAATTGTGATTTAAAAATTGTGTTTGTTTGTAAATTTGCAACCTCAATTTGTAATTGGTTTTACACAACCACCTTTAAGGCTAAACTTGGAGTAGGTACGTTGTAATCCACTTCTTCACTAGACTACAAAGCTTCATTCAATATTTAAGCTTTATTGTTACGTTTACGGACAAAGATTGGTTTTATAATATTTTAAAATGCCTTAAGATTTCATACTTGACTTAGTTGTAGCCTTTGTAACAACATCCGTAATGCCGTTTAATGTTTGAGTTGTTAACATTAACCATAACTTTCAAACACAACAGACATTTCGCATTTTCTCCCATAGCACAGCAAAAATATTATTCTTCCCACTCCTCTTGGAATAGGAAGGGTCCTTTGGGTTTTCATGGTTTCAAAAGAGCCATGTCTATCGTTGTGGTGTCCACCACTGCTGGTTTTCATTTGAACGCCTGTTGAGCGAAGGAGAGAGGATTGAAACAGAGCGGCGCATTGCTTGCCCTGGACCGTGATATTACATCATATCATCAGCCGGTAAAGATTTGCCGACTCCTGCTATATGGAATAAAAAATAGTAATCACTTTTGTGTGTAGAAAATGAGCAAATTTTTACTCTAACAAATTCTGACATTGGCTAATCTACATTATGTTGACTGAATTGGAAGAAAGTAAAAGTATACTGTAATGCAGCAACTATGGGCCAAGGTTATTGGGAAGTCGGTGCTGGGCAGTTGGAATGATAAACAGTTAATCAACACTCTTGTCCAGCATAAATGTCAGAATCATTATCACCAGATAACTATACAGAAGTTCAGGCTACAAGCAATACAAACTGGAAGTAGCAGGCAGGGTAAGGCGATGGTGCAGATGAGAGGGAATAGGTTGCATCATTGCCAGGTTTAGCCATGAAAGTTTATGTTTCACTTATTTTTTTTTAAATTTTCAACATATCTATTATCAAACGAAATTACTAGTGTACAAGCAGTTCTATATGTAACACTGGAAACAAATACTTTGTTTATTTTTACCATTTTCACTAACCTTTAAATTGGTTTTCATCTGCTGAAGCACAACGTGGCAACTGCACACAGGGCACATTGTTGCCACATCTCTATTATGTTATGTTTGGTGTTCGTCTTGATCAGAACCAAATAGTTGGAGGTTAAAGTGTGACAAAATGTGTTAACTGATGATTATTCTTTCATATTAGTGTGGTGTATTATTAGCGAAAATGGAAGCAATGTCACCAGAGCATTATAATATGAAAAGAGTTTGTAAAGCCCCCCACAATGTTGCAACACTGCATGCCCAAACATGTGATGCAAAGTACATCTGGTTTGTATCGCTCATAGCCTGAATTTCTGTATAGAATCTTGTAGAAGTTTCACCATCTTGAACATTCTGAAACTGTGTGGAAATTTCCATGGTTATGTAAGTGAATATTCTTGCAAGTTGAGTCAGTATGTGAGTTAGGAAGTGTATTTCTGTCGTGATGGAAAGTGCTGATCTCTGGGCAAGTTAGTGATGGTTGTGGTGGTGTGCACTAAGTGGTTACTGCAAGGGACTCGAGATGTCTTATGTTCAAGCGAGTGAACTAGTTGGAAGAAGAGGTTGTGTCATACATAGGCCTCGGATTTTAGATAAAAACCTATTTTTTTCACTCATGATATATAGAACATAAAAATTGTGTATATACTAATTCTGGAAATATATTTTCGAAAATGGTTGTCCTATACAACCTAAAAATACCTAATTTCACGTTAGAACCTATTTTTACCTGATTTTACATTTTTCAGTTTCTACACTTGGTCATGCGGAAACGTTGTGTATGCCTGTATGCCAGTCGTGCCTTGACAACAATCACAGTGAACAATGTATAATATGGAGTGCAGTAAGAACATTAGAACATTGTTTTGAAACTGGGGGAGGATGCAGTGAGCAACTAAAGAGCTTCTGCAGGACCCAACAATGGCCCATAATATTGCATTCATCAAATCACATTATGTATTTCTAGTCCCCACTATTAATGCTCTAGAGTGTTCAGTCAAACCGGTCTACACGCAACTGGGATTGATTAAAAAGGTGACAGAAAAAATCAACTTGCTTCCAGGTTATGTTGGTGAAAAAGTTTCTGAAAAAACCCAAATCAGTGGTTCAAACAAACCCAAGACTGACAGTTCTCCACACAGTTGCTGACATCTTGTCTGGCAAAGCACCTGAACATGAAAGTGCTATTCTCTTGTGTCTAATACCAACATTTAAATATGCTCCGGTGACATCAGTTTATGTAGAATGCTAATTTTCGTCTTATAAGATGGTGTTTTTTTGACAAGCGATGCAGTTTCTCAATGTAAAACTTAGAAAAGGTGTTAGTTGTTTACTGGGACTCTAATTATGGGCTAATACAATAAAGACAGTCAAATGTTTTGGCTATTTTGTAATGGGAAATAAAAAAAATTTCATTTTTCGTTCTCCTATTTTTGCAATTTTAGAACCCATTTTGATTTGTGATGGGACCTATTTTAGATACCTAATTTAAGATTTTTAGGAACTAAAAGTCTGAGGTCTAGTTATAGATATTTCATTTGTTCACAAAGAAAGTGAAGTGAAAGGGTAACATTGGAACTAGTTACATTCGTGAAGTGACAGTATAAACTAGGCAAAGACTTGGTGAAAGGTCAACTGAGTGATTAAATGACAGTGAAAACTGATTTAAGTGACAGTTTAAAAACTTGATGAAGTCACAATATAATTGGCCAGTTTCAAACAAATGATGTCCCAATTCACAAAATTGACGTTTCACTTTGCTATCAATATGTTCTTGATTTTCATTTCTGTTCTCAACCCTGGGATATTTGAACCAAAATGTTGTAAGCTATTTTACTTCCCTCACAATCTCTATTTGTGGTTTATTGTGAACCAGCTGTAACAGCTTTTAGTGTATATAAGTAACTGGTAGCCAGCTACTTCATTCATTAGTGCTAAATTATTACATTGTAGATATGACTAGGCATTCGGCTCAGGCTCTTTGCCAGTCATATCCAATTACATGCAATTTATAATAATTTCTTAAAAGTACAAAATATACAATTTTGTTTGTATTAAAAGTTATATCTGTCGCCAACCTCTGAAAACAAAACAAACGAATAAATACAATCTATTGGTAGTATTTCAAAAATCATAACACGGTCCCTGTTTTTTAAAATAAATATCTTTTCCCAAACCATTAAATCTATAGGTCTATTTAATTACATTAATAATTTATCCTTTGGAATCTTATCCTTTTCTGAAAAAATTTACTAACAGACTTTCTCTCTATTCCATTGTACCATTATATGGAAAAATTGTATGGATTTCATCTTCATTCTTGCCTCAAATAGAACAAACTCGTAACCTAGACCAAGCTATCCCTTCCCTTTCATTATTTCCGAGCTGTTGTGCCGTGGCCTGCTGCAGTTAGAGTTTCCAGACGTTTTGTCCACAACTGCGGCGGACATCTTCAGTGACACAGTCATAGTCTCCTCTGAGAAGTTTGCATAACGTCTTAATCTTATTTCCATCCAGAATCCTTTGACAAAACTACCAATTTTAATCCAAACATTTCCCAAGACCATTTTTCTGCTCTTCCTCCCTAACTTGTCCCAACCAACTACCACCCATCACCCCCAAGTTCTCTTCTTGATGTCTTATCTGGTAGCTCTCGAATTCTAAACAGGTACTTTAAAACCCTTTCTATCACTAACCCTCTCGCACTAACCTTACCTAGCTCTGCTAATGCTGCCATTGCTGGCACTCAAAGCACCATCTTACAAAAGGCTCTTAAAATCAGGTCCATAGTATTCCATTCCTCATCTATACCCCAAATTTTTGTCCCATTGATCCATCTTGCCTCAACCAAAGCAGAATAAATTCTTTCAATCCGCTTAGCATTCATACCTGATGCAAGATACGAACACTTCCTTTCTGCTGACATAGCCAATCTTCCCTTCCCAAAGCCATCCTCTTATTTTTTATCCATCCCCCATTGCTGCTCAGCTAAACTCCCAAATATAAAATCTCACCAACGACTTTGATCTCTTTATCTTCTGTTCTCCATTTTTCATCCTTACACAGCCTATTGCCTTTCTTAAGCACCATAATTTTTGTCTTATCCTTATTTACTTTTAAACCCAGGCCCCACAATATAGCTTTTAGTATTTTCTAAAATAACCCTAATATTGGCCAATGCTGCTGAGTTATGATCACAAAACAAATGCACTAGAGATTTAATGCTATAAATACATTTACAAACTTGTAATGAATCAAGTGTTTTATGTATCCACAAATTGCTACTTGCGATAATAATTGATGTTTGTTTGTTGACAGGGTGGAATGATTGCCAAAGCGCTGTTCACAGATCCGTCATTCAACAAGGATCTGGTGAATGTGATCATCACCATAGTAACACCACACAAGGCACCAGTTTTGATGTTAGATTCCTACATAGCAAGATTCTACTCTGAAGTTAATGAGTACTGGACAGCAAACAGGCAACCTGATGGGGGCGGCAACCTCAGTCATGTGACCTTTGTCAGCATCGGAGGAGGACATAGGGATATTCTTGTCAGATCTGGTCTCACTGAGACTAAAGAAGCAGATATAAGTGTGCTGGTAAATATATCCTAATACCAGATGGGCAAGAGCTGCATGTTATGTACAAGTTGTTGAAATAAAACCAATAAGGTTGCTGTCAGTTGGTGACGATAGTAGTATAGCAACAACCATTTCCTCCCAAAGCTTAAATCTGTTGGTCATATAATTTCTTTAATAATGTAACTTCAAGGTTTATTTCATGATTAAATGATAAAATATTATTTGCCCTGGTTGATTTATCATTCAGTTTATTTGCATTCAGTATTTTTAAAATGCTTCTTCTCTGGTATCCAAATTACATTTAGTTTTTTTCCATGTAACTTTGCTTACAATCTAAACAACTTAATTGATAAATGCCAGAGTATATGATTGGAAAGGAAGAACAGACTGGAAAGTTCAATGTCATAGCCCAGGAGTTGACAAATTGATCATGATTACCGGAATGATGATGTTACTGAATGCAGTGCTGCATACACATATGTAATGCATGGTTCGAACAAGGAGATTTTGGAAGCTGCAGTGGTGGAGTAGGAACTCTAATGCACGTTTGATTTTATATACGTATTTTTAATACATACATACATATATGTATACACAAACTGAGAATGCTTTAGCATTAGTCAAACTTCCAAAGAAAGAAGATAATCTGTCTTATTCTTCATTTTCTCTAGAGTTTTACAGTTTCACATACATTTAACGTTAATTCACAAGTACATACTGACATCAACAAAATATGAAGGGTTTTATCTGTCAATCACGATCTGCTTTTAGGTTTTATAATTTTCATTTTAGATAAAAAAAATTGCTCACACACATATGTTGGGCTAAACTAACACTAATATGTGCAGCATATTACTGAAGACGGAAATGTAGCCAACAGCATTTTGAAAAGAATTTATTCTGTATATAAGATGTGTTAGTGCTACCTGTACAGCTTGGATTTATCCATCAAAATGGGTTAAATTTTTTCCCACATTTATACAATAGCTGAATAAATTTGAGTATATTCCAGCATCTGCTCCGTCTTCATTATCAAATTTGGAACTGTCAGTATAGATAGGTATACTCTGTTCATCTAGAGATTAGAGGAGACGTAAACAAAGCCACGTGCGTTTTGACCACAGCGCACCCTCTTGACGCTTTCGCCATGTAAATAGTCCCTTGAAGAAATACTGTTACTAAGGTCTAAAATGTCACTTCATGTTTGCTAAAGCATGAACTAAGTGTACTAAGCATAGCTAAAGTGTAAGAATACGCACTTACGTGAATCTGTAACCAGCCTAATTCATTCTGCGCGCGCATTATTCAGTATGACAGTAACATGGCGGAACAAGTGAGTGCTGTGAAACATAAGTGCGGCAAAGTGTTGCGAAGTGGTGAAAAGACAATAATATTGAACGTGTTTAACAAGTTCTGCGAGAAATATCCCAAACTTGCTATCGAAGACGTGATAAAATTAACATTCGAGTTTACCGATGTGTCAGTTGCAAGTATTTACAGCACACGCAAAGAGAAATCATCAGTTGGTGAAGATCCCAGCCAAAAGCTTCCACGTGCCAGATAAATGGTGGATGTAGTTTGCAACGAATTTGTGAGTGTGAGATCTGCAATCCGTCGAAAAGTTCGTCAGTCAATGAATCCCCACCTTAAACAAAGTGCTGTTGGCAGTTAACTCTGAACCCGATCTTCCAGATTTAAAACTAACCTCCCTCCACAAGCTGCTTCTGGAGATTGGTTTCGAGATTGTGAGCAGAAAATGAAAAAGTGTTATTGTGGACAGAGATGACGTAAGTAGCAGTTAATTTCCATGTGCTACATGTTATTTGAATCAAGTAAATATATCCTTTTAGTAGTGTAAAATGCATATTATAACTACGCGTAGCGGTAGGTAACTGTGTTGCGTCATTGTGAAAGCACGTGGCCGCGGAGTGATACAAACCGGTGCTTTGTTTATATCTCCTCTAATCTCTTGATGAACAGAGTATAGCCATAGTGGTTCAGGATACAAACTGTGGATTGTTTCCTGGGAAATTTGTTAATTCAGAGGGAGTCCTGTTACTTTAAAGCACATGTTCCATCAAGTTTAAGTTATAGTTAATATCTATATCGTCTATTGGTGAACCTGGTGTGAGGAGTCTCTCAGGCTTTTGATTTGGATTATGGTGTTATAAGCTTTCTGCATGAAGTCCTGTTGAGTTTTAAGGTTTCTCTCTCTGTTTTGATGTTTTTGCCAATAATTGTCTCAAGGTAGTCTTATTAATTTTTCATATTGAGTTATTGTTATTATTATTGTTTGGTCTTATATATGAAAATCAAGGAAAAGTTTTAAGGAAAGTAAAACAGCAAGGGGAAAAGGAGCAGGAAGAGCTAGGGAAAGTAGAATAAGAGAAATTAGGAATCATAGAAGTGGAAAGAGAGGCAAAAAAAGAATAGAATAAGGGCTAACCAAAAGCCAAAGGGTCAGGATGCCAGGAGCGAAGTAGCTCTTAAAAGAAACAAAAATCAGACTCCAATAGTACTAGAATATAAGTAACTTAAGACTTGACATAAAGGTATCTAAAATTGTTGTGAGATATTTTGTACAAACAAACATTCTATTCTAAAAGGAACACTGCAAGTGTGTATAAAAGCATTTTTAAAGAAAATTAAGTTGATAGCAGCAATTCTATTTGTTCCTGTTCAATCACAGTGTAAGTCATAACTTCCACTATTTTGTCAGAAGTTTTATATAGAATGTTGTGTAAACAATGTAAACATTTATGTAAGCGATTTAGCGTCAATAAACCTACTTGGTTGGGGAATTTAGTGTCATGCTGTCAAGTTACCATGGTAACTCAGTGGTTAGAGCAGTCGTGTGTAAAGTGGAAGATCCATGGTTCAAATCCTGGCTATGACATTGCATTTTTCAGTCCTAATTCTATGAGGTGCATTCCAAAACTAAGGTCCAGTGAATATGTCACAGATGATAGGGTTGAATGACATTTCATGCCCCCAGCGCTGTCTACCAACTCCTGGGGAACATACAGCAGTGTTGGTTGCTGCAGTAGACGCTTGCCTGTAGATGAGAGCTCAAAATGGCTGCAACTATCATAACTCCTGCCAGTTGTGAAGTGGGTGGTGTGATTAGATTTTTGCTTGCAAAAGGATCATCAACTGCAGACATCCATTGTGAGTTATGTCTAGTGTATGGACTGGACATAATGAGTGACAAACAAGTTCGACACTGGTGTCGAGAATTTTGAAATGGCCGCACAAATGTGCATGATGAACACGGAGTGGCAGTCCCAGTATTCAGATAAACGACATTGTTGATCAAGTGAACCAAAAAGTTCAGAGTGATCAGCGTTTGACAATTAGTGGTCTGGCTTTGGAATTCCCAAATATTGCTCACACCTCACTTTACAGGATTGTCACTGAAGAGCCTGTGTATCGGAAACTTTATTTAAGATAGTTGCCAAAACTGCTCACCAGTCAGCACAAAGCACAACGAATGCATAGTGCACAACAGCTTTTGGAACGCTATAGACAGATGGAGATTGTTTCCCCACATTGTTATGGGAGACGTGGATAGCGTACACTAAATCAAAACAAACAGTCAATGCAGTGGGGCCATTCCGGTTCACCCAAAAAAAAAAGTGTAAGCAATCGCCATACACGAATTGCAAAATGATGGCTACTATGTTTTGGGAAGAAAAGGGCACCCTTTTGATCGATTTCATGGACCATGGGACAACCATTACAGCTGATGTGTACTGTGCAACGCTCACCAAACTGAGACGTGTGATCCAAAATCGACACCGCAGGAAACTGTCATCTGGCATCATCCTCCTGCACAACAATGCACGCCCGCATACTGCTGTCAAAACCAAAGAAGATTCAAGAGTTTCGTTGGGAACTCCTTGACCACCCTCTGTACAGTCCCAATCTTGCACCAAACGACTACTTCCTCTTCCTGCATTTGAAATGGTGGCTTAGTGGACAACGATTTCAAACCGATGATGAACTCAAGACCAGCATTATCAACTGGTTCAGGTCCCACGTGGCAGACTTCTATGCCGACGGGTTAAAGAAGCTGCTGGTGCAGCATTACAGAAAGTCTATAGATGTGAACGGTGATTATGTAACTAAATTAAATATATAGTCACATACTACTGTCAATGAAAGCCTTGTCTCATGAGCGATGTTTTTATTATGACCAAATGGACCTTAGTTTTGGAATACACCTTGTACCTCTCAAATATTGCCCACACATGGCTTGTGTATTTATTAAAACCAGCAGTAAATTGGTTGGCATAAAAAATATGAATGACTCACATGTGTTATGTGTAAAGTTGTAACATGCTGTAACACTTGTGTAAATAACCAGAGTAAAATATTGTGTACTGTTGTTTACAGAGTACTGCCATACCTGCTGTCTGGTTGTCTACGGATCACTTGTGCAGTGTCTGGTGCAAGGAGTTGGTGCTGGTTGTTGTGAGGACGTTGTTTGACATTGTCAACTTGACTACCATGCAAGTAACGGAGAACATCGAAAAGCGCATGAGTATATTCCATTATCACATGGTGCATGTAAGTCCCACTTGTGCTGATATTTTCAGCAGCAGTTTACACTGTAGTGCATGAATTTAGTCATTTAAAATACACATTATTTGAATGAATTTGTATGCATGCCTTTTATTTTGATTCAGAGAAAATAATTAATACTGGACATTTTTCCATGTAAAGTGTAATTTGGACTAGGAGAATGTTCTTGCAAAACCTTATATGTTGGGGAAGTATTGCATCTTATCCCCGGAAATACAGGTTTTGACCCAGAATAAAAGAGACCGATCATAAACAATATTGATTCACTAACATAGTGTGACGTTGGGCTCAGCGCACAATAAAGAATGTATGGGGCAAAGCTCCTTCACACCACATGCTTTGCCGGTGAGCAGGCACAGGTGTTCAACAATAGAAGCAGTAGAACCAAAAGAGGCTTTTCTAGCGCCTTCAAGAAAGATCTGGTTATGTGATCACTCTGCAGCTAACCACTAAGCCATCCAGACTGACTTTCAGACTTAACAGAGTCAGTATCAAAGTTTAGTTGGGATTTCTTTTTCTCATTTTACTCTGAATTTCTGTTTTCACACTCTTCATTTCACTTCTTATTCCTCCATTCTGCATTTCATTTTCAATGTCGTGGCCAAGCTTGGATTCCATTTTCATCTCCATCTTCATTTCAGCTAATAATGTTTACAGGGTTTTCTCTATCATGGCATTTAAATCTCACTCCTGACACTAGATTGCCCAATTTTGAAATTGTCGCTTCACTAATTTTTGCATACTTTGCTTTCACTTAGACTTTATTGAGCTCACAGTCATTTGAGTAATGTAAATTTGTTGCACTATTCATTGTCACTTCACTTTGTTTTCACATTCACTTCTATTTCTTCTGTGATGTAATGTTGTAATAAAATACGCCTTTTCTTCCAGAGGTTTCACTCTCTGGGGAGTCGAATGTAAGATGTCTCTACTGCCTTGCAGTAACAGCTTTCACTGTACATCACCACAGTTGTCACCAGCTCGCTCATAGAACAGCGGTTTTTGTCACGCCAGAAATGCACTTGCTAGCTTGCGTGCTCACTATCTTCGCCAGACTCAACCAACTTTTGTGAGTGCTTGCTTATGTAGGCATTGGAAATTTCTAGAACGTTCAAGATGGGAAAAAATCCAGAAGATTCTAATTATCTGGTGACAGGCTTATCCTGTTTATGCTGGGTGAGCGTCCAGGTCCAGCGCCAATGTTCTGATAACCTTAGATTATAGCCACTTCATCACAATATTATGATTAGCAGGGGCCCTTATACTTAAAGTTTATTGGTCCTATAGATCATATACATGATGACATATTAGGAATATAGATTCCTTTTTTAATTTTTTTTTATTACTGTCCTCCAATGGAGTATCATATTGGATGTTGAATGAATGAAATGGGTGAAATGATTCTCAAATGAGCCCGAGGTCCATAGAGCTTTAAGTTACCCAACATTCATCTTCTCAGGATAAGGGAAACCTCGGTAAAAACCTTATCTGGATAACTCACCCTAAGTGGGATTCGAACTTGTGATCTCTTGGGCGTCAGGCAGACATGCTGCCACCACACTACGGAGGCGGGCTAGGAATATAGAAAAAATAAATATTTTTGTTGTTTAACGACGCTGTCAATTGCCAGGATCACATCAGCGTCGCCGGTGTGCCGAAATTTTGTCCCGCAGGAGTTCTTTTACATGCCAGTAAATCTACTGACATGGAGCTGTCGTTTTTAAGCACACTTAAAAACCATCGACCTGGGCCGGGTTTGAACCCGCGACCTTGGGATCAGTAGGCCAACGTCTAACCAACTGAGCCACCCAGACCGACAATAGGAATATAGAGTATACATCTTTGTTGCAATTTCAGAAAAATATCTGCGCTGTAAGAGTTGTTTACAAGTTGTTAACTTTATACAAACATTTATCTAAAATGAATTGTTTTAATTTACATTGCGTTACACATATTTTATAACTACAACTTGAATGAAGGACATAATTATAACTTTTATTTTAAATTGACTTAAGTGAATTGAGGCCTTTTTAACATCTCTGGTCCTTAGACACACGTCCAGAAATGTTGTTGTTGTTGTTGTTAGCTAATGCTGGATTTCTGACAATGAAGTCATTAATCCTCTTGCTCTCCAATATTTTTCACTGATGGATGGGGTATTAGAAGTGGCCGGGCATATTTGAAGGTGGTCTCGATCCATTTCCTCTTGCAGATCACATAGAGGACAGAGTGGTGAAGAATATATCCCAATTCTGTTTAAATGTTTTGCCAGACAATCATGTCCTGTAATCAACCTGAAGGTTGCAACTGCTGTTTTTCGAGGATACTCAGGAATTACTGTTTGAATGTTTGGTAGTTCCCATCTTTTATTTTTTGATTTTTCATAGTAATATTTTTCAATAATTTTTTTGCTACGTCCAGAAATGTAGATTTGTTAATTTCAATATAAGAATGCAATAATATTTAACATAAGAATTCTTCTATGGAATAAACGCTATGCTGCAGTAAGAAATGTTTTACCCCTCTTTTAAACATAGTCTCTCATGTGGCAAGTTAGAGTTTTTCTGGCAATATTTAATTTAATACCAGCATACTTGGTGCTTTTACTGAATAAAGTTGTGTTATGACTGATGATGCTCAGTTGTTGTTTACTCCTTATGTCATATTTATGTTTTTCTGAAGTAATTTCAAAATGTTTTAAGTGCCTTCTAACATATATCACTACTTCTAAAGGGCGTACAGAATAAGAAGGCACATGAGGTGGAGCTAGACTAAGGTGGGTGAGAGCAAGTAGCCTATCCTTTAGAGGCGACATTGCCCAGTTCAGTAACGTGCTGTCTAGTGCAATATTTGCTTTTCCATTTTCTCTTTGCACTCATCAAATCCAGCAATGGCTCATTATTACAAAGAATTTCATTGCAAAGAGCTAGAAATGTTGAAGCTAACTGTACAAGAAGCAATATTTTAGGTGGCCTGTAGCCCAAGATATGAGTGATTGAACAAACGCTGCGCTCAGCGATAGAAAACGACACTTGCCTTGCATCATGATTGTTTATTTACCGTCTCAAATATTTTTCTTCTCAAGGGGTGAAATGCCTGTAGGAAAGGAAAAGGAATTTAGTTTATTCTTATGCGTGTTCCAAGTCTGACGTATATGTAGTGTTACCTGTGTCTTATAATTATTGTAACTCGTTTTGTTGCTAAGAACATAGCATTATCAAAACCTGGTACAAGCGGCTTACAGATGAGTAAATTGAAAGGGAAAGTATTGCATTCAGATGTGCGGGCTATTATTTTCAGTGTTTACACCTTTTTAAAAGAAATGTCCTCAGAAGAAGAGTGTGCGAACATTGTATTTAAACAGAGTTGGGCGCTAACAGCTAAAGCATGTAATGTAAGTGAACATTCAGTGTCACGTATACTGCAACAAGGTAAAATATCCTCCTCTGAATCAGGGTGGCCCTTGTTTAAATTAAGACAGAAAAACGGGTTTCGAATCTGGACGACTTTCAGAAAGATGTACTGCTGAATCTGTATAAAGAAGTGGGCTTCAAAACTAGGTGCATATATGTTAAGTCATTCCAGGATTACGTGTTTAAACCAAAAATGTAAGCTATTTTATGAAAAATTCTCCTTGCGATGCAGTGTTCACAATTTTTAATCAACACTGCATATTTATGTTTCTTACTGAGCTATAAAATAAGTTTGCTAAGAAATAGTCTTCACACGGTTGGTTTTAAAAAAGAAAAAAAAAAAAAGTTTTGTTCAATGGCGAGTTTCCGCTTTTGCTATATGTAATATAATATAAACTTTGATGAGCATGTTAGCCTAACATATTTGCCTTATATGAATAACTGCATAGCAAATTCTGGCTGGCACATATTGGGGAAACTATTTCCAGAGCTTCGCTCTGATAACTTACAAATTGCATCGTAAGGAACATTTTAAGTGCTGAAATGTCTAAAATACACAACTGAGAAGGCCACATTGGAATTTTACTCGTAAAAGGTGGTTTGAAATTGTGCTTAATTATGTAGATTTTCACTTAGAATACCTAATATAGAAACTGATTAACATATGTGCAGAAACTCTGTATAGACACTTAGAAAAATATGAGAAATACCTATCAGAAATCGCCTCAAATTGCACAACTACGACCTCCATTTAGATTTATTTAAATCGTCACATAGCTCTTTCATTTTCACCCCGATAACAAAAATATTTACACGAAAACGTTCCTAGAGAATCGGATATAATAAAAAAATAAGAAGTCTACATTGTAATGTCTTATCACCTACGCCCAATTTTCAACTTGAAAGATATGAACTCCACTGAAACATTGTCATTGCAAATGAAAATTATCTGCTTAGATGAGAAAATTATATTTGAAGCAAATTAGAGGATTAGGGAGCCTATTGTCTCATTTTAAAGAGAGAGAAATTGTTCTGACAGGTTTTAATTGTGCACCTTACAATCCTTCACTGTCTTCACTGCTCTTTACTAGTAACGTTCACGTGCCTATTTCCCCTCTTTCTTTCGCATAGCAATATACTCCGGCAACAGCGCTCCATAGCGGAGTAAGGATTGGAGCTACTCATGTGCCTTACTTCATGCACCCTTTAGTATATATACACACACACGCACGTGCGCACACACACATACACACACGCGCACGCAAAAACACACACACACACACACGGGAAGGGCAATATTGACAGTAACCTGAATATATTTTTACATTAATGTGCTTTGTTTAAACCCATCATTATTCTAATTACTCACTTTTGTAGCTTAAAAATATCTCCTCTGTCAGAATTTCCCCAAAATATTATACCAAATTCAATAAACTATATGCGTATGCAAAATACAAATTCCTTAAAGTGCTTAAGTTTACTACTTTATTTATAGTCCTAAATACAACCTGAAATACTTGGATACATACCTAGTGTAATAAACTATTAACTTAGCAGTTGTTTATCCAGAATTATATCCTTACTTTTGCATTTGCACCAATGATCTTTTCTTTTTTTTTCAGAGAACTGCAGGAAAGCGTTTCTCCTTAGCGTTTCATCCCAGAGAAGTATACTTCACTCGTAATGGTCAATGGAATGAGCAGATGTTGAGACAGTTTACACTTATTGAACAGAATGGAGTTCGTCTACCAACATATATGATGATACGACTTGTTGATGATCCAAAACATGAAATGACAGCTATAGAGGCCATCAACTCTCGTGACAGGGACTGGATTTTTGCCTGTACAGCTAATGTAGTAGAAGCTGGTATCAGGAAATGGTAATTAAAACTTTCAGAAACACTGAAACCTTTAATGCAATTCTAGCATTAGGAACTTGTGATGGTCACAGAAATATGTGCATTTATAATCAATTCCAACCTAATTTCATATTAATCTGCAAATTCTAAAGGTTTCTGTAGTATCGCTCCTCTGATTCCATTTTATTTGAGTAGTTGGCAATTGAAACAATTACTTTTTTCTCAAAGACCAAAGTTACCCTACAATGCATTTATAAAGTTAACAATCTAAATCTTCATTAATTGATATGCCAACATGAGTTACATAAATACTATGACAATCAATAAATGGAAGAACATGTATGAAATTGCACATTATTCTAACTAAATGATTGTACTTCTTAATATCCTTGCAATATGATACTGCCAGCACCATCTCTGTATGAGGCTGAGAAGTTTCTGTACCACCCTTGTACAAAATTCTAAGTTACTTATTTGAGTGTTGTTTTCTATTTTATGACTATAATATGCATCTACACACTTTTCTACTTTCAGTGAGTGGGGAGTGAATCTGTCAAACAAAGCTGTGTTCCTGCCATCTCGTAACCAGAAGAGGAAGTTCGTGCATTTAAACCTTGCTGCTCTGAAGCAGTCAGGATTTACACATGTTGTCATAGCAATGCAGCCAACCAAGGAACTGGTAAGTGCCTCTATGTTGGATGACTGGAATAGATCCTGAGCAGTAGGATGGGTAGCCTACTTGTGCAGGGCCTTATGTTCTTGTGTGTGGTTATTACAGCACCGACCTCCTGATGGTCACGTGCTGAAGCTTGGTAACTATGTGGCTTGGGTAGATACTGAGCAGTAGGCTCAAAGAATTTTTGTTTCACAGATCATCAGTTGAAAGAAAATCCTAAGCTTTTAAAGGTCCTTAGAAATCCAGCAGAACTCTCCATCCGGGAAAGAATATTCATACACAAAAATAAACACAATTTATTAAATTTTGATGTTCTGTATGAAACGGATCTCTTTGTGCTGTACATCCATCCAAAATGCCATCAAGTCACAGGGGGAAGCATGACAGTGAATCAAGGCTGATGATGGAGACAACAATCTACGGAACATGTTCCAGTAAGTTCTGGTATAGAAAGTGAAGTGAGAGTAACAAAAAATTCCATCATTTTATGTATAAATGTTAAAATCACTACATTGTATTTCCTCAAAGAATGATTCAAAGGTTATAATAGATGTTTGTTCTCCCCAGGTGCAGTTTAACATTGACGTACATTCCCTTGCCAGTCGGCAGCTATCTCTCACTCTACCCAAGTGGATATCATTTCCCTATAAAACGAATGTGTTAGATGTGACACAAGATGGTGCCCTATACTACGACATGGCAGTTCCAGGTCTGGAGCAAAGTTATCAGGCATACAACTTATATTTAACAGCTTTCGCCTGCATGGGGACAGAACATCATGCTATTGCTACAATGGAGGTACCATGGAGCAGAGAAGATGTCCACTCCTTCATTACGTAAGAGAATATACCTTTATTTTAATAGGATGCTAGCCCATGACTAGAGATAGATAAAACATGATGAAATATATACAGAAAACCTGCCTAAAATGGAACGCGATTGTTCCAGTAATATTTTTCCGTTTTCACGGCTTTCTGTCTTACAAAGGGTTGTACATATTTTAGTAAAACAAAGTACAAAAAATATAATCATATAGAGAGGTAGAACTGGAACTTAAAAATTCAATGCCGCAGCTGGGATTTGAACCACAGACCCTCCGCTTACTAGGCGAGTACTCTAACCATTAAGCTACTGTGACAACCTGCCAGAATGACATTGAATTCTCAAACCATTGAATTTTTAAGTTCCAGTTCTACCTCTCAAACATTGCCCACACGCGGCTTGTGTGTTTAAAAACACCAACAGTAAGTTTGTTGGCATAAATAAATAATAATAATAATAATAATAATAATAATAATAATAATAATAATAATAATAATAATAATAATAATAATAATAATAATAATAATAATAATAATTATAATAATAATAATCATATAGAATTAAACTGACGGAATAATTTAAAATAAAATTCTGTAAATAAAAACTAGGTTCAATTGTATGTTTTGCATATTTTCAACTTACATGTCATATATAGTTGCAGTTTCTCCACTAGCTTCTTTTCCCCCCACATATCCATCAAAGTGCACTGTTGCGACTTCTTCACAAGAGAATGCTCTATGAGCTCCTTTGCATCCTGCATCAGATCCAGGAGTTCTGAAACATTCTTGGAAGCTGTAAATTCTTGAAGGTCACTCACAACAGATAATGCTTCTCTAAAAGTGTGTATTTTTGGCTCCCTTTCGTTCTCTTCATCGTCCATTCCTTCCATGACTTCACAACTGCTGTTTCCAGCAGCTATATCGGCTGCACTTTGAATGTCTTCAGTCATGGCAAGTTCGTTATCAAAGCACGTAGCTATGTATTAAGCATAATGAAAATCCGTCTAAGGTTATTTATGCAAACAGTTCTGGAAAAACCATTCTGTTTCTGCACTAGGCAGTTTTCCGGTTTAGAGTGTTATTTAACATAGGAAATAGCTCTGTTCCAAGATTTATTTTCTGGTTGTCCAGGTTTCCGGTATATAGGGGGTCCAGTTTAGTCAGATTTTACTGTATTTTAAAGCCAAAACATATACTTCAAAGTTTTGGATCAGGTTCACTTCATTAGTGTAAAAAAAAGCTTTGTAGATGTTTGGCCATATTTAATAATAAAATATGGATGATGAATGAATTATTTAAGATTTGAAGCTTTCATGACAATGATTAGAGCTTCTTGGGCTACCAGTCGTGAGATATT
Source organism: Tenodera sinensis (assembly GCA_030765045.1). Lineage (NCBI taxonomy): Eukaryota > Metazoa > Arthropoda > Insecta > Mantodea > Mantidae > Tenodera > Tenodera sinensis. Next base: position 355,743,676 of record CM060964.1, on the reverse strand, counting down.
TGTAAAGTTGCTTGAGCTTTTGGCCATGCTTACTCTATGGTCTTCTTCAGGAAATGATGAGTTTCCCCTGACCAGGCGGTATATACATATTCTCCGGGTGGAAGGGCAGGGCTAAATGATGCCATCCAATGGGGAACCTGTGCTCTGTGATTGGGCCAGCAGAGATGTGCTGGCAGTATATGCACTATTTTGCCCAACTCTCTGATGCTTTGAGTGTCTGCCCATGCTGTGCTCAGCCCTAGGCCTTTGTCTCTGTTAAAATTGTTTGGCTGTGATTTAATTTCAATTGCTTCTTTTATAAGTCTGTTATAATATCAGTCACTAAGGTGTAAAGCTGTGACTTTGTCAAATAAAATCCTGTGGTCATTGCCTAAGCTATTCTGGGCCACTACTGATTTCTCTGGTTGAAGCAGTCTGAGAGTTCAAGTTCCACACATCTATCTTCAATTGTGTAGCCTGTCTACCCTATGTATGTCATCCCACATTGGCATGGGAGTTTTTAATCCTAGATTGACCTTAACTGGTCTCATATACTGTCTCAGCTTCCTCAGTGTTTTGATGTTATGTCTTTTTAGTATCCATGTGATCTTATTGGAAACTGTAGAAAGGAATAAAACCTGGGTGATGGAAAAGTTCTTCAAAAAGATTTGAAATCAGCACGAAAAAGTGAGCCAGAAGCACCCATTGTTTCTCTTATAACAAAAAAGTTCAAATTCTGTTGGCCAGTGTTATTAAAACAATTAAATGGACCCATACACCCCCAAGAGGCTGTGCCTTGGCAGGCTGCTTGACTCTCACCAAAGCAACCCAGGCTCGATCCCAGGCATCCACATGTCAGATATGTGATGGACATACCGGCACAGGGGTGGGTTTTCTCCAGTTTCTTCCGTCATTCCACAATTTGCTCCATCATCACCTTTCATGTCATATTTTGACATAATTTCATCTCGTCCATTTCCTTGCTCTCACACAGGTTTCGGGTTGATCACCCATCCTGGTTCCTCTGTATGATCAACTCTGGTTCCAAAGACTGCATATACTGGCCTGGAGGGATCGGAGCACTGACCACGTCCCACTCTCCGCCACTGTACCCCATTCCTGACACCTTCAGTGGGCTGAGATGGGGGATCCAGCGGCCAGGTAGTGCCCTATGTTCCATGATGGAATAACAGGAACTCAGTCATACACCCCCAACCTGCACCCCTCCATGGCCTTTTCTGTGGCTGGAGGATGCAGCAGGTGGGGGGGAATGGACCCATAGATTTAAGGATTTGGGAAAAAATGTTCATTCTGAAAAATAGGGACCATATTATGGATTTTGAAATACTGCCAATTTATTCTGTTAACAAATTTGTTTTGCATTCAGAGGTTGGTAATAGTGACATAACGTGACGTACCACTTGTAGCAAAGTTGACCAAGGTCAGCTATCTTGAGAATGCCAATGAAGACTGATAAAGCTATAGTCAGTGTTTCAACAATTTATAACACATATTTAAGATAAAGATAAGTGAAGCCTGTGGTCTCTACATTATTTGCTATTTGGTGGATTTAATTTGTTTCACCGTTAATAGCTTCAGGTTTGTGTACCAAATTTAGTTAAAAGTTTAACATCATTTTAAAATTCTTGCATTTGATCAAGTTTTTGCAAACATTGTTAGCGAACATCTTGTCAAGTCAAAGACTTAACTGAGTCACTAAGACTATGGACTAAGAAGGCCATGACTGGGCTACAAGGCTTTTGAACAAGCTCCAATCCACTTTTATCTGTGTATTGCAGTGCTCTATGTGCCAGACTAGATAATTCATGGGCAATTGTCATGTGATGTTCCTGATTGAGCTTAGAATCACAATGTCAGCTGAAAAATCTAGATTCAGAAGAATTAAGTGTTTCACTGTTCCAAAAGTATTATTTACTGGTCTGGTTAGGTATTATTGAGTGGGAAAAATCTGATGGAGTTACGTTAAATGATAATGATGCAGCCTGGGCAGAAAATCTGCAAATAATTTAATTGAAATTCACATGTTTCTCCCAGATCCTGTAAGCAACTGCTGCAGGTTTATGCTGACATAAAATGCAGCACCAAAAGTGCCTAGTGTGAGGAGCATTTAGAACGGTTTAAAATTGGTAGTGGACACTGTTTTGAAACTAAAGTAGATGAAAGTGTGAGAGGTAGAACTGGAACTTAAAAATTCAATGCCACAACTGGGATTTGAACCACAGACCTTCCGCTTACCAGGCAGCTGCTCTACCACTGAGCTATTGTGACAAACTGCCAGAAGGGCATTAAATTCTCAAACCAGTTCGTATTTCTCCTGGTAAACCACAAAGGCAGTCTCACATCAGAGACAAATTACCCCAATGGTGACTTACTATTGTAAGTACTTTATATCCCAGGATTAAATAACCTTGAGATGGTAATTATTATTTATTTATGCCAACAAACTTACTGTTGGTGTTTTTAAACACACAAGCCGTGTGTGGGCAAAGTTTGAGAGGTAGAACTGTAACTTAAAAATTCAATGCCACAACTCAAACTTGTGTAATAGTAATTCTTTATGTATAATTCTGTATGTAGTATTCTAACCTTTATTTCCCATAAAACCATGCTCGTGATCCCTTTCCACAGTCAGTATGGCTTTAAAAATTACTCCTTTTGCAGGTTTTCAAATGTATTATATTACGTGGCTGCTCTGTTGATTGGATGCAAAAATGCTAAATGCAGCAAACTTGTATCAACTTGGTTTACAGTAGCCATTTTCTAACTTCTAACATTTATTAAATGCTTAACACAGGGGTGTGAGAGTGTTAACTTAACATCGAGTTTAACACCATGTTAAAGCTACCATTCGATGAAATAGACTTTGCATTAACTTCATTAAGTGTTGTTTCTATTCAGTTGTTTCTCGAGATGTCATGGAAAGCGTACAATATTTTAAGGTCATCATATAACGACCTGTGTCTATATATCTACATATCCATTCAGTTTCCTTTATAACCCTTGTACTTATAACAAAATGTGCAACGAAAGCCTTATTCGTGAAGGAGATAGAAGACCAAGGTTTCGTCAGAATTATTTGTGGACCCTATATAAAAATAACAGGCAGTAGATAGAGAAAGTCATGTGAATGTGACAGTTTTAAGTTCTCCAGGGACTCGTTTCCACTTATACATTTGAACCATTGTTTATTTACAGGGAAAAAACCTCTAAACCACTGCGTATGAAACTGCAGGCTCTGAAGCCATTAGACAGCAGTTCAAATAATACGGTTCGTGTTCGACTCATCCTGGATCCATCTTGTAAATATACTGTCGAGTAAGTAAACTGCTGTAATGTTGTGTTATTACTTTCACTACCATGTATGTGGCAGGTAGAGGAGATATTGCATTCCACCCAAAAATTTGATACCAAGATTTTACTAGAAATACATGTTTTGAGACTCCCTGAATCAAAAAGGAATTTTTAGAAAAAGGACCATGCATGCATTTATAAGCTCTTGTGACCTAATTAAAAAACAAAAAGTTGATTAAATACCAAACTTGGTTTGAGAGGTAGAGTTGGAACTGAAAAATTCAATGCCACGGCTGGGACTTGAACCACAGGCCCTACGCTTACCGGGTGGAATGTCTGTGGTTCAAATTCCAGCTGTGGCATTAAATTTTTCAGTTCCAATTCTACCTCTCAAACATTGCCCACACACGGCTTGTGTGTTTAAAAACACCAACAGTAATTATTATTTATTTATGCCAACAAACTTACTGTTGGTGTTTTTAAACACACAAGCCGTGTGTGGGCAAAGTTTGAGAGGTAGAACTGTAACTTAAAAATTCAATGCCGCAACTGGGATTTGAACCACAGACCTTCCGCTTACCGGGCGGCTGCTCTACCACTGAGCTATTGTGACAAACTGCCAGAATGGCATTAAATTCTCAAACCAGTTTGTATTTCTCCTGGTAAACCACAAAGGCAGTCTCACATCAGAGACAAATTACCCCAATGGTGACTTACTCTCAGGAGAAATACGAACTGGTTTGAAAATTTAATGCCATTCTGGCAGTTTGTCATAATAGCTCAGTGGTAGAGCAGCCGCCCGGTAAGCGGAAGGTCTGTGGTTCAAATCCCAGTTGTGGCATTGAATTTTTAAGTTCCAGTTCTACCTCTCGCACCAACAGTAAGTTTGTTGGCGTAAATAAATAAAAATTACCATCTACTAAAACTATTTTACCAAGATATCCTTTTTTTGTTTTTGTGCTGTTTTTTTATTTACCAACAGTTAGCTTATATACAGACATTTCTCAGAGTTGAATGGTGATTTTGCAACTTTTTGCACCTCAATGTTATTTAATTTACAGCATCCAGAGTTCACTGATGGACAGTCTAGGTCAGCTAGTGAGGTTTTACTCGCCCATGCTACTGGCATACGTGGTGGCCATATTACTGCTGAGTTTAGCCCATCAGCTGAAGATGCAGTCTGAAACAGGCAAATTCGTGCTCTTCCACAGTGCCATCACAGAGGGAGCCAAGCCATACTATATTCTTCCAGTTGCCAAGATCATAGCAATGTTTCATGGGTACGTTGCAATACTAATTACATGGATATTTCATAATGCACTGGAAATTTGAAACACTGTAACATCATTTGATATAAATACCTCAAATGTGTTTTGAGCAATAATTATACCCATACTCAGCATGTGTACTATGATTGGTTCCTAATTTTTGTGAATTACAGTATCAGCATCTGAAGTAAGTAGAGGAAAGTATAAATAGTAGATAGAGGAAATATGGCAATGTTGTACTCAAAAATTCAATACTTATCACTTAACAATATTTCATCAGAAATACACATTTTCAAGTCCCTGAATTAAACACATTTTTAGAGAAAGGCGTACATGCGTGTGTAAGTTCCAGAGATGCAGGTTAACAATTTTCAAAAGAAGTCCTCCCAGTCCGAACTACCCTTTATTTGGAAAATGTTTCATTATTTTTTATTCTCTCAATATCCAGGAAATTACACGTTCACGCACAATGCTGCAATTTGTACTTTGATATGTGCAGAAGAAGTTAAAAATATGAAATTAACCGTCACTGCCAAACAAAACACTGAAAAACTTAGCTTTAAACCCCATTAGCATTAAGAAGCAAGATGCATTTTTGTGCGTTGCTTCCACTGTGCGCGCACTTTGTTTGACATGGCTGTCATAAAGCAGGCACAAGCACCAGCCGCTCTGTTTCAATGCTTCACATGATACGCTAATAATACTTTCATAGAAGATTGTTGTTCAAAACATACTCTGCATCAAGCATTACACCAATTGAATTATTATATAGATAAAAGAAAAAGTTAACTAAGGAAAACTGGCAAGGTATGCAACATATCACCCACATCCATTGATGCAATGCCCCTGCCTATATCAGATATTGACACTCTTTCTAGCTTCCCAATATTTAAAGGTAGATGTTGATAGTCCTGAAGAGCTAAAATGTTGTCTCTTTATTTCCAAATCTTGACAACACAGTGTATAATTTGGAGAAGTACATATTCCAATTCTATGTAGATGCTTTCCCAGGCAGTCGTGTCCTGTGGTAAGTCTCATTCTATGGTGGAATACAGATAACTCAACCTAATGTGGACCAACGGGCTGTCGAGTTACCAAAATGTCGAGCTTTACAGAATAAGGGATCTGTTATTCACAACTCATAGTATAACACTGCAAATTACATAAATAAATATTCTAGCACAATATAGGAAGCAAAAGTATAACCTATTCTAAAATTTATTACGTATTAGTATGTTACCCTTCGTCCATTAAATTTAATTTCCATTGTCATGTTAACTTATCTTTTCTTCTCATTTCATATTTTTACTGGCACAAACAACTGAACACAACACTAACACTAAGCCTGAAATCTTGGAAGTTTCTCTGTAACCAGAAATATGTAACTGAAAGTTTAGTATGCATGGATATTTTTGTTTGTGACGATTGACCTTGCTAGGATCTGTGCAAGTGACATGCAAATTTATAATGTTTCCTTCCTTGAAATAAACAAGATACTGCTAATTATTATTTATTTATGCCAACAAACTTACTGTTGGTGTTTTTAAACACACAAGCCGTGTGTGGGCAAAGTTTAAGAGGTAGAACTGTGGTTTACCAGGAGAAATACAAACTTGTTTGAGAATTTAATGCCATTCTGGCAGTTTGTCACAATAGCTCAGTGGTAGAGCGTCCGCCCGGCAAGCGGAAGGTCTGTGGTTCAAATCCCAGTTGTTTAAGAGGTAGAACTGGAACTTAAAAATTCAATGCCACAACTGGGATTTGAACCACAGACCTTCCGCTTGCCGGGCGGACGCTCTACCACTGAGCTATTGTGACAAACTGCCAGAATGGCATTAAATTCTCAAGTTAGTTCGTATTTTTCCTGGTAAACCACAAAGGCAGTCTCACATCAGAGACAATTACCCCAATGGTGACTTACTATTGCAAGTACTTTACATCCCAGGATTAAATAACCTTCACATGGTAATTATTATTTATTTATGCCAACAAACTTACTGTGGTGTTTTTAAACACACAAGCCGTGTGTGGGCAAAGTTTAAGAGGTAGAACTGGAACTTAAGTTCCAGTTCTACCTCTTAAACTTTGCCCACACACGGCTTGTGTGTTTAAAAACACCAACAGTAAGTTTGTTGGCATAAATAAATAATAATTCCCAGTTGTTTGTTTGTTTGTAGTGTTTAACGCCCGCTTTTACTACTATGGCACCGCAGGCGGTGACACTGATGATACATGGAATGAAGATGGAGCACCGGTGGAATGAGATGGCGGGGGAAACCGGAGTACCCGGAGAAAACCCGCCCTGACGCCGCTTAAGTACAAAAGTGAACTTGATCATAAACCACTGCGTAGTTTGTCATGTCTGAAAATACCTTTGTACTGGGTAAAGCAATAAACATTCAAATCTTCCTAACAAGTGTGTGTGCTATGTATCCACATTATTAGCAGCAAGCTTTTGATTTCGTGATAATGGTCCACTGGCTGCTTATGTTCAGACTAGATATCGAAGGTCAATACGTGGTAAGCCATTTTGTTACTGTGGGGGATAATGCTGTAGATTGTATACATCTACTAATTAAAATTTACCTATACTGTTCATATCCTATAGTAGATAATAGAAATTATTACAATCAAGTTTAACAATAAAAATTAAATTATTATTTATTTATGCCAACAAACTTACTGTTGGTGTTTTTAAACACACAGTCTCTGATGTGAGACTGCCTTTGTGGTTTACCAGGAGAAATACGAACTGGTTTGAGAATTTAATGCTATTCTGGCAGTTTGTCACAATAGCTCAATGGTTAGAGCAGCTGCCTGGTAAGCGGAAGGTCTGTGGTTCAAATCCCAGTTGTGGCATTGAATTTTAAGTTCCAGTTCTACCTCTCAATTAAAAATTAAAATAAAAAAGGTTGACAAGTTACACAGAATGTTGAATTATTGAGAGTTGAGTTATCAGGATTCTACTGTAGCAAGTGCAGATTTTCGTGGTAGGTTCAGTATTACAAAGGGGTTATCTAATAGCATTTTTATATTTCTATTTCCAGTTTTTTCAGTTAATTAGAATTGTAGCTATCATTCATTTTTTCCTTGGTTCTTTTAATTGATTCTTTTGAAAAAGCATTTGTTTAATTATACACCCCTTTTTTTTTGCTAATATATCAGCTCTTTCATTTCATAATGGACTGGAATCTATTGTAACACTATATGTTTACTGATTTGTTTTTTTGCATGGATCATATTTTGTATTTGTTGATCAGACTCCCATTCAATACATGGCACTAGAGGAATTTTACACATACACTAAAGACCCAGGAGAGCTTTCTTTCCAAAATTCAAGACATCAGGAAGAATGTATACCTTCCTAATTCAAAGGAAAACTTCATATCTAAAGTCAATCCGACACAAACATTAGACATCACATATTATTTACACCTGACAGAAGAAGTTAAGAAAAGTGATACTCCAACTAGTGTTCTAAAATTATTGGTATTAGAGACAATCCACACTAGGTTTCCAGAACACGAATGGCTCCATATTTATACTGATGGATCATTGATATCAAACCAAGATGGAGCAGGGGCTGGAGTCACGTGTCACCTCTTTTCCTATTACAAATCTTTAAGTTATGGAACTACTAACTTTGATGGAGAAATTGAAGCAATTCGAATGGCCCTACAAAATCTTTTGTACAGAATTTCACATTTTCAGCAAGCAGTTATGCTCTCAGATTCCAGGGCAGTAATTATAGCAATTACTTCCAAGTTGTCACCAAAAAACCAAACAATTATAGAATGTTGGAAAATCCTTACCCATCTAACAGCACTTCAAAAACACCTAGTCTTCCAATGGATACCAGCTCACTGTGGACTGAGTGGTAATGAGAAAGCTGATTTTCTTGCAAAAAAGGGTACCGGCAATGTGCAGAAATCTATAGTTAATCTACCATTTTATGCAGCTAAAAGATTAGTCAACTCTGAATTCAAAAAAGTTATTGCAAAATATTACTATGAAAAATCAAAAAATAAAAGATGAGAACTACCAAACATTCAAACAGTAATTCCTGAGTATCCTCGAAAAACAGCAGTTGCAACCTTCAGGTTGATTACAGGACATGATTGTCTGGCAAAACATTTAAACAGAATTGGGATATATTCTTCACCACTCTGTCCTCTATGTGATCTGCAAGAAGAAATGGACCAAGGCCACCTTCAAATATGCCCGGCCACTTCTAGCGCCCCATCCATCAGTGAAAAAAATATTGGAGAGCAAGAGGATTAATGACTTCATTGTCAGAAATCCAGCATTAGCTAACAACATATTTTGTATTTATTTATGCCAACAAACTTACTGTTGGTGTTTTTAAACACACAAGCCTTGTGTGGGCAGTTTGTCACAATAGCTCAGTGGTAGAGCAGCTGCCCGGTAAGCGGAAGGTCTGTGGTTCAAATCCCAGTTGTGGCATTGAATTTTTAAGTTACAGTTCTACCTCTCAAACATATTTTGTATTTCCAAAATTATCTTCATTTTTGTTTAAGATGATGCTACCACTTGGATTGCTGCTTTACAGTCTGATAAGATATCAATATTTTTATATTGTTGGAGTCAATTGAAAATGTTTTGGATAAGTAGATAAATAGCTAAAACTTCGCCATCAAAATGTATGTATCTTTACCAGTGGGTGTATAAAAGAGAGGAATTGAGATATTCTGCCAGCTCCTGCTCCATTTTCATGTAAAAGAAGTTCATCTCTATATACAGGTGGCCCATATAAAGTCTTTCAGGTGAATATCTCTTAAACAAAGAGAAAAAGCCAAATGCCAAGGATTCCAAATCTTAAAGGAGCAAGGAGTCTTAAATTGTGATGTGGAAAATATTTTCATGGGGCCCTACCTCAGAATTTTAAATGAAACCATGGTAATCTTTTTATATATCCTGCCCCCCCCCCCCCCCCCACAATAAACTGAGCAACTTTTACAAAAAAAAATTTTCAAAACATTGTTGAACTGTTTTCATTGAAAACATCTCCCTCATGAACTTAGGAAAAAAAATGAAGTATGAAATGAGAGAACATGGGTATTGTGGTTTCAAAGCCACCTGAACTCGTAAAATACAACACCTACGTAACCATGTTGATTATTTACTGTGACTCTTCAAAATTAAAAGCATGGCAGATTTTGATGTAGAGGTAGATATGATTTTAGTACTAGGTGAATGCAGGAGATATCAAACTGCATCGGCAGTGTTCAATGAGAGATACAGGGTGTTAACAGTTAGAGAAAACATTTGGAAAAGAGTTGCCAAATGTTTAGATGTGAAAGAAGTCAACTTTGAGCATTTAGTATAGTAATTTAAAGTAATCACCTGAGCAATTATTGACTTATTTATTATCCTATAACAGCTAGACAATTCATTTTAGAAAACAAATGTTATAATAAAGGTTGCCATAGTGTATTGTGGGGAACCAGAATATACAAAAAAAATTACTCTGGTTTCATTTAAAACTTTGAAGTTGGGCCCTGGGGCCCCATAAGGAGCCCCATAAAAATATTTTCCATTATCACAGTTTGGAAGAGCCCTTGCTCCTGTAAGATTTGGAATTCTTGGTATTTGGCTTTTTCTGTTCGTTTAAGAGGTATTCACCTGTAGTACTTTATATGGGCCACCCTGTATGTGTGTCCAGTTTTCAAAAGGATAGCATTGGGATATATTCTTCACCACTCTGTCCTCTATGTGATCTGCAAGAGGAAATGGACCGAGACCACCTTCAAATATGCCCGGCCATTTCTAACACCCTATCCATCAGTGAAAAATATTGGAGAGCAAGAGGATTAATGACTTCATTGCCAGAAATCCAGCATTAGCTAACAACAACAGTTTTCGAAAGGCTAATTTGTATATATGGTGTCTAAGACTAAATTCTTTGCCATATCAGGAGATATTTCATTTTTGTGTTGGCTGCAAAATGGTAATTGTTATCTAACAGAGGATTACAGGAACCAATCCAGACAATAGTCATCCGTTAGTTCTTGACGGATGAAGTTTTGAAATGAGAGGTTAGATGCAAGTAACTTGCTCACTTTTACAGGAACACTGGCATACAGAAGCAGGAAAGACAATCAGATGAAGTGACATTCTCATGTTTCTGCGCTCAAGAAGTACAATAACTACAAAGCAAATTATATCATTTCCAGTGATGTCAGCCACATGTATTAGAATATCAATATCCGTAACTATTGTATGGCCAGTGGATCTTTGGCCCTGACATTTCACAGCTGTGATGAGTTGGAGGGGGAAGGTTAACATTGCCAATGTATAATAATGAGTTTTGGAAAATGGATTCTCAAAATTATCTTAACAATGAAAGTATACAACATTTATTAAGTTTAAAACACTGAAATACAGGGTTTGGTTTTATTTTCATGCAATATCTTCATTACATCACTATTCTGTTTGAATATTACCTTTACATCTGTTATGGGCAATAGCTATTACTTTTGGCAATACTGGAAACGAGTACGCACTGGATGTTAGAACTTTCTGCTTGCACCAATCAACGGTCTCACTGCTAGGTGTAGTTTCAATTGCTTTGGTGTTGTGCAGGTTTTTTTCCGGTTGGTAAACAGTATAACAATTGTCTCTATCTTCTACTATTCTGTGATCATTTATATGCATACTGTCCACATAAATTTACAAAGTAGCATTGTGATCTGCAGATGTATGAAATGTTTCAAATATCCTGTTTGAAATTCCTGCTAAAGAACTGGCAACGCTGTGTTACAAGGCCTTCAGAAATGCCAGAGCTAGAGATCCACTGGCTGTACAATATTTACACTTAATTTGCTTGTATTTCTTTATACGGAACATTTCTTCTTCGTTTTCATCTGAATCGCTGTCATTTTCAGTATCTCTTGTTAAAACATTGGCAGTGACACACACCCATACTACACAAACTTTGCAGTCAACTGTACCCTGCATTTTCTTCGAAACATAACATAGGGGAGCAGAGCTGTTTGTTATTATAAAATAAACTATTTGCTCACCTGTTAAGAGTAGGCTAGCTCACTAGATCTTCGCAGAAGGTCATTCGTCAAGAACTAATGCTCGACCTATACCGAAGGTTCCATCCCTCACCTTCCCATGGTGCAGCCGTTCATATGCATGTTGTACTAAAGAGAGGAGCTGGTCAGTACAAAACAATACTTCATTTGTCACATACTTTTACATACTGGGCACAGGCCCAGTAATCTGGTGACTCATCATATAAGAATGACAAACTAAGCTAAAGTAAAAAGAAAAACATGTGGATACAAAATGCATACAGTAATTTTTACATTTATGTGCACTACTTAGCACAAAATATATAGTCCTAGAGACTGTCTTCCATATATCCTTTACTGAATAGTGTGCATTTTCAGTAAGGATTGTTTTTAGTGTATTAAGGAATTTATTTTTGTCTGTAATCTCTCTATACTTTTTTGGCAGTTTATTATAAATTTTTACTTCTGCATAGATTGGACCTTTTTCAAATAAGGCAAGTCTATATGCTGGTGCTTTAAAGCAATTTTTAGTGCTGGTTCCGTGATTGTGCATATTCTGTTTTATGTAGTACTCGTCATAATTTTCATATAGTGTTTGGCTAATTCATAGATATATTGTGAGGGCAAGATGAGTATGTGTAGGTTTCTAAATAAGTTTCTGCAAGAATGCTTAAAACTTGGTCAACCTGATCTATTCCTTACCAGATTCCCTCTTTCCACTTTCCTATCCAATTTTGTTACTTTCTGACCCTTATTGTTTCTAAATTCTCTTTAAAAATGAAATCACTAACCTGTCATGGCAGTAAATAGCGACTCCAAAGCGGCATTTTGGAGATAAAGCTGGTAGAGTTAAACCATAACTATACCTTGGACTTCTAGTTCCTAAAGATCTTAAATTAGGTACCTAAAATAGGTTCTATCACAAATCAAAATAGGTTCTAAAATTACAAAAGCAGGTGAATAAAAATTACATTTTATTTCCCATTAAACATTAGCTAAAACATTGTACAGTGTCTTTATTGTACATCACCATAATTAGAGTCAGTAAAGAACTAACACCTTTTCTAAGATTTCCATTGAGAAATTGCATCGCTTGTCAGATAACACCAGCTTACAAGCCAAAAGTGAGCATTCCACATCAACTGGTGCCACCGGAGCATATTTAAATGTTGGTATTAGATGCAAGGGAACAGCACTTTCATGTTCAGCTGCTTTGCCAAACAAGATGCCAGCAACTATGCAGAGAACTGTTAGTCTTGTGTTTGTTTGAACCACATATTTGAGTTTTTCAGAAACTTTTTCACCAACATAACCAGGAACCAAGCTGATTTTTTTCTGTCACGCCTTGTATCAATCCGTGTTGCATATAGATTGGTTTGCCTGAAGACTCTAGAGCATTAAAAGTGTGGACCAGAAATACTTAACGTGATTTTACGAATGCAGTATCATGCACAATTGTTGGGTCTTGCAGAAGGTCTTTAGCTGAAGTAATGTTCACTGCATACTCCCCAGTTTCAAAACAATGTTCTTAATGTCCTCCATATTATGCATTGTTTACTGTGATTGTTGTCAAGGCACAACTGGAATACAGGCTCACATAGCTTTTCCTAAATAAAGAAATTGAAAAATGTAAAATTAGGTAAAAATAGTTTCTAACATGAAATTAGGTATTTTTAGGTTGTATAGATCCACCATTTTTGAACATATATTTCCATAATCCATATATACATAACTTTTATTTTCTATACATCATGAAGAACAAAATAGGTTTTTACCTAAAATCCGAAGTCTGATCATAACCTTCATAGCTAGGTCAGCTCTACCCACAGACCAAAGGCAGGTGTGGTCCTTCAAACATTTGTTGGGTATGAATGATACAGCTGCAAAATCAGAAAAATATGTATTGTGTCCATCCACCATTTGCTCATGATTATCTTTCCCAAAGCAAAGAATTGTGGAATAATAGAATAGTTTGTTTAGTACCCAGAGTTAATATCTGTAGATCCAAGGAACACGTTAGAAACATTAAGAGTAAACAATTAGAAAAATCAGCGGTTGCATTTCACTTTTGGACAAAAAATCATGACATAAAGCTAGAACCAAAACTTCTTAAACACATAACCGGAAAACAAGAACTGTCCACATGGGAACAAATCTTTATTTTAAAAAATAGAAACCGAGTATTTAATTTCGACATTTTCAGTAAGTTCATCGAACCGCCACCAGAAGAAACACCAGAAGAAGCATCACCATCTGCACCATCAAGCACCATGGTAACCCAGGTATTGTCCGGTTGATAATGGAGGAAAGTTACCTTCGAAACGCGTCCGGAAAAATATGTTGTAAGTGTTGTTCAGTGTTATTAATTAACTCACCTTTTAAATTAAATTAATACCGTGTATTTGATAATTTACAGGTTTGTATTGTTTACAAAGATATTTGGTATCCCGGATTCTGTGGCTATGCAGGAGCAGAATTTAGACTTCCTTCTGTTACCAGTGTACCTGTATGGCATCGCAGCTGCCCTTCTGTACTTCCTAGCGATTGTAGGATGGGTGGCTATCACCTTCAGTGGCCACACTGCTCACAAGATGGCCCTCAGGTTAGTAGTGCTTTTACAGCTTTATTAGGGTTCATCTGAGAGCAATGCTAGTGTAGAGAAGACAGCCATGCAGGCAGTTACCATATTTCTTCCAATAAAAGTCGAGTTTTTACTTTCTCTACAACATTCTTACAGTAAGTAGAGGAAGTAAAGTTGAACCTGATTTACACATATGTATATCAAGGGGAAGAGGGAAGACTGCTTATAACTCAGAATTACTTACAAATGGTAATGCATGCAATATAGTAAGTTTACATGTGTAAAAGTTCACAAACAACAAAGATACATGTGCATGAAGAAAACATTATTTTCAACTTGGTCCTGTTCTGAAGAAATCAGTTAATTTGGCTTGTTTCACTTTTCTTCCATTATGTGCATTTACCTTATTATGCAAAATTATTAATGATCACTATAACTTTTCACACTGAAGTAATGCCTACACACATTGATTGCACTTAACACTTCACTCACTTGGGGTATTTCAAGGTTCCCATTATTGTCAGTGTTGCTGGAAGCTGGTCCACTTTCTTGATCACCACTATATTTTTGGCACACATCAGCAATAATCTCCAAAAATAATTGGTATAAGCCAGGTATGGGTGAGCCGCATGTCACATTCAGGAGGGAGGGCTGTGAAGGATTTCTGTGACGTAACAGTAATCCTTTGGAGCAGTAGCATAATGCTAATGTTAATTTTGAAATGTTGGTTATGCCTATTTATTAAAATGCATTAAATGACTGTATGATCAAGTGCATTATTAATTATCACTCATACAATAAACATGTGAGACTCAAAATATGTCATGCATGTTATCGAACTTAAGAACTAAATATATATAATTTAAACTTTTAGGAAAATGAACAAACAACACTTAAAATCACAGTTTTTACATCCTTAAACACACTATATTACACAGTATTTGTATGCTACAAAATATGAAAGAGCTAATGCTTCCTTAAATGTCCAACCAACTATTGTGGAATGAATCTCATAACTGTGCATATCAGTGTTTCCCACAGGGTTAGAAGCCTACTTCTGTGTCACAAACAGCAAACAAGAAGGGGAGGAGTTAATGTGCCTGACAAGTGATGACACGCAGGGTCAAGAATGCCCACGCCTAGCATAAGCAATTCCTAAGTCTGAAGCAGTTTTGGTTTTGTTCCACCTCTTGTATGAATTTTGCTTTCTGATGTGTATATAACATATCCTTTTTCTGTTCTCCATGGCTGATTAAAAGAAACTGAAAACTGAAAGACAAAACCGCTGTTCAACAGTAAACACCACATACTAAAAATTTTTATCTTTACTTCTCCTTTGTTGCTACCACATTGTCGCCGAAAGATGCCTGTTCTACCAGCAAAGATCTTTGTCTTTTGTTTCTGGGACCGAAAGCTGCCCAAGAAGGTTGCATCTTTGTTAACAGAAATAAGCAAAATATGCCTGGAGTTGCTTTTAAGATAATGTATGCTGCCATATACTCATTCTACGTAAAACTCAGTTGTATTTTACTGAAATTTAATAAGTATAACAGTGAATTACATATAAATAAGGTTCTATTAACGTGTTTCTAAATCATGTTTTGCTGGGACCTATATATAAAGATGAATTTAACTGGGTTACGTGTAAAGCAGGTTCAACTGTATTTCATTCCACCCAAAAATTCAATACTGAGATTTCACTGGAAATACAGATTTTGAGGCTCATTATATCCAAAAGAAGCAGTTTAAAAAAAGGGCTGTGTGCATTTGCATGTATGTACATGTATAGTTGGCAATCAAGTCATTAGTCTTCTTACATTCTTTATTTTTCATAATCATTTTGTATATTGAGAACTGAAATAAAATGCTTAAAAAATTGTTGTGCAAGATGGAGAAGGCAGACAAAATTAAATCTGGAATAGAGATGATGTAGAATTAAATGAACAATGTAGATTCTGGAATTGACAAGATGAGAAGTGATACAAGAATAGTGAATTCCACAACGGAGAAGATGGAGACAAGAATGAAATCCTCTGGAGTGGAGAAGTTGCACACAATGACTATTGTTCTGAGGGAGACCAGCCATTGGCTGTACCTAGGTCCAGGTAGCCAGGCAGCCTGTAAATAGCTTCACACTGCAGTAGCAACCCTAAATTCATCAGCACACATTAGTTTAATCCAAAACAACAAACCAGAAGGTAATATGTGCTTGGTTGTGCAATATGAATGGAAAAATAGCTCAGCAAACAGTGCTCCCTCCCTTAGTTTCCCTATGCTCAACCCAGAGTCCCCTGCCCAGGTTGCTACTGGTTAAATTATACAAACAATACTTATGAGCACTGCCCAATATACAGGGTGTTAGGGATATGAGTGCGCAGACTTCGCATGCTGGGAGATCCAAATATGACTAATAATAAAGTCCAATAACAACTCCATCTATCTTGAAAGCTAAAGGAGATAATCGAACATTATTGAATACATTATCTGCACAGTCTGGCAACACAGGCCGAATGTTTTGTTTTGGTTTGCGGCCAGGCATGCGTTCACACCTACAACGGGTGAAGGTCTAAACCGCTTGAAATCCGGTTCGCCACGTGCCTATGTGTTTCTTGTCAGCTAATGCCAGTGACGAGGGATGGGGTGGTTTGCTTTTAATCTATTCAGTCGTATTTACGAGAACTAAACTAAAAGCTGCGTAAGAGGCTATGCATAAGGTGTGGTCGGATGATCAGAGATAGCAACTTCAAATGTTAAGTATGGAAATACCTCATTCATGTAATTGTGTAATTAAATAACAGCCACTTTTTGCTAAACAGGAAAATCTATTATAAACAATACGACTTTGGAGCCGGGACAGCCTAAATGGCCTAAGACGCAAAGAAGAAGAAGTGGAAAAAGAAGAAGAAACAGAAGAAGAAGAAAATTATTAATGGTCAATAACTGCAAACTCAACAAGATGTCTTTTACAGTAGATGTTCAAAATGTGCTCCGTGAGAATCTATGCAGGCATCGCATCTTCTTAGCCAATTTTGCCCTACCCTCTTAGGAGTTTCTGTGTTCTGCGCAATCTCTAGGGCTGCTTCAAACACACGTGTGCGAAGATCATCAAGTGTTGCGCTTCACGTGTGTTGCAATCAGTTTTGCTCTAAGCAAGAAGCATATCTATATCCTCTTGATTTGTAAAGACTGTCATAGATCTGAATGCATTTAATGCACCTGAAGCACTGACAGAACCTGCTGTTGTGCACGGATGTCGCGGGGGTAGTTGTACTATCAACATTCCGCTCTTCTCACGCACTAATGTTGCGGGGTTGCCAAGCGTATGCCCACGACTTTATTCCAATAGACACGCTGGAATCCAGTCCTTTCATATCATTTTGTGGCTAAACGAATCATTTTAGCAACATGTGGTAAAGACATAAATAACGCCTCTTTTGTAGCTCTACCTCGCTGTCCTAATTGCAGAAGTAAATGATAACGGAGTGGGGACATATTCGCAATCATACTTATGACCAGTTTTAATTTTTATTTATGAAACTAAGCATTATAGAGGAAAATGGTACAGGAACTTATGTTTCAGTTTAACGTCAAGAAGTTGCCTTTGAAGTCTGCGCACTCATACCCCTAACACCTTGTATATTGATTACAAAAGTTTGTTGGCACGTCTGCTATAAGTAACCAGTGATACTATTTGTTTGACAGGTTTGTGGCAAAGACAATAACATTCCCAACATCATGGTCAGACTGGCTTCTCTCAGGGATGTCAAAGCTGCCGGTATCTGTAGCAGGACTACTGGTCTTCCTGGCGTATCACACGTGCGGCTCTCTTAGTTTGTGTCTCGGTGCAGGCTTCTTCTTCCTCAAGGTATGTATTGCTCTCTCATATTTGTCTTAGGAACTATTAATCTAAACTAGCTCTTGTCTGCCATCAAACCTGCAAGGCCCAAGTTTGAATCTTTGTCAGGATGAGTTGTCTGAATAAGCTTTGCTTCCGAGGCATTCCCATATGGTAATAACTGGAGCCCAAATATTTTGTAATTTATAATAATCAAAATACATAGGCAAAAAGGGTAATACAAACGTAAAAGTAAGTATATCCTTAGGCTGTAATTTTAATAGTGGCAACTATTTATTTATTACTAGTCTACAAGTGATACATCTGTGAAACTTCTACAGTCTTTCAATGTCGTGCCCAGCATTGTCTGCAGCTCATTGACAGTGATGTGAAAGTCATAGTATCTCTAGCAGCTCCTGTGCTGTGCTTCTGATAGACCGCCCTAATGCCTGCAGAATCTTGGGAGCAGTCCGGAATAGAATGCCATGAAGTACGTAGCTTCTTCATCTTTGGGATCAAATCATAACCACAGGGGTTGTTTAGGTCTGGTGAATATTGTGGATAGAGAAGCACTTCCCACCCCCCAGCGACGATGTAGATCAGCTACAGGGTGTGCCATGTGCACCCGAGCATTATCCTGCAAAGGGATGGAAGGGTTCTGCAAAACATGTGGGTGCTTCCTTCGCAATGCTGATCTCAGATTATCCTCTATCTCCAAGCCTAACTCACATACTCTCTATCACTGATCGGTGTCTAGTAGTGCAGAAACAGCTTGTACGTCCTTTTCACTAACACTCAGACTCCATACGGTCCGCCCCTTGTTGATAACTCAAATCCACTTCGCCACAGTCCTGTATGGTAATGGTGTCTCCCCACATGCCTCAACAAGACCTTCATGATATTGTGCAGTATGACCACATGCACATTGAATTTTCCGTTAAGATCCTGTCCCTGCTTCGTAAACAGTGAAACCCACAGTTTGGAGTGGTAATTAGCAGGAGAGTAACTTCCTCTCTCTACAGCACATGCACTGTGAGTCTTAAGGAACAGTCCATTTACTGGAGGGGACATAGACTAACATGTGGTAAAAGTGACAACAAATAATTCCCTCTTATTATTTAATTTATGCCAACAAAGTTATTGCTGGTGTTTTTAAACACACAAGCCGTGTGTGGGCAATGTTTAAGAGGTGGAATCAGGACTGAAAAATTCAATGCCATAGCCGGGATTTGAACCATGGATCTTCCACTTATTGAGCAGCTGCTTTAACCACTAAGCTTTAACCAACTTGCTAGTATGACATTAAATTCCCCAGCTGATTCGTACAGCCACGGCTTGTGTGTTTAAAAACACCAGCAATAATTTTGTTGGCATAAATTAAATAATAATTACCATCTAAAGGTTACTTAAACCCGGGACATAAAGTACTTACAATTTGTGAGTTGCCCTTGGGGTATTTATCTCTGAAGTGAGATTCTCTTGTGGTCTACTGGGAAAAGTACGAATCAGCAAAATGTATAATGGAATCATTTCTACAAAGGTTTATCTTGACTAGCATAAAGTACACAGAGAAATAAGGTTTTTAAGAATAGCTTGTAAAAGGTATATAAAAGTATCCAATAAGGGGGCAGAGAAAGTAATATGAGTGTAACATATTAGATTTTTATGCAAGTTTTATTCCCATTAGAAGCGGAATATAACCATTATGGAACCCAAGCCCTTGCCCAGAATGCTGTCGACATATTCCAAATAGTGGCTGTGTGGTGTAATAGCCTGAGTTCTCTCTTAACATGCAGGAGACCAGGTTTTCATTCCATACTGGATATAAAAATTTTAATGCACGTCATTAAATTTTAAATTGGTTAAATTTATTGTTAATTTCTGCAATTTGACTGAAAGCCATAACTTGCTTTTTAATCTAATTTATGCATGCATTGAGAATTTTTAAAACATCTCAGGTCTCAGCATACATCAGAAATGGTATGTTTGCCCAAAATATACTTTTTCAAAACAAAATAGTTTAAGCTACCATCAAGGCAATGTATCAATGAAATCTGGCAAAAGTTGCTGAAAATTTAGACTTTAACTTTTTGCATTTTTTTATCATGCTTATACTTTGTATTTTAATGGCACACTTTCGTTCTCTCAGTATTGACCAGTTTTTAAGCTCCAGGAGGGCATTTAAATCTATTAGTGTGGGTGAGTGTTCCTTGCTAAACTTCGTCGCTACAGCTTTCAAGCGCATTTTTTGGCTTTGATTTTAGTCTCTTGCAGGGAATTTTGCTTCAGAGAGGTTGTGAGTTGGCTGTGCTGAAATGAATTTGATATATTGAGCTGAAATGCCATAAATGACACTTAGAGAAGTACAGTGTTCTGTAATCTTGCCAGGTTATTTCAGTGTTCTAGTTACATATTAGGCATTGTTTAGGTGTTTAATAGGTCTTAAGTTATTTTTTATTTTATGGTAAAGCAGTAATAAGCAGATACTTTATGAGTTTGGTGTACAAATTAGCGAAAGCACATAGTGTGGAGGTTAGTTAAGAATAATAGATTTAAACATTTTGTGAACAATGGGAAGGCAAAAGGAAAGCTTTCATGTTAAGAAATGACCAAACAAACACAAAATTCTCAAAAACTGCTACTGAGGCCAAGAAGAAAGCGACAGAGGATCCCATATATGGTGCTGGGGAATTCTAAGTTTATTGGATTTAGGTTTTTAAATATCCCTAGGGCGTCTCCTCTATGCAGAGGTTACCCTCATCACCTGACTGGTGCGTCCTCCAGCCACAGCCAAGGTCACGGAGGAGTGCAGGTTGGGGGTGGCGGGAGTCAGCACACTGACTCCCCCGACCGTAAGGGAACTACTTAACCTTTTATGGACGCTACCTTTCAATCAGGATAGCTACTCAATTTGCCCCTCAGGGACCTAACGAGGCTGAGTGCACCCCGTACCAGACCTCCCAGCGGGGGAAAAAGTCCCATGCCGATACCGGGGATCGAACCCAGGTCCTCCGTGCCAGAGGCAAAGTACGAATATTGTTAAACTTTAAAATCCATTTTTCTCAGTTCCTCTTCTCTACTGGTAAGTAGAGGAAGTAGTGTATTCCACCCAAAAATTCTATGTCAGGACTTCACCAGAAATATATGTTTTGACACCCCTTGAATCCAATTTTTAGAAAAAGGTCTGTGTGTCTGTCAGTCTGTGGACAGCATAACTCAAAAACGAAAAGTCGTTTAAAAACCAAAGTTGGTATTTAAGTTTAGTGTCTTTCAAGGATGCGACACGAAGATTTTGAAGAAAATAGCCCCACCCTACACTTCCCTTTACATGGAAAATTTTTCGAAAATTTTGATTTTCTTGAAACTGGCTCTAACGATTTTGATTAAAATGCAATATGTTTAAGATATTTGTAAGACAAATGAAATGTATATTTTGAATTTTCTGGCTATAGCCTATGTAGTCCTGTTTACTCTGGATGACTTTTGAATAACTTGTAAACTGTAAGAGATAGCCAAATCTTACTATACAAAAAAATGTAGATCTCGCTAAAGCACACAATTTATTGTTTGTAGAGTGAACCATTTCGGAGATATTCCTTGTTGTTTGTGTCAGTTTCAGAAAACTTAAAGCTTTCGTGAAATGGAACATCATTCATTTTTTGATATGTTAAGCATGCAAAGAGAACAGTATCTCAAAGCTTTAAAATATTTGACTATCGTACAAAGCCTACTGTATCCTAATATTCCCCTTGCACTTACAAGGAAATAAGCAATAAGATAATTTGTACAAATGTTTATCTCAACTAACACGAAGAAGATGTAGGAATAAGAGTTGGTAAGAATGGTTAGTACAAGAGTAGAAAAAGTCATGTGAGTGCAACATATCAGAATTTTTCAGCATTTTTCACTATTCAAAATGCTCCTTGGACCCTAGTTATAACTTATTAGCTTAAAATTTTCAGGAGAGCTTCAGAGATTAAGGTATTAAAATTTGTCATGCACTATTTTCATAGACCCATTGCCTTAAAAGGAAATAAAATCTTGGAGAACCTCATAGACTTCTCAAATGTCCAATCTTGCAATGAAATGTGAAAATCATCCCCATGCAATAGGCTTACAAAATATGAACTGCTTACTGATGTATGCACTGAAATATTTAATATTATTATGTTGGTATTATTTGAGGGAACAAAATATTAAAGTGATACTTCAATAATGCTAGAATGCTAAACAAATATTTATGAATGTAATTTCTTAAATATTTATTATACCTTCAGTTTACTTTGGTCTGATTATTGTTTAGAAACAGTAGCAAATTTAATTTCTTTTCTTTTTTATTCTCTTTTCAGTTGTGTAAAATGTATGAAGATGTTTTGGAAGATTTATTTATATATTCAGTTTCGTCGATAGCAAAAAAGATTTTCCCATTTATGAAGAAAGATAAAGAAGAGGTTGTAAAGGAGGAAAAAGAAGAGGTTGTAAAGGAGAAAGAAGAAGAGGATGTAAAGGAGAGAAAAAGAGAGAGGGATTTGGCATCAGGTGACACTAAAGAATGTGATAAAAGTGCAGACAATATGGAAACAGAAGCTCAAGCTAAAGCAGTTGAGGATGTCGAAGACATCAAGGAAGATTTGCCATCAGATGCAGGTGATGCTCCTGAAGGTATCGGCAATCACATACAGGATTTATTTGACAGCGCAGTCGACACAGAAACTCCAGCAGCTGACACGACTTCAGAAGAAGAGAGTGAATCAAGTTCAAAACAGAAAACAAAGAAAGATGATGCATTGAGTACTTTGTCAGATCTTCATTTCTTCTTCACACTGCTGATGTTGTGGATGTTGGTGACACTTATAAACTTACCAAGTGTTCTAGTGTGGGCCCACAGTTATAAGTGAGTATAACATTTGGTACAATAGGGTAAGGAATTTAACATCCCTAATAGCTATACTGGTTATATTTTACCAAGGATTGTGAAAGTACAACATGAAATTTTTCTACCATTATGGGATAAGTCACCAGAATCTGGTGATATTTGATAACATGCAACTCTTCCTCAAATACACACCTGTTGCATGTATGAGGTGTGGATATAAAATAGCCGGACTGATTTTTTTTCCATTTCCCTGTGGTCTTAATAACTACTCCAGCAGGTAAGTGGAACCTGTTTCCCCCTCCATTCATCCTCCAACTCCTGCTGATGTGTTATCAACAGTGTCATTGTAGCAGACATTCCAAGAACCTTATGCAACTGTGTTCTGTTGGAAAGGTATTGAGTGTGAATGTGAAATTTGTTTTAAAAACTGGAAATATCTGCTACAACTACTTTTAATTGGTTATGCCAGGCATGCCATTCAGCACACCATCTTGCATACCCCTACATTCACCCCATCCAAGCAGCGTGACATAAGTTGAAGTGGATTGGCCAACACAGACCTGTGTTTGTCTTTCGGGCAGGTCAGTGGTGTAACTTCAATGCAGCTTCGTAAACATGTCCATTGTTCAGTTTCGAATGACTAATTCTTTTTTGAAGATTACAGCTGAATGTTGGCATGCTCATATCTCCAAACCATGACCAAAAATGAAAAGAAGGAAAAAAAAAAAAAAGGAAAGGAAAGAAAATAATTGATATAGTGTAATAATAAGAGGTGGGATCAGGACTGAAAAATGCTACCATGGCCACTAAATTCCCCAACCGATTCGTGCTTTCCCAGTAGACCACAAAGGGAATCTCACATCAGATATGAATACCCCAAGGGCAACTTACAATCTTAAATACTTTATGTCCCAGGTTTAAGTAACCTTTAGGTGGTAATTATTATTTATTTGGCCATGGTAGCTTAGTAGTTAGAGCAGCCGCTTGATAAGCGGAAGATCCGTGGTTCACATCCTGGCAATGGCATTGAATTCTTGTCCTGATGCCACCTCTTAACCTCCTGCATCCAGAGATCACAGTACTAGTGTTAAAATTATTTAGTGGTGGTGGAGGGGGGGGGGGCTAAAATGACATTTAGACAGGTACAAATTTTGTTATGTGGATCTATATGTGTCATTAAGTACCAAAAGAACAAGAATATTCAAAATTAAAAATTTTGTTTTTTGGGGGGTTGGGGGTTTAGGGGTAGTATCATATATGGCACCTCGGGACTACATTACGTTTTTATGGGCTTTTTAATCCTATCATCGACAACGTAGACAAGAGAGAGAGATAAAATATGAGCATAGAATGCAGAAGGTATTAAACATGGTACCACCAGCTGTGATGAGTTTAAGACATTCACAGAGCAAGAAAAAATCTAAAACTTGAGGTATCATGATACCAAAGGATGCAGGAGGTTAAACATTGCCCTCATATGGTTTGTGTGTTTAAAAACACCAGCAGTAAGTTTGTTGGCATATATAAATAATAGTGTAGTAATATTGATTACGGCCAAATAGTAAAAATAAACACATGGTTTTTCAAAATTATTACGATTCTTACATGGTATCAAAGAAAATAATGATTTATATGTTTTAGTAGTCATATTGTATTGCAGTCAAATAATAACAATAAAACATGGTTTTCCAAAATAATTGTGATATGTACATGCTATCGGGTGTCGTCACTGACCTCAGTCAGTGTGGCTTTGTTTATGTCAGAGAGGCTAGAGTAGCCGGGATAGGTATAATGGTGGGGGAAGTTTAGGCAAGACTATTTCCCCTTCAACGACACCCCTGAATTACGCCAAGTTTACAGTGATTAGTGTTTATTCCACACTCAAGTTCTTGACTGATTCAAAAAATGCAAAGAAGGAGGAGAAGTGATTGAAGATGATGTGCGATCTGGCTGCCCTTAAACATCAAGAATATTCCAAAAGTTTGTGAAATATTGGGAAGGATTGTGACGTCTTTAGAAACAAGTTTCTAGGTGTGCAATAGCAGAACCAAATAGAAACATGATGTGTTGGTTTTATGATTACATTATTGTGATTAAGCTACCTACATTTTCTTTTGGCATAGCAAACACAAAGCTTTATTATTGCTAGGAACACAAGAGTACTTATGTTCCTATTCGGCTTTGAAGTATTTTTTTACCTTGTTATGTGACACCATTCCACCACTGCCTCAGTTTGAGGGCTGGTCAGTTCTCTGAGGTAGACAGATAACAGGGGGTGGGGCTATTAACTAACCAGTGAGTAGGGTAGTGGATGGGGTTAAAACTATGATGTAGGGGAAATAACACATTATGTCAGTTCTCCCCATCTATGCACTATGCCATGGTGCCAGCTCTGGAGTTAAATCAATTTGTAAGATTGAAGAACTACCCATACATGATAGAACAATTAGTTGCTGGATCATGGTGCTCTGGTTCATGGCCACAGAATGCACCTGAAATTGATCTCAGCCATTGGGGTCCCAGTTATAGGACTGGTGCCCACTCAGCATCATGAGAAAAATGAGCAACTGCAGCAGCGATCCTAGGCAAGAAGCCAGCATTCCAGCTTGGGGATATGTGATGCTGGCCCCATCAATTGAGTGTTCGCACACGTCTGCCACAGTTTTTGGGCGTGAAGCTGGCAGTCGGGTTGGCAGGCCTAGGCCCATCAGAGTTGTAGCAGCACATGATGATGATGATGATGATGATGATGATGATTATTATTATTATTATTATTATTATTATTATTATTATTATTATTATTATTATTATTATTATTGCTCTTGTTACTATTACTATTATCATTATTATTATTATTTATGGCTCTCATTTAGGAGGTCTTGGGTTTAAATCCCATACACCAGTCAATTTGTTTGAAATATTTTTATGATTTAAAGTAAATACGGAATTGGATACTCTGTGCCATGTAACAGGAAAGAGACTACAGGACTAAGGTCATTTTTCTGACATAAACTGAGATGTATGCAGTTATAAAGTTTAAAATGTGTCAAAAGCCATGCTCTAGAAGGAAACAGGAAATAATCCTGGTGGTGTCAGGCGAAGTGTTTTATATGCACAGATATACCAAAGAACCTCTTATAATTGTACAACTATATTGGACATTAGAATCAGGCTGAAAAATTAAATGCGATAGCTGGGATTTGAACTGCAGATCTTCCAGTTTCTTTCTGATTGCTCTAACCAACTGAGCTACAATGTCAACATGACATTAAATTCTCTGAGTGAGTCACATTTTTTCTGGTAAACTACAAGGAGATCAGAAATGCAATTTAAGACAATAAAATACTGAGAGAGAGTCCCAAACAGTGAATTTTACAAAATTTGTTTTGTGTACCTACTTTAACATATGGTTCAGAAAGCTGGCCTATTACAACAAAAACAGAAAGTAAAATAACTGCAGCAGAGATGTGGTTTCTTAGGAAAATAAATAGTAAGACAAGAACAGATCAAGAAAAGAAAACAAAAATAAGAGAAGAATTAAAACAAGAATTATTAATGAGAGAACTAGAAAGAAACCAGCTGAGATAGTAAGGACATGCCAATAGATTGGATCAAAAGAGAATACCTAAGAAAATGTTAGAAGTAATGCCAGAAGGGAAAAGAAGCAGGGGAAGTCCCAGAACAACATGGATGGAGACAATAGAAAGCTATGGAAGAAAGAGGAAGAATGCAAAGAGAAATGAAAAGATTAGCTTTGGACCAAAGTAGGTTCTGCACTTGTTTTGAAATTAGTGAGAAAACTTAGTGATTTAAATATTGCTGTTACAGATATAGCAGCAAGCTGCAACCTGATCCTTCACTAGCAACATCAGTTGTACTTTGTTTATGTGCTGGAGTTCTGTGGCAGAGTAGGATACCCAGACCTGAAATGTAAGTATACTCACCATTTGTGACTTTATAGTTGCACAAGAACAAATTGTATAATTTGCATATATTTGAATAAGCTAGCAACAGTGTTGTGAATCTAAATTATCGTGAAATTGAATTAGTGTTGAAACACTTAACATCACTTATATCTAATGGTGGAGTGATGAACTCCGGGTTTGGTGGCAGCAACGCAAAATTCATTAACCTCTTGAGCGATGGCCATTTAAAACGTCCGCGAGCCGAGAACTGCTAGCATTTAAATTGTTATATGCGCTTCGTATATACACAGCTGTATTTTGTGTAAATATTAAGTTATTTTAATGAAACAAAAACTGGTATAAAACTCGTTATTTGCAGTATAAATGTACGTCATCAGCAAAGTTGAGTTGTATTTACAAAACGTTGAAATGGCACAATTTTGTTTTACTGTGGTGAAAAGTCAACTTTGCTCTGTCGAACGCATCTAATATAAGTTCTCGGAAGGAAACAGTAAAGGAATACCCATTGTATGTGTGGCTTATGCGTCAGCATACTGTGTAATAAAGCACTACTGTATGGGTGGTCTCTTTAGTCATCAGAATAGATCAACATTGCAACTTTTGCTTACGCGAGTTTCGTAACTTGGTAGACTCTGTTTCTTTCTTTGTTGAAATACATATACTTTCCTGCTTGTAGCTGAAGGGAGAAGTGGTATAAAAAGGTACTTTTGCACCAACGGGATATAACCACATACAATTGTTTGGTAATTTGGAGAGCTCTCTAAACCCACACAGGACAATGACCAACCTTGACTTCCGACTATAAATAGCTCGCAGCCTAATTGAACAATACCACGTTGGGGGTTGAAAATCCAAAACCCCTGCACCCCTCAGACTTCAAGGAAAACATTATCCTAAAAGGATACCACCAACAGCAGAGAAGTCCCACCCATCTCGAAAGTGTTTCATGTGCTGCAAGAAGGGAATTCGCGAATGTTTAGATGTACCCTTGTGTGTTTATCCCTGTTTTGAGGTAAATCACTGCAGAACGAACATATTAAGGTAAGCCAGTAAAGTATATAGACTTTACTAAAATGTTTCATAAAGGGGAAATTAAAATAAGTTGAGTTAGATAAGGGTTAAATGCTTAAACGCACAGGACACCCATATCGCTCATCCGTAATTTTAAATGGACGTGATTTCACGTCGATATCCCTCAAGAGGTTAAGTGGAATTTGTTTTTTATGATTAGAATTTACTCCCAAGTATCCAACTCTGTAGTGTGCTTTGTGTCTTAAAAGTGTTATGTTTGGCAGAATGTCATGATTAGCTTTCCAGAAATGGTGCGCAAGTGCAGATTTAGCCATGTTTGTATTTGATGCATCTTGTGTGCTCTTTAAAACTGGTTTCTAAATTCCTCTTAGTTTTTCCTATATAAATTTGGTCACAATCTGGACATCCAATTTGATGCCTCAAAATAATTTCAGCATAGAGAAATTACTATGCAATAAGTCAAAGGATCAGATATCACAGAACAAAAAAGCAGGAATCTATCAAATTAGTTGCTTAGATTGGGAGAATTTTGAATTGCTGCCACCAAATCCATTATGGAAATTCATCACTCCACCACCAGATGTCACCTCAAACAACCACACATCAGACAGCATCCACAGAAGCCGGGCGGGCACTTCTGATGATGGGAGCACGTTGCTCTTGAAACTGGTCAAGACATCACATGTTAGTGATGTTAAGTGTTTCAACACCAGCTTAATTTTACAATAAGTTATTATTTATTTATGCCAACAATAAGTTGTGTAATGTTGCACATAAACCAATTGCAGGAAAGGTTACAAAGATCTTCAGCGAGGACTGTGGTGCTTAGCCCTCCTGGCCTTGCTATATGGTCCACTGTCACTTTATGTGCTGAACAATGTTGTCTCAACGGCTTTTGTGTTGGTGACCGTACCCCAGTTAGTGGACGTCTTTCTGCCATCTTGGACCACCAAGGAACAAGCAGAATCACCACCACCTCCATCACCATCATCACCCGATGATGATACGAAAGAGAACTAGTCATACTTAAAGCGAGGTATGTATGTTATACACATGGTAAATAAAAAAATAATGAACCGTTTTCAAGACACAGTATTTTAAATTAAAGGCTGATTCACAATAACCAAGAACGTTATTCACAGTAAGAATTTTTTTACAAATTCATGGCTTCGTCATTTTTTAAATAAGGAATACAAATAATTAATATTGGTTTAAACAATATCATGAATACAAATAATATATAATCAGAGACAGCATTACAGTAATAAGAGTGTAAGTTATATATACAGAGGCTGCAGATTAAACACAGATAGATAAAATAATTCAGAGAATGAATCAAATAATTATAATATATATATACAGAGACAGTATTACAGTAATATGAGTGTAAGTTATATATATCTATTTGTGATTTTATTATGCATGTGTATGCCTCTATGCAGTATGGAATTTACCTTTTTTGTTGTTCTGGCAGTCTGTATGTGTATTTTATTACTATTTCTGGTACTATGTGTATGAACAGTAGTGTATGCTAAATAAGTGAATATTGTCCCTTATAAAACAAACAGTTTCTAAAATATACAGACTTGGCAGCATAAGAATAATGAAAGTCACAATTAATGGAAAGTTTTCCTGGTCCCAGAAATGAAAAAGACTTGGTCAAGTAATTACTTTCTTGTTCCTGGACACAGCATATTAGGTCTGTATTGTGCGTATTTCTACCATAGAAATTATTCAAGGTGGCCATGACAACTGCTAGAGCTCTCTCTAGTCGCAAGCTGGGAAAATGAAACTGGAAGAAATTCTTGCTTATGTGCATCCTGACACCTACAGACCCAGCAAACATTGGTTCTTCAGGCGAAAGCATCATCTGTAGTTTGTTTGTATGCCACTCATACTAGTTACTGCCTCAAATAAATAGCAAACACTACAAAGAACAGCAAAAATCAAATAGAAATTAACAAAGAGTAACCAATAACTTTAATGTACACTGATAATAAAGGAATGAAGGCTTGGTACGACTAGAGGAACTGAAAGTAGTAATGGATCTGCATTTAGAAAATGTTTATTCCACCAAATTTTGATGTTTGCAAACCCAGTTAATGTTGGCTGAATTAGAAGCAGGTGAAAAAATATCATTGGTCAGTTGGAAAGAAATGAAATCCCAATGCACAAAATTGACTTTTGCACTTTGTTACCAATATGGTCATTGATATGCATTTGCATTCTTGTTTCTATTTTGGTTTCCATTGTGAACATACATGGTTCTGCCCAAGTCAGAAATAATCTACTGATCATGAACTTTCATATCCTGGTTTATTTATTTAACTAATTCCCCCATGAGGAGGCTGCCTCAAGGGCAAAGTATACAGAAACAAAATTATGTAAGATGAACATATACAGAGGTGGTATAAAACATAAGTAATAAGTCAAAGAAAATAACAGAATTAACAGTAATAGTTCAGAAAAAGTCTAAAATGAATATATGCCCATATAAGGTAATTAAATTAAAAATATATAAAAATAGAACAAGAAAGGCAGGAAACATCCTGAAACTTATAAAAATGATTTCTGAAAATGGCTATGGAGCTCTGAATTGCTAGAATGGTAATGTCGTATAGCCTTCTCTTGTCCAGCCCTAGGGAAGCCCACGGTTTTACCAGGTGTTTTGGAATTGTGCCTCAAGCGCCAATCATTATTCCATGTACAGAGATGTTGCTGAGCTGGTATTTCTCCATGTGGTACAGTACTATGGGTTTATATATAGCCTTTTTTTCGTTGTCCACTTCATCTGGCTGGTCAGCGTGTCTCTCAAAGCATATAGTCGGGTCTAGTAACCCCTTCTTACTAGATGGTCTGTAAACTATCATGTCTGTACACCTACTACTTCCACCTGTGGCCAAGCCAGGGACTTCCTCAAAAACTGTATACCCATGGTCTCTCATTAAGTTTGATGTCAGCTGTAGTGATAACGGTGGTTTCGCAGAACTTCTCTGTGTGGGCAGGCACCCAGGGCATGGGCAACTGGTCAATGAACAAGGTGATAATGAGACTTCCTCCCAAATACATAGCAGCTTCGCTTCTTAGAGGTAACTTACACACAAAAAGTGGATTGTTTGGTATATCCCCACAAGAAACAATTACACACAGCAAGGCCGGGGGGATCTCGCAGGGATCGCAGAAAAATATCAAACTTGGTTACCTAAGAGAGGTAGAATCACGACTGAAAAATTCAATGTCATAGCCAGGATTTGAACCATGTGTGTTTAAAACCATCATTTAGTTGGTTAGCATAAAAAATAACATTTAACATCTATTGGTTATCTAAGTTCAATATCTTCCAAGGATGCAGCACGAGTATTTTCAAGTAAATGTCCCCCCCTCCCCATTCCAAACTACCCTTTACTTGGAACATTTAATTATGACTGTCTCAAAAATGGCTTAATGATAAAAATACCATGTTAAGATGTTTTCTAGATAGATGTACATCTTGAATTTTCTAGGAATAGCCTCCGAAGTCCTCTTTATTCTGAATGACTTTTGCATAACTAATAAACCATAATTGATAGACAAAATCTTACTACAAAAAATGTAGATCTTGTTAAAACAGGGGCCCTAATGACCAAGTTGTTGACGGGCCCTTAAACCCAACACACTCACTCACTCACTTGTTAAAACATGCAGTTTATGTCAAATAAGCTTTTTGTTTTATTTGTGGAGACAACCCTTTCTGAGATATTCCTTCCTATTGGTTTCAATTTTCAAAGCTTACTTTTCTCAAATAGGAAGTCGTTATTTGTTTTTTTTTATCTCTTGGCCATACAAAGAGAACAGAATTTCAAAGCCATCACATATATATATATCAGTTCTTAAAATATTTGACTGTTGCTTAGTGCCTACTGTGTAGGCTTATTCTCCTTGTACCTATAAGGAAATATGTAATGAGAATCTCTGCAAATATTTATCTAGATTAATGTGAAGTGCATAAAAGAATAATCATTAGTATAATTTGTACAAGAGTGAGTAGAGAAAGTTACGTGAGTGCAATACATCAAGTTTTTGATCTTGCTATCTATTAAATTAGTGTAACAAAATCAAGTTAATATTAATTTGTTATCTCTAAGTTAGTAATAGTTATCACAGATGCATGGTGATACTCTCACAAGGTAGTTAGCACAAGTTGGGATCACAATTGCCAGTATGGTTTGGTTTTACTGACTACAAACTAAACCACAGTAAATTCACCCTAAGAAAGCCACTTAACATCAACACCACTAACATAAAAAAACAGCATTGAATCAGCAGTAACATTAAAAATGCATTTAGTTTTCTTCCTCAGATAGCTTCAGTCGGGAACCAATCAGAGCATTCACTGCAATCATATGAGTCATCTAGTATCAAAACCGTCCAAGTCACAAAATGATTTTTTCAGTATTCATTAAAAACTTCTGCAGACAAACCAATGAAAGTTAATAATATTTTTGTTTCAGTTTTATTAGACTCCATATGATGGGATCATGGAAAATCATATTAATGATTTACTTTTTTTTTTTTTTTCAAAATTTTAAGTTTCGACTTGGCGAATTTTGTTGCAGACAGACATTTCTTTAATTCTAAATCTTTCATATAAGAAAGACTTTATTTCAATCAGTACCCAACATCACTAGAAACATGATTTATTCATTAATTATAAAAAATGTAAAAAATTAGTTAGAACATAAGAAAATTAAAAAAAAATGTATTTTTTTCTTTTCACTTTAAGCTTTAATACAGGGGAGATTTGGTATGAAAAATAATATGAATTATCTATTAAAACAACAGCACTTTGATAGATGTAGTTTTACACACCTGAATCCTACTTTGCAATATCTAGCATACTCTTGGTATAGTAACATACCATGAAGGAAAATGCTTTCGCGCCAATTAAAAAGGTAATTTGTACCAACTTAACATCTGCAGCTAAAATACTTTTAACATCTGCCTATCCATTTAGAGCTGATGGTTTGTTGAGCGAACGATAATAAGGTTTCAAAGCAAAAACGCCAATGTGGGATGTTATTATTACAACTTTCCTCATTGACTTGGCCAGTTTTGAATGCACTTCCTGCATGATTTGGCCTGTTCTGTTGCAGAACTCTAAATTCAACGGCGTGTAATGTGTTGTCTTGGCCAGATTTGATGCATAGTAATTTATCAACAGAAAGAGTACTTGTTCTACTTTCAGTTTATAATAAAAATTCGCTTTTCAAAATTTTGTGACTTGGCCGGTTTTGATACTAGACGACTTACATGCTTACAGCCACTACAAATATTTGTGTGTTTTTAGTGGCTTTCTTATATTGGCAGCAGCATAAGTTCCACTGCCTACAACACTGTAAGCTACAAAGATTCGATATCCCGCTCATAATGGACCATACCTAACATGATATGACTGTAGTTAGTCATCGTAAACAGTTCCTCTCTAGCTAATGTAGTTATTTGCAGTGTATGCTATGGTCAAAATGACAGTAAGAGCAATGCCCTTGTGAATTATGTCCCTAAAAATAATTAGTTCCAAATTTTGGTGTCAGGTAAAAATATGGTAGTTACTCATATCAATGCTATCGAACCTTAAAATATGATGTATACAGTCAAGGCTATCCCTCCTGGGTACACATCTTTCATTCAGCTGCTGAATGTGCTATTCTTCCAACAGTTCAAGGTGGTGCTGAAGTGGATTGAATATCACCGTATCCTAAACGACTATCAGTTCACACCATTGTTGAAGGATTCAATTTCATTGCTGATGTGTATTCTACACAACTAATTCTGTTCTCGCAGACTTCACATACTTTGTTCGGTACTCCTGGACTGTAGCTGGATATGATGACTTCAGACCAGAGAGGTTTCAAACACCTCCCAAACGTATTTTTGATGTTCAAAAGCAGTGTGACTCAGAAAACTGCTTAATGCATGCATTCATGAAGTACTCCTACTGTGATAAAAAACTGTTTTCAGCACTTTATACTCTGTGAACATGTTCATCCTCGTAAGCTTTTGTCAAGAGATACCAACAACACATTTTTTGAACTTGACTGAACATGTGCAATATTGTAAAGTGCAGTGTAATTGTCAGTTGCAAATATTGTGCACATGTTTGTAATGCACATGTAAAACTCTTACATGCAAAGCACAACTTGTTGGCAATTGCGATCACAACTTATGCTAATTTCCCTGTCGGTATACAAACTTACATGTTACTTTATTTTCCAGGAACAGGGATGGAGTACAGTATGGTCCACTACTTACTTTACTCCAGAGGTGTGATGGCATTACATGACTTTAATATGGTAGCTGTGATACTATGGAATAACAAGTCCATATCAAATTTATTTTGTTTTTACAGCATTTATTGGCAGCACTGAATGTTAATTTGAAACTAACAGCTGTTTTCATCAGTATTAGTGAGTAGTTACTCAACCTAACAACCAACTACTTACATATTAGATTAAGGATTGTTTTGTGCACACAAGAATGACAACATAGTTTATTAAACAGATTTTGACATTTAGGTTTATATTTTTGTAAGTGTACAAGTTTTAGGTTGTAACGATAAATATAAAGACTGCTAAAAAATCAAACAAGTTTAAGATGCAAATCAGCTGATATGATTATTCAATGCATTTTCATGCTATTCTCTTGTGCCAGAAGTATAAGCCAAAGAGAGCTGGTTTTCAGTTGAAGAGTATATTTAACTTTTGTAATATGTTAACAAAAATATTCCAGTATAAGGAAAAAAGGGATATATTAAAATATGTAGGAGTTTATTTATTTCATGATGTTATCAGATGTTGTAGCTGTTAGTGATTTGGAAACTAAAACGTTTCTTCTGAAAAGTAACAGGTTTTTATTGTTAAGTCTGGTGTACAGTTACATGGGGATCAAAATTTTGAAAAGTTTGGAACACTCCTATTCAAATATGAACATGCACAAACGGGCAGGTTGATCAAGTTTCGTATTTCCCATTCCTGATTAAAGCATAATGTGTACATAGTTGTCTTCACTGTTGATGATTCATAAGAGCTAGTGATGACTTCCAGCAGCTGTACATGCTTCCATTCTGTTTTGTTTGTGCATAAAGTTGTCAATAAATCATACTTGAAACATCCTCTTCTCTCTTCCACAGTTCTCGCTCCAATGTGAGAAACAACATTCTTTCTTTCTTCTGGTTTCTTACAGGAGTGTCAAGCACAGGACTCCTCTCTTCCACGATTGCTCAAAGGTATGTTGACCACAGGAATTCTCTCTTCGGCAATTGCTCAAAGGTACATAGAACACGGCTTCTTTCTTCCAGGTGTCCAGAGGGGTTTCAAACACAGGACTTTTCTTTCTTCCGGTCCTCTCAGGAATGTCAAACATAGGACTTCTCTTCCCTCTTCCAGTTGCTCAAAGGAATGTTGAACACAGGGCTTTTCCTCTCACTCACAGAACAGCACTCAACACTATATTTCATAATAACAACCCTTGCCGCAGTGAATTTGCTGTTATTTATATCCACAAGAGATTTGGGAATCTTTTGCCGCTGAGGAAAGGTCAGGTCTCAAATTTTTCCCTTCCTCTTTTCCAAATACTTCCTTAGCTGGGAGTCTCTCTCCCCCCAACCAATCATCTGCCTTCTAGCACTGAAGAACATGCTTGTTATCTACATTATGAAGGTCCAGCTTAGATAGCAAAGCGGAAAGTTGATTTTGCATATTGTGATATAGTTGTTTGTAACGGAGCAATGCTACTTTTTCACCTGTTTACATTTCAGCTAATATGTATTAGGCAACATCAAAATTTGATAAACATTTTCTAAATGGAGAACCATCGTATTTCCGATTCCTCTAGGAAAGTATTTTACTAAACAACATTAATAGTGTACATTAAAGTGTACATTGTGGTTTTCATTCTGCAGTTTTGTGAACCTGATTGAAGAATCACAAGTAGTAAAAATATTCATCTTATTGAGTTTAAAAGTTCTAAAATCTGCCACAGTTGGCTTTTAAAATTCCAGTAGGTTGTGACCTCTGTAATTCTAATTTCAAGGCAATTGTACACCAGGCTTGACTCTCTGTGATGAAAAATAAGTTGCAAGATATGCTTAAGATTTGTTTAGTTTCATGAAAAGCGTTTAAAATGTTATGTATTTTAGAACAAATATGCTACAAGAAAAGACAAAGAACTGATTAAATTCATATGGGAAATCATTCCCAAAATGTAAATGTGAATTTTGCTTCAAGTGTTTAATAATATTGTTTGTTCTATGAAAAAATAAATGTTTGTTTTTCTGTGAATTGAATTACTAAAAAAGATTGTTGAAAACCTGAGACATTTCATCTCTCCTCCTCCCCCTCCCCCTCCTCCTCCTCAGGTCCTATTCACATAGGAAAATGTGGCGTGGTTACAATAATTGATATAAATAAGGAAAGTCTGTGTACACAGGATGAACCAGAACACCCTTGATGATCATTCACTTTGGGAAATACAACATTAACCTGTCTAAGAGGAAAAATATTCATAAATAAAAGCACTTGAGCTTGATTTCATAACCATTACTGGAATGGGATCATTGATATGCCACTAGAAGTGGCATATCATTTAAAATTTCATTGGGACTGGGGGTCAAATAGTGTTTCTTCAAAACAAACAACTTTTGTAGGAAATGTTTTAACTGATTGAAACTCTTTCAAAGAGAGAAGCATATGTCTATGGCTAGGCTGCAGTTGTCCAGTTGCATGTATACAAGCAGCAAATGTCAGACAAGGATGTACATAACCTCAGCAGCCCAATATCATGAACTTATCAAAACGATTTGTAATCACTAGGCTGCAGATATCGCAAGCAGTTTGCTTCAGGTTGTCTACACACAAAGCATTATATCCATCGCACAAAATGTAAACAGCCGTGGCTATGAGTCACAGATATGGAAGGGGGCATGACCACGTGACCACTACAAGCCTACAGTCGGATGAATAAACAACTACAGCATGCAGTGCTAACAACAGCAGTGCATACTGTCTATGTTTACATATTTCCTATTACCATATGCAATATATACGGTGCAAACAATGTACACTACATGAATCTAATGTATGCAGTATTTATTGCATTTTTACAGGATTTAAAATGCAATTTTGGTACACAATTATTGTTTTAGTATACAATGCATTTATACATTTTAATATGCATGCTATACCTTTTTAACACTATCTTTAGTGATACAATATTCTATAAGTTGTACATTTTTATTGTTAGTTGTTCCTGTGCATGCAGTGGATCACCATGCACAACTTGAAGTTACTGAAGGTAAATCTCTTACGATTTGCAGTAAAGTATTCCTTATATAATGAAAAACTGCATTTTATATCGCAAATTGGATTATCAGTCACAGAACCCCTTATATAATCAAATACCTTTCCATATGCATATTTTAAGTACCCCTTCTGTATTGTTCTATTTCGTACGGTTCTTTTTGTGTACTTTCACATGAAACTTTTAAGACATGAATTGTGTAATTTGTTAAACGAGATATTAGTCTGTGTCATCATGTTGCATAAGTCTGCAAAAAAGGTCAGATTGTGTGCTTGCATATGAGGTAGAGAGCATAATTTCACCCTGTTCATTTGAACCCACCAAATGCACCTGTTGGCAATGTTGTTTACTACGACAATATTGTACATTGTGTAAGTGTTTGTGCCCTCCTGTTTCTGAATGACACAGTTTTCATTTTAATATATCATCATTAATAGTAACATACTGTGAAACAAACTCTTTAAACAGAATTGGGATATATTCTTCACCACTCTGTCCTCTATGTGATCTGCAAGAGGAAATGGATCGAGACCACCTTCAAATATGCCCGGCCACTTCTAGTGCCCCATCCATCAGTGAAAAATATTGGAGAGCAAGAGGATTAATGACTTCATTGTCAGAAATCCAGCATTAGCTAACAACAACAACATATTGTATTTTCTCTTTGCATGTTTTTACACATATTGTATTTCTGCATATAAACATGTACCTATTGCTATGGTCAGAGAAAGAGACGTGGAATTGGCACTTGAAGACAATAAGACAAGGTGTAATGTATATGCGCACAGACTGTACAGGGAGTGAAATCCCCAACGGCACTGCCTAAAGTCCAGTTGCAGCACAACCTAATTTCTGTTCATTCTGGCATTAGCACTTAAGAAATCCTCAGCCTAGTAATCACTGTTGACTTTAATCCAATTGCAACCCTGTTGCCTTGGCAACTAACCAAGAAATCAGATTTAAATTCCGTAGCTGTAAGGGTGGTAACAGCTTAATGCTTAAAAAATCATTTAAAATGCACCATTAAGTATTTTTTGCTGAAAATTTGCATGCACAATGTTAAAAGCATAAGCTCACCAATACTGTTGTCCTAATACTGCTGTTGTGTGTGAAAAATGGGAAATCAGTTTAAATCTCTCCCTTCTCATTGTTTCACGAAAAATTTGGGTGTCAAGGCATTGGTTTTTGCTCCAGTACAATTGAAAATGCAATTTTCACACTTGGAACATCGAAATAACTAAAGCAGTAAGCCCTGAGTTCATTTGCCATAGTGTTAAACCCAATTTTCGTTGTCCTTCAACACTTTTCTGTCTGGATTATTCTACTGCCTCATTGCATAAGCATTTGTTTGGTCACATACTTTGTCAAACAGAGGTGCCATGTATTCTGAAAAAATTGAAAGTGCAGATGGCATCTATGATGCATGCTTAAGTAAGTCTTTAAAATGCCACTATTTGCAGTAAAAGGGTAGAGAATAGGATTGTCAGTTTTAGTCCAATTCCAGTCACAGTGATTTCTCTGTGTTGTAATGCGAACACATTTCGAAGGGCCTGGTGCGTCATCATTGGCTTCATAATTATTTTCTTCGCTCCTTTCTGCACTAGATTCATTATCACTGTCACTAGAACCTTATTTAGACTGTTTCGCTATCACTCTCTAATACACTTTGTATATTTTCTCAAACCCTCCTTTCATCCACACAGATTTTTTGCATGGCCATGTTGGCTACTGAGGTGGGTGAAATAGTGCTAAGATACATTTGTTTTTCGTTGGTTGAAACACAGGTGGTTACATCATACTGAGCAAAATTACAAACAACACATGTCAGCATTTCATTCCAGACGTATGCAAATGACATCTATGATAAGGAACCTAAACTATATGGGGAGATGTAGCATAGCGAGCTCAGCTTGTCATGCGATTCATATGCCAAAAAGACACATGCAAGCCGTGGTCGTCAATTGATGTGAATGAGTTAATACTTATTTCATTAGCCACAAAAATAAATAAATCAAACTTCTCAATCATTATTATATTGTGACTTCATCCAGTTTTTAAACTGTCACTTCAGTAATTTTCGTTGTCACCTAGTTCAACTTCCATCAGAATTTGCTTATCTTACACTGTCACTTCACTAATATGAACTAGTTCCAATTGCCACTGTCACTTCACTTTCCTCATGATGTAATGAAATACAGAGCTTGATGTAGCCTCTTCTTAGCACCCAGTTAACTCACTGGGGAGTCAGACACAAGACGGCTCTAATCCTTTGCAATAACAGCACTCACTGCACGTGGGAACAGTCATCACAAACTTGCTTGGAGTATAGTGCTTTTTGTTGCACCAGAAACACACTCACTCAATCACTGACTGACTGCTCATATCACTTTCCAAGATTGACTCAACTTGTAAAAGTGCTCACTTATATAGTCGTAGGAAATTTCCGGAGTTCCAGAATGTTCAAGAAGGCGAAACTTCTAGAAGATTCTGGTTATCTGGCAATAATGCATCTGATCACATTAAAATAAAAAAAACATTGGTCAATTAATAACATTAAAACACCACTCACTATTCAAATTTCCCAGAACATGTTTCAGAAGTAGTTTCCTCCATTATCAACCAGACATTGACAATGAAGGAAACTACCTCTCAAACATGTTCTGGGAAATTTAAATAGTGAGCATTGCTTTAGTGTTATTAATCCACTAGTTTCTCTATTTTAATATGATCAAACAACATGGTCATCAACTTCCAGAATATTCACATAATGCATCCGATGTTTACACTAGGCAAGCACAGGACTTATCTGTTTACTCTTGTGACTGCCCAGCATGGATCTCCCAATAACCTTGGGCCATAGCTGCTGCATAACATTATTTTTAAGGCCATCTGAACTTCCTTTCCCAGTATCAATTTTCAATTTCTTTTGTAACATTTCTCAATATGAATGGCATTGCTATTTGCATATCTGGGGTTTAGATGCACTGACTTTTTGTGTGCTTTTCTCCTTGAAAAAGTATGAATTAATAAAAACATTTCCTAGAAAAGTTGTTAGTTTTAAAGAGCTCTATCTAATGGTAATCTATTTGAACTCCACTCAGTATTAGAATTTTAAAGTGCCGCACTGCTGTCTCCACTTTCAGTTATGACTGATTGATGAAAGTAGGCTCAAGTGAAAGTTCACATACGCTTTAGTTTATTGTTATATTAGAAATTCTAATGCTACATTTTCCAAAATTAACTGCTGATGCAGCTTTGTGGTTCATCCTGTGTGATGGGATGTCATGAAATCACCCCCATCCTAAACTAGCTTTCACAAGGAGAAATAATAGTTATTACTTTCTCTACTACTATGTATAAAGCATGCGTGTGCATGTGCATGCCAGAGCATAATTTAAAACTAAACAGCCAGTTAAAAACTAAGCTTGATTATTATTTATTTATGTCAACAAACTTACTGTTGGTGTTTTTAAACACACAAGCCGTGTGTGGGCAAAGTTTGAGAGGTAGAACTTTGTGACAAACTGCCAGAATGGCATTAAATTCTCAAACCAGAGCCTGGTAAGCGGAAAGTCTGTGGTTCAAATCCCAGTTGTGGCATTGAATTTTTAAGTTCCAGTTCTACCTCTCAAACTAAGCTTGATATTTAAGTTGAGCATTTTCCCATCTTCCAAGGATGCAATTTTCAAGGAAATCCCTTACCTCAAACTATTCTTTAACTGGAAAATTTTTCAAACAAAAAATAGCAATGATTGTGATCAAAATATGATACGCTTAAGATATTTTTGAGAATAGCTTCTGAAGTCCTCTTCATTTTGAATGACTTCTGCATAAATGGTAAACCATAAGAGATACATAAAAAATGTAGATCTCATTAAGGCACATAATTTATATCAAAGTTTTTTTATAGAGTTAACCATTTCCAAGATATTCTTGTAAATAGTTTGCATTTTTTACTCAAATGGAAAGTCTTCTCCCCCCCCCCCCCCTCTCTCTCTATTTCTACCTCTTTCTCCCTCTCTCTGCCATACAAAGAGAATGGCATTTTCACTTAAAGTGTTTCAAAGTTCATAACCGGTTCCTGTTTTTTAAAATAAATATTTTTTCCAAACCATTAAATCTATAGGTCCACTTAATTGTTTTAATAATTTAACTTCTGGATTAATTTCATGAT
The DNA here is from genome assembly GCA_030765045.1 of Tenodera sinensis. NCBI lineage: Eukaryota > Metazoa > Arthropoda > Insecta > Mantodea > Mantidae > Tenodera > Tenodera sinensis. The sequence continues at coordinate 355,702,320 of CM060964.1, read as the reverse complement.
TAAATGACCAAAAATGATCTGCCACAGCTGATTTCTCAGTTTGTTTATATTTAATATTTCTAAAATGCTCTTTTATTCTGGTTTCTAAATGACGTTTAGTTTTACCAATATAAACCTTATCACAATCCAAACAGCTAAATTGATAAATGCCAGATTTTTTATAATTTGGCATTTTATCTTTTTTATAAAAATTTAGTAAATTTTGTGTAGTAAAAGAGGTAGAACCGGAACTTAAAAATTCAATGCCACAACTGGGATTTGAACCACAGACCTTCTGCTTTCAAATCCCAGTTGTGGCATTGAATTTTTAAGTTCCGGTTCTACCTCTTAAACTTTGCCCACACACGGCTTGTGTGTTTAAAAAGACCAACAGTAAGTTTGTTGGCATAAATAAATAATAATTTGTATAGTAAATTTATTTTGAGGGACCAAATTTATTCCATATTACTAGGGCCCAGATTTTTATGGATTAAACATATTTAAAATATTTATTACTTTACTACATATAGTAAAGTAGTGAAAGTATTGTATTTCACCCAAAAATTTGATGTCGAGATTTCACTGGAAATATATGTTTGGAGGTCCCCTGACACAAAAAAAAAAAAAAAAAAAAAAAAGAAAGAAAAAAAAAAGCATTTTTAAGAAAAAAGGTCTGCACGTGTGTGTCAGTCTGTGGACAGTATAACGCAAAAATGAAGTCTGTTAAAACCCAAAGTTGGTATTTATCTTGGATGTGAGATTCCCTTGTGGTCTAACCAGGAAAAAGTACGAATCAGCTGGGGAATTTAGTGTTATACTGCCAAGTTGGCGATGGTAGCTAGTGGTTAAAGCTGCCGTTTGATAAGCGGAAGATCTGTGGTTCAAATCCTGGCTATGGCATTGAATTTTTCAGTCCTGATTCCACCTCTTAAACATTGCCTATAAGCGGCTTGTGTGTTTAAAAACACCAGCAGTAAGCTTGATGGCATAAATAAATAATAGTTTTGACTAAAATGCCATATATTTGAGATATTTTTATGGCAAATGAGATGTATATCTTGAATTTTCTGGCCATTGCCTATGAAGTTCTATTTACTCTGGATGACTTTTGCATAACTGGTAAACCGTAAGAGCTAGACCAAATCTTACTGTACAAAAAATTTAGATCTTGCTAAAACAAACAATTCATGTCTGAATAAATTTTTTTGTAGAGTGAACCATTTTGGAGATATTCCTTGTTATTTATGTACGTTTTGGAGAACTTACACTTCTGTCAAATGGAACATCGTTATTAATTTTTTTATATGTTAACCGTGCAAAGAGAATTGAATTTTGCTCAGAGCCTACTGTATTCTCATATTTCCCTTGTACCTATAAGGAAATAAGTAATAAGATAATTTCTGCAAATGTTTACCTGAACTAACACAAAGAAGATAGAGGAATAAGAGTTTGTAAGAATGGTTAGTACAAGAGTAGAGAAAGCCATGTAAGTGTAACATATCAGATACTTTTTTATGTACCAATGATTCTAAAAATATGCCCTAAAACCTGAAAGATTTTTTCACAAACATTAGAACAAAACAAGAAAATATCTAGCTTATTGAGCAATAAATGTTGGAACTCTTCAATTTTCAGCTAAAAATCAGATTTATGTGTTGGAGTTGCAGTGCACAAATGGCATCTCCAGATTGCACATCACATAGGCTTATCTATTATCCTTGAACATTGGAAAAAGGAACGTTCTATATCAGACGATGTCAATCTAGCACACTTAAAGATGAGAATGTCACTAACAAACACATTTTCAAGTTCCCTTATGTGTTCCCGTTCTAAAATTTGAGCCACTTTTACTGAGGGTTTGGTAGCCACTATTATTCTGATACAAAGCCTGAAATTTTTTTCTTAACGCTTCTGCTTTTGAACTTGAGATAGTGTAAAGTTGTTTTTCAGCAAACTGTATTTCTTTAACTGAATTACTTAATAAGTCAATATAAGTTTCTAGTTTTTTTCTTTCTCTACTACTTACAATAAAGTAGAGGAAGTATTGTATTCCACCCAAAACTTGGATGTCAAGATTTCACCGGAAATATATGTTTTGAGGCCTCCTGAACATGGGCGTTGCGAAGGGGGGGCAAGGGGGGGCCGCGGCCCTCCCCTGGAAGTTGGTCAACTTAATGTGCAATCAATTACTGACTATTAAACTACTATTTTAAAAGATCAATTTTTATTTAGCACAAATTGATATGGTTATATGCAACAAATATTATAAATTGTGACATTAAATTAAGAATTAATATTATCTGTTTGCAAATTTCAAACATTTGGCCCCCCCCTGGAAAAATGTCTGCTGACGCTCATGCTCCTGAATAAAAAAAAAAGCATTTTTAGAAAAAGATCCATGTGTGTATGTATGTGTGTATGTGTATGTCTCTCTCTGGGCAGCACAACTTAAAAATGAAGAGTCAGTTAAAAACCAAAGTTGGTATTTAAGTTTAATGTCTTTTAAGGATACAACATGAAGATTTTGAAGAAAATTCCTCCACCTTAGACTACCCTTTAGGTGGAAAATTTTGATTTTCTCGAAAATGGCTCTAACAATTTTGATCAAAATGCCATATATTTCAGATATTTTTATGGTAAATTAATTTCATTTTTATTTTTTTCATTTTGATTTTCATTTCAAATTGAATTTTCTGGCTATAGCCCATGTAGTCCTATTTACTCCGGATGACTTTTGCATAACTGGTAAACCGTAAAAGATAGACCAAATCTTCCTATACAAAAATGTAGACCTTGCCAAAACACACAAATTATGCCCAAATAAATTTTCTTGTAGAGTGAACCATTTCGGAGATATTCCTTGTTATTTGTGTGAGTTTTGGAAAGCTTAAAACTTTTATCAAATGGAAAATTGTGATTCATTTTTTTATATCTTAGCCATGCAAAGAGAACGGAATCTCAAATCTCTAAAAAAGATTTTACTATTGCTCAAAGCCTACTGTATTCCCACATTCCCCTTGTACCTACAAGATTTGTATTTATCCGAAATTTCTTTTTTAAGTTAGGCTTTTCACACACATTTACATGTGTACTTTGTTCTAAAATTGCTGTTTTATCATTCATTCTTTCTTTTTTTTAATTCAGGGTGCCTCAAAGCATGCATTTCAGGTGAAATTTCTGTAGAATGTTCGGGTGAAATATAATGCTTCCTCTAGTTATCAAAGATACAGAAATTAATAAAAAAGGAATTGTGTAAGTCTTGGAACAAAACTTTCCATATATAAAAAACTGTTGAAGTTGGCGGGAAGACGGGATTGGGTAGATGTCTCCAACAGTGGTTCAAATTTTTTTTTAGTACTTGGCCGTCCGTCTAACAGATGTCAGGGACGTATAATGAACCAAAGAAACCTTACTAGCATTTCTTAATATTATTTATTGTATAGTCCTGAGACAAGAAAATATCTTTAGGAATTAACTCTTTATCGGTTAAAGAAAATTATTGTAGGCGGTGCAATGCGGTGCCAGGACCTACTACCGACATCCCATACTACTAGTAGTAGAAATATCCGACGACAGATAGCGCTGTAATACTTGCCTTCCAATATGGCAAAACGGGTAGAAGTTGACGTTTACGTCTGTGTCCGATTTACGTAATTCTGCTTTCATAGTTATTGCAAACCGAAATTATAATGACGCGTTTATGAATAAAGAAAGTGCTGTGTGTTGCGTATCAATGAATTTGAAGTGTTGTTTGTACACCAGCTGTGCAGTTTTCCAAGCTAATGAGTTCGCGAAAAATATTTTCCAGTTTAGATGATAACTTCACTTTGGAGATAAATTACTGTTATGAATAGTAAAGCATCTTAAAACAACAGACCGCTCTCCAGGATTATGGAAAATATATGGCCATTCCTTCGGTTATACTTGGGATTACTGCTGTTGAACGCGTGTGAAGGATATCCCATTGATTCTTCGCGTACATCTGGTGGTGAGTCATTCTGCTATCTTATTTCCGTATCGTAACATTTTCTTTCATTGTTCAGTTTTGGTGGGCGATACTGCACCACTAGAATATGAAATCATTCAGTGCTCTGTGGGTGAGAGGAAGATTTACCATCGGTTTTGAAAATACGTGATGTCTACAGCAGCATTCTTTTGAGAGTTCTTTTTGAAATGTAAGCAAGCAAGCATTGCGAACAGATTGCTGCTGTCATGCATCACTGAAACATCCCGCTTTGTTACAAAAACATCTCCACTTTTACAGTTAGCTTAACCTTTGTGAAATTTGACTTGGCTGCAGTGGAAGAAACCTTTAGCTGCTATGTGCATGCAAAGTGTTTACCAGCTTGTTTATCAGATATTGTGATACCCAGGAGTGTCACGTGATCCTTAACGATCACAACAATATTAATTGTTACAGGCCTACAATGTATTTATGGATAGCATATTGTCGTTACCCTATGTGGAAAATCGGATTTCGCTTTTAAACCACGTAAATATTTGTTTGTTGTTCTGTTGCTAACATTTAAAAATAAAAATAAATTTATAGACTAAACGCTTCAGTTATATTAGGTAAGTGAAGCCTTTAGTCTCTAAATTAGTTTTTATTTTAGATTCTGTTGCTTCACTGTTTAACAGCTACAGTTTTTTCATTGAATTTAAAATTTTATTTTTCGTGTTTTATTTTCATGGTTCTGGAAAACTTTCCCTGCCCCCTAGCACAGGTTTTGTTCTAAAAAGTATGCGAAAACTTGCTCCCCCCATTAGCATGTTCACAGTGATCATATTAGCATATTTGTATATGTCTTTTTTTTTTTTTTTCATTTTCATGACATAAATTGGTGTGTCTTAAGATTTCCTATTTATACAATAATTGAAAGTGAAAACATAACCCTCTATTTACAGAAAAGTGAAGGTGTTCATGTATTTCTTATGCTTATACCTCAAACTGACAGTATTTTAATCAAAACAGTACGATTGGGGGGGGGGGGGGGGAGGGGAGTAGAAAGTGAAACATATTTTTATGTACTGTTTTATGGTGGGGAGATTCCCTTACAGTCATCGCTTTGTATCGATAAAATATATCTAGAGATGCAGAGGATATTTACCCCTTTTTTGTGTTTTAAGATGTCGAACTTTTTAATCGAATGCAGTACTGCACCGTAAGTGGTTAGGAAAGTAAAAGTATTTAACGGACACTGCAAGGTAGAACTCTGTTTCACAGAAATAAATAAACATTGATTGAAAGAAGGGTGACATTTTGTCAACAACAGTGTTACTTTAGTGGATTGTTACCATTGGATTAGTGGATAGAAAGGTTTAAAGCCATGGGGTGGGTTGCAGTCACGAGTGCGTTTATGAATTATTAATGTAAGTTCAGTTGCCGGATTCAACACAAAGCCCACACAGATATTTGAAAATGTTTAGTTTCTTTCTAAATGGCGCCATGTAAAGGAAGATAAGATCTCCTTTACTGTTTTGTACAAATTGCTTAATTATTTAGTGAATTGCCTAAGCATTGAAATAAAAAGTTAATGGGAAGTAACCTTGCTTACTGAATATACCAAAGTGTGAAATGCCATTGTTAGAATAACAATACGGGTTTCATAGGGTCGTGGACTTTGCCTTTCGTGCAGTTTGACTGTAAAAAATTATCACAAGGCACATAAATTACGCTTTAGTTCTCTCGTCCAAAGATTAAAACGTGAAGGAAGACAGACATAAACATATGGAGGTTATGTTGATAAATAAAGGGGTCACGGCGTGCTGAAACTGCAGCATTCATCCCTTTAATGTAAATAAGTGTGGGGGATATGCGGCTTCCGGTGGTCCCGCTTGTAAATCCAGTTGACCCAAGTCCTTCAGGCGAGTGCATAGCAGCACTTGTGTACGCCGAGCATGACATGACGTCATCGGCTAACTCACTTTCTCAGCAGTGGCGTGCAAACTCCCTCTCAACTAGTACATTTTACAACTGATTTGCTTTTTTAAATGTACCTACTCGTACTGTTAAAATAGTTTAAGAAATAAGTAAATATGACTATGTTTCGATTAAATAGTTGATCTAGAGACACTTTTAGTTTTGCCAACCAAAATGCTGCTGTTTTAAATCGGCTGTTTGTTGGGAGGGGGGGGGGGGTTGCCACTGGTTTATTCTTCAGTTCTATACCTCCAACACACGAAGATGAAGGGAGAAAGGGAGAGTGCGTTTACAATATTAATAAATGTTGATTCGCAATAAAGGGAACGGGAACCAGAACGAGAGCGACAAGGTAAACACGGGTTCACAACTACCCGACAACGGAAACCATAACATTCCGGGAACGGGAAGCAAGACAGCATTCAATATTTTGGTTCACAACAACCCGGGAATGGTAACGACAAGATAGGGGATATTGCGCATCGGGAATTCATTTGTTTCTGACCAATTCCACTTTTTCTAGCTTGCGACTAGAGAGAGGTCTAACGGCTGTTTAATGGCATGGTCGCCTTGATTAATTTCTACAGCGAAAAGTCTAGTACGTTCCCGGTAACGAAAACGAATAGGTTAAAACTTGGCCAAGTCTTCTTTCCCGTTTCTAGGGCCCGGGAAAGCTTCCCATCGGTTGTGAACATTCCTATTTGAATAGATGTATTTTTAGTTTATCGTTCTGGTTATCGTTACCGTTGTCGTTGGTTGTGAACCAGCCTTAAAATGAACGTATTACAATGTAAGCGTACGCGTTTAACGGGAAGGTTACCAGCATCTGGGAACGGAAACGGGAGACTTTGTCGTGAGTAAATGGGGAAGCTTACCAACATCTGGGAACGGAAACGGGAGACTTTGTCGTGAGTAAATGGGGAAGCGTACCAACATCTGGGAACGGAAACGGGAGACTTTGTCGTGAGTAAATGGGGAAGCGTACCAACACCTGGGAACGGAAACGGGAGACTCGTGAGTGAGTGGGGAAGCTTACCAACATCTGGGAACGGAAACGGGAGACTGTCGTGAGTGAGTGGGGAAGCTTACCAACATCTGGGAACGGAAACGGGAGACTGTCGTGAGTGAGTGGGGAAACTTACCAACATCTGGGAACGGAAACGGGAGACTTTGTCGTGAGTAAATGGGGAAGCGTACCAACATCTGGGAACGGAAACGGGAGACTGTCGTGAGTAAATGGGGAAGCGTACCAACATCTGGGAACGGAAACGGGAGACTTTGTCGTGAGTAAATGGGGAAGCGTACCAACATCTGGGAACGGAAACGGGAGACTGTGGTGAGTGAGTGGGGAACTTACTAGAATCCGAGAACGGAAACGGGAGACTGTGGTGAGCGAGTGGGGGAACTTACTAGAATCCGAGAACGGAAACGGGAGACTGTGGTGAGCAAGTGGGGGTACTTACTAGAATCCGAGAACGGAAACGGGAGACTGTGGTGAGCGAGTGGGGAACTTACTAGAATCCGAGAACGGAAACGGGAGACTGTGGTGAGTGAGTGGGCTTTAAGGACCCATCGACAACTTGGTCATTTGGAACACTCAAGTTTTCGACACATCCATATTGTGAGTGGCTATTTTCGTGGTAGATATTGTGAACTAAAACTATTGCTAGAGCTGTCTGTAAACTTAAGCTTGGATTACCGCTCCTGGTGAATTGCGAACCAACTTTTAAACGACATTGTTGAAAGAACATTTAAATATTCTTGGTGATTAGGAACGGATATTTACAGTTGATTAAATGCTTAGTTTCTAATTCTTGGCAGGTGAAAACAAGCCACGCCGTCTTCTGGGGGATAGAAAACAAAACTAAACTCATATATCATCGTTGAACTCTCCAGTCTTCATTTTTTTGGACATTCTTAGATCTAATTGGAACGTGTTATGTAATTCGTCGACACTGTCATCCATCTGAATGGCAATCCCAGTTGTGTTTTATAAACGCTATAGTTCGTCCGAAAGTCGGCTTTGCAGTTCCTTACAAAGCGACCGTTTTATTTGTGTGCCAAACTGGAAACGCCATTTTCACTTTCACTACTACATACAGTAAGTTGGGAATGTTTGTATTCGACCCAAAATTTCAATGTCGAGATTTCACTGTATGTTTTGGGGCCACCTGAATCCAAAAAGAAAAGCATTTTTAGAAAAAAGGTCCGTATGTGTCTAGGATCAGCTTAAGTAGAAAACAAAAAGACGGTTAAAAACCAAAGTGGGTAGTTCAGTTTAATATGTTTTAAGGATGCGACACGAAGATTTTGAAGAAAATTTCTCCATCCTAAACTATGTATCTTTTACATCGACAAATGTTCAAAATTTTGATTTTCTCGAGAATGGCTCTAACGATTTTGTTTAAAATGTTTAAGATATTTTTATGACAAATGAAATGTATATTTTGAATTTTCTGGCTATAGCCCATGCAGTCCTGTTTACTCTGGATGACTTTTGCATAACTGGTAAACCGTAAGAGATAGATCAAATCTTACTTTACAAAAAATGTAGATCTCGCTAAAACACACAGTTTATGTCTAAATCAATTTTTTTTTCTAGAGTGAACCATTTCGGAGATATTCCTTGTTATTTGTGTGAGTTTTGGAGAGCTTATACCTCTGTCAAAAGGAAGATCGTTATTCATTTTTTATATGTTAACCGTGCAAATAGAAGAGAATTTGAAAGCTTTAAAGATTTGACTATCGCTCTGTATTCCCATATTCTCCTTGTACCTACAAGGGAATAAAGAATAAGATAATTTGTACAAATGTTTATCTCAACTAACACGAAGATACAGGAATGAGTTTGTAGAAATGGTTAGTACAAGAGTAGAGAAAGCCATGTGAGTGCAACACATGAAATTTTTGTACAGCAGGATTGCGTGTAAGAAGTTTTAGGCCATTGATAGAGAATTGTGGTTGGTTAACGGCTGTTGAGAGATGTTTAACAGTTGACTATCGTGGGGACTGCAGATGTTGACAGTTGACTGCAATGGTGGGTCTTCACGAGACAAGGGTTATCAGATTATTTTATAGAAATGGAGGACATGGTAAAACATGTAGGACATAGCTGGTCAATGCAAAAATAGTGGAAATTTACAATTTAAATGCTATTTATGTACAGTTGAACCGGATTTATACATATATCAAGGGGAAGAGAGAAGATTACTTATAACTCAGAGTTACTTACAACTGAGATTTTGATAATGCATTATACTAAAAAAATCTGACGTGTTGCACTCACATGACTTTCTCTACTCTTGTACTAACTATTCTTAAAAACTCTTATTCCTATATCTTCTTCATGTTAGTTGAGATAAAGATTTGTACACATTATCTTATTGTTTATTTCCTTGTAGGTAGAAGGAGAATATGGGAATACAGTAGGCTTTGAGCGAGTCAAATGTTTTAAAGCTTTGAGATTCCGTTCTCTTTGCACGTTTAACATACAAAAAAGAACAACGATGTTCCATTTCACCAAAGTTTTAATCTTTCCGAAACTCACACACATAACAAAGAATATCTCCGAGATGGTTCACTCTACAAAAAAATTTATTGGGACCTAACTTGTGTGTTTTAGGGAGATCTACATTTTTTGTACAGTAAGATTTTGTCCATCTCTTACGGTTTACGAGTTATTCAAAAGTCATCCAGAGTAAACAGGACCACATAGGGTATAGCCATAAAATTCAAAATATACATTTCATTTGTCATAAAAATATCTCAAACGTGACATTTTAATCCAAATCGTTAGAGCCATTTTCAAGAAAATCAAAATTTTCGAAAAATTTTCCATGTATAAGGGTAGTTTAGGGTGGGTCTATTTTCTTCAAAATCTTCGTGTCGCATCCTTGAAAGACATTAAACTTCGATACCAACTTTGGTTTTTAACGGACTTTTTGTTTTTGAGTTACGCTGTCCGCAGACTGACAGACACATACACACACACACGGACCTTTTTCTAAAAATGATTCTTTTTAGGTGAAATCTCGAAATCGAATTTTTGGGTGGAATACAGTACTTCCTTCTAGTTACCAGTAGAGCAAGTAAAAAGCAATACAGTGGGCCTACACGTGTAAAAGTTTACAAATAACAAAGATATGTTTGAAGAAAACATTATTTTGAAGTTGGTCCTCCTTTAAAGAAATCAGTTAATTTGACTTGTTTCACTTTTCTTGCATTAAGTGCATACATCTCATTTTGTTACCGATGACTACGTAGCGTGGCATAAACAATTCATAAGTCTGAACAATTTTGGTTTTGTGTGGATTAGGTTGATCTTACGTGTGAATTTTACTTTCTTATTTAGTGTGTAGCATTTCCTTTTTCTGTTCTCTGTGGTTGATTAAAAGCAACTGAGAACTGAAAGACAAAACCGCTGTGCAACAATAAACACCATATCGCGCCGAAAACCGCCCGCTCAGCTTGGGTCTTTGTCAATAGACATAGGGAAAATACACCGAGAACTATGCCGTATGCTCATTACAATTATGTAAAACTGAGTTGTATGTAAAACTGACATTTAATACATATAAATAAGGTTCTATTAACACTCGGGACCTGCAAATATTTACGTAAAAGTGCGAATTACGTAGAACAGGGTTACGTATAGCGCAGGTTCAACTCTATATCCATAGGCATATACTGCAAATTACATCAATCACGTTTTAGTACAATATAGGAAACAGAAAAGTTCAACATGTCCTAAAAATGATTACTATAAAAGTAAATTTAAAAATCTGATGTGTTGCATTCACATGACTTTCTGTACTCTTGTATTAATCATTCTTACAAATCCTATTGGAATTCTTCGCGTTAGTTGAGATAAACATTTGCGCAAATTACCTCAGTTTTATTATCTTGTAGGTACAAGGGGAACATGGGAATACAGTAGACTTTGGGCGAGTCAAACCTTTTAAAGCTTTGAATTCCGTTCTCTTTGAACGATTAACATACAAAAACTGAATAACGATGTTCCATTCGACAGAAGTATAAGTTCTCCAAAAACAAATAACAAGGAATATCTCCGAAATGGTTCACTCTACAGAAAAAAAAAAAAAAAATAAAAAAATAAAAAAATAAATAAATAAAAAAAAATAAAAAAGTAAAAAAAAATTCAGACAAATTTGTTCTTTAGCAAAATCTACATTTTTTGTATAGTCAGATTTGGTCTATCTCTTACAGTTTACGAGATATTCAAAAGTCATCCAGAGTAAACAGGACTTCATGGCCTATAGCTAGAAAATTCAAAGTATACATTTCATTTGTCATACAAATATCTCGCACACATTAATCAAAATCGTTAAGAGCTATTTTCAAGAGAATCAAAATTTTCAGTGTAAATGGTAGTTTAGGGTGGAGCAATTTTCTTCAAAATCTTCTTGTCGCATCCTTAAAAAACATTAAACTTAAATGCCAACTTTGGTTTTTAACCTACTTTTGGTTTTTGAGTTATGCTGTCCACAGACTGACACACACGGACCTTTTCCTAAAAATACTTTTTTTTTTATTCAGGGGATTTCAAAACGTATATTTCGGGTGAAATCTGGACATCGAATTTTTGGGTGGAATACAATACTTCCTCTACTTTACTAAACGTAGTAGAGAAAGGAAAAATACGTATGTACTTACATAGCATGGACAAGAAATTGCTATTCCCTTTGTGGTTTAGCCAGCTAGACCCTTACGTAGCTGCCTAAATCACAAATAAAGAGACAAAATCATATGAGTGCATCACATCAAGGGTTTTCGTTTTTGAGTTAAGCTGTTCGCAGATACACACATACATAGCTTTTTCTAAAAATGCTTTTGTTAGCGATCTAAAAGACGTATGTATGTATTTCTGGTGAAATTAGGGTGGGTTGCGATAAAGATAAGCAGTAGGGAAAGTAGAAAGTTAGAACATGCAATATTGATAATGTAAGTAGTGTGGATAATCACTGAGGGAGATAACTATCGAGTGAAAGAAGCTTCAAAATCAGTGAAGCAATTTCTCAAACTACTGCGAACAAACAACGATCGGATGAACACTTTCTTCTGTTCGCCTTTGCGGAACTGTGAAAGATTGCGCTGGGCATTAGGCGAATTAGCTGTCCAGTGGCGGCCTCTTATCCTAACGGGGCTCCATGCTTATATTCACGATTCACCCCGCAGCGTGTAGAACAGGGATGTCCAACGTTTGCGAAATAGGGGAGGTTAGGCTTACCTCCTTCCACTATATGCGGACTGTCTTTTTACTTTCTCTACTACTCCTCTAAGTAGAGGAAGTAATGTATTCCACCCAAAAAATCGATGTCGAGATTTCACCGGAAATATATGTTTTGAGGCCCCCTGAATCCAAAAAAAAGCATTTTTAGAAAAAGGTCTGTGTGTGTGTGTGTGTGTGTGTGTGTGTGTCGAAAAGTCGATTAAAAACCAAAGTTGGTATTTAAGTTTAATGTCTTTCAAGGATGCTATACGATTATTTTGAAGAAAATTGCTCCACCATTTTTCGAAAATTTCGATTTTGCCGAAAATGGCTCAAATTACTGATTAAAATGCCATATAAACATACTCTTATGATAAATGAAATACGAGTATATATCTTGAATTTTCTGGCTGTACCCTATGTAGTCCTATTTACTCTTTGGTAAACCGTAAGAGAGAGAGACCAAATCTTACTATATAAAAATGTAGATCTTGCTGAGTCACACAATTTACGTCCAAATAAATTTTGTGTAGAGTGAACCATTTCGGAGATATTCCTTGTTATTTGTGAGTTTTGGAAAACATACCTTCCGTCACACGCACACGCACACACACACACACACACACACACACACACACACACACACACACACACACACACACACACACACACACACACTCGCACTCCCATTCATACTATCAGCCTCTAAGGAGGATGGGGAATAATCTTAGTTAAAGAAAAATTCCCACCCTGCAGCTGGGAATTGAACCCAGGACCTCTTGCACAGCAGGCAGGTACTCTATCGACTGAGCTACGGGGCCAAACGAAAGCTTGTGCTTGAATTTCGTTCACATCGATCTGTCGTAACAGTGCAGCATTTCAGAACCAAATTGAACAGAAATTTGCCAAGTGCCTGATGGTATGTGCAGGATGCCTCTGTAAGGGAAAAAGCGGCTGAGCGCTTGCGGGCGAGTTTAGCACGAACAGAGGCAGAGAGCTCAACATTCCACAAGCAACCGTACGGAAACGTTTGAATTGCTACAAGCCGTGGTTCCCTCTGACATACTCAGACAGATGCAACATCAACACTTTTTGTGAATGGCACAGTGAACAGATGCAATCCCCACATTATCGTCCACCACATTCTGCACCTACAGTCCCACAGTTTCAAGTTTTGGCCCCTTTTTTTACTTTCTCTACTGATAAGTAGAAGGAAGTATTGTATTCCACACAAAAATTCGATGTCGAGATTTCACCGGAAGTATGTTTTGAGACCCCCTGAATAAAAAAAAAAAAAGGCATTTTTAGAAAAAGGTCCGTGTGTGTGTGTCTGTGTGTCTTTGGACAGCATTACTCAAAAACTAAAAGTCGATTAAAAACTAAAGTTGGTATTTAAGTTTAATGTCTTTCAAGGATGCGACACGAACATTTTGAAGAAAATAGCCCAACCCTAAACTACCCTTTACATGGAAAATGTTTCGAAAATTTTGATTTTCTTGAAAATGGCCCTAACGATTTTGATTAAAATGTCATATGTTTAAGATATTTGTATGGCACATGAAATGTATATTTTGAATTTTCAGGCTATTCCCTATGTAATCCTGATTACCCTGGATGACTTTTGAATATATATATATTGTAGTGGACCATTTCGGAGATATTCCATGTTATTTATGTCAGTTTCAGAAAACTTTAAACTTTGGTGAAATGGAATATCGTTATTCGTTTTTTTTATGTTAAGCGTGCAAAGAGAACGGGAGCTCAAAGCTTTAAAACATTTGATTATCTCACAAAGCCTACTGTATTCTAATACTCCCGTTGCACCTACAAGGAAATAATAAGGTAATTTGTACAAATGTTTATCTCAACTAACACGAAGAAGATATAGGAATAAGTGTTTGTAAGAATGGTTAGTACAAGAGTAGAGAAAGTCATGTGAGTGCAACACATCAGATTTTTTGAACATGAGTCGCTTCAGTTTCCTGTATCCTCTTGTACTTACAATTAAAGGTGTAGTATTGCAAACGTTTAGCTCGACTAACATGAAGTAGTTGGAATAATAAGTTTTTGTAGAACGGCGAGTAGAGGAAGTAATGTGAATGTAACATTTCAGAATGTTCTGTCGCGTGACGTAATGCTGAGTCGTCAACTTTCATTTTGTGGAGTGTTTTTTTTTTTTTTCTGTAGCCCAGGCCAGGCCAGGCCGTGGATTCTGTCGAGTACAGCGTACGTACTTGACAGTGCTTAAGGCAGAGGTGAGCACAATCCAGCTTGCATCGATTACATTACATTTGTCCGTCTCTCAGTGGCGGGGTCTGCAACATTGTCATTTGTACGCCTTAAGCCTTGCTTTCCTCCACCCAACTACAACTTTCAGATTTTTCAGTTGACGGTCACGTGATCATGAATGGGCGCATTGTTTGTTATGGAAATACTTTCCTCCGGCCGAGAACTAAACTGAATTCGTTTGTCACTAGATTTTTCAGTTCTCCACCAGAAATCTAGGCGACGAAAATTACGGTGGCAGTCGTTTTTACTTTCTCTACTAGTAAGTAGGGGAAGTATTGTATTCCACCCAAAAATTCGATGTCGAGATTTCACTGGAAATATATGTTTTGACACCCCCTGAATCCAAACAAAGCATTTTTAGAGAAAGGTCCGCGCGCGCGCGTGTGTGTGTGTCAAGTCTGCCAGTCTGTGGTCGGTCGGTGGTAAACGGTACAAACAGGGGGGACACCTCGTTCACTTCGATTTACACAGATGTACTGTGGCTACCACCCCCAAGGAGGCAGGGGTGAAATGAGGGACGGAAGGTGCCACACACATAGGGTCGCATCTAGACATGCCACAGAGACGCGCGGAAGTCCCTAACAAGGGCCCCACCAAGCAGTCATCACACCGCGGTTCTGGTGTCGCACTGAGCGTCCTCCCCCCCACTCGACGGAGGACAAGGCCGGCCAAACGTCACCTAGCGCCGAGAACAACAGTTAGCGCAATCATCCGCGCCATCTGCCCGGCACTGCCAACACTACACGTCTGAAAGATGATAAGGAAATGGAATGGAGGGAAATGATGGAAAGGAAACTGTGGTATGAAATAATGCACCCCAGCATTCGCCTAAGTGACATGGGGAAAACATGGAAAAACCCATGTCAGTGCGCGGCCACGGGGATCGAACCCACGACCTCCCGTTACCGCTTGAGCCATCCCGCTCGGTAGATAATAGAGAAAATAAAAATCCAATAATGTTGTGGTTAGTGTCTCCGTAGGAAATTCTCAGAATATTCGATGCCTTGGTGAAAACAAAACGTGAGTAGGACTTGAAATATCGCAATGTGCATATTTTGGATTGTCTCAAAATTACCTACGCCAAAGTTGCAGGCAACACTGGGCCTTTTCTGCGAGAAAGATTTTCCTTCAACAACTTCTACAGGAACATGAGTTCATAACCAAATCCAATTCCTAATTACCAGTTCAGAAATAAACCTTGTAGGGAAACTATTATTACATGCAACAGCGGCGTGCAGGCTTGGCCACGGACAGATATACAAGTTACTGCATTTTCACGAACTGGCTTATCTTACAAACTTGATAGATTTAATTTGTGCCATGTGTGGTTGAAAAACAAAACTATAATTGCTGAACTAATCCTATTATAGCTCATCGGCAGTTCCCAAGATTTCAATGTGGCCGGCATTAAGCTAAACTGCAGTGGAGATTACACCAAAAAGCAATACTGCCAACCTTCTCATTAGAGCTACTTTACTTCAGCTTCAGCTTTTAATTTTTGATACCATTAGCAATTGCGTTTTGGAAACTGCTGTCAGACACACATGGTTTTTCTTCATTGGATGAATTCTGTCCTCATCTTACTCATATTTGTTCCCAGCCTTTGAAGGGAATAAAATAATCATTTTAAGTATTACATCTAACCTCAAATATCAGGGTTAAAGTAACATGCTTTCAAACTATAATAAAGCTTGAACATCGTTACCACACAACACATGAATATACTCACATTTTGGAAATCTTGTTCTGCAATAACACTTTTGGATAAAATTACTTCCGAGCGCTAAATTCGTAATATATTTAATGCGTTACTGTGTTGCGAACACAAAAATAACAACAGTAACTATAACTGCATATAATGCTTGACCAACGATTTCCATGTACAGTAACGAAGAAATTCTGAAGATCTGTTTTTATAGGAATTGCATCCTGTCTCAGATTAATGTGCCTAACATTCGCGTACATACAGGGTGGAAGTGAAATAATCCGCCAGGCAGAAGGAGGCGAGAGAGTGGATGTCAGCTAATAAAAATCTGATGTGTTGCACTCACATGACTTTCTCTACTTTTGTACTAACCATTCTTACAAACTCTTATTCCTATACCTTCTTCGTGTTAGTTGAGATAAACATTTGTACAAATTATCTTATTATTTCCTTGTAGGTGCAGCGGGAATGTTAGAATACAGTAGGCTTTGTGCGATAGTCAAATGTTTGAGATTCTGTTGTCTTTGCACACTTGACATATAAAAAAATGAACAACGATCCATTTCACGAAAGTTCTAAGTTTTCCGAAACTCACACACATAACAAGGAATATCTCCGAAATAGTTCACCTTACAAGAAAATGTATTGAGACATAAATTGTGTATTTTAACAAGATCTACATTTTTTGTATAGTATAATTTGGTCTATCTCTAACGGTTTACCAGTTATGCAAAAGTCGTCCAGAGTAAATACGACTACAGGGGCTATAGCCAGAAAATTCAAGATATACATTTCATGTGTCATCAAAATATCTCAAGCATATGACATTTTAATCAAAATCGTTAGAGCCATTTTCAAGAAAATCAAAATTTTCGAAACATTTTCCATGTAAAGGGTAGTTTAGGGTGGGGCTATTTTCTTCAAAATCTTCGTGTCGCATCCTTGAAAGACATTAAACTTAAATACCAACTTTGGTTTTTAACCGACTTTTCGTTTTTGAGCTATGCTGTCCACAGGCTGACTGAGACACAGACACACAAACGGACCTTTTTCTAAAAATGCTCTTTTTGGATTCAGGGGGTCTCAAAACATTTATTTCCGCTGAAATCTCGACATCGAATTTTTGGGTGGAATACAATACTTCCCCTAGTTACCAGTAGAGAAAGTAAAAATTCCAATAACATGTATGTAATTAAATGCACCGTTAACTAGATAATCCGTTTAAAAGTGAGAGTGTGTGGCAACGTGGCACAACCTGTTGATCGGCTACTCAGCTTCTATCGGCGGATCAAGGAACTATTCTAATGCTCTTGAAGCCGAAATTGTGAACGCCATAATTACGGACATAATACTGCGTCACATGGCACAATTGCCATATATTGTAGCTTGAGATTGCAGTTGGTATACAGCGCTGTGATAGACCAGAGCTTATCTGTGTGTCAGGATCACGGACCCCTTCACCAGACTGCAACAAAATGCATAGCGTGCAGGTTTAAAATGTCATTGCACCTGTAATAACCAGCAGTAAAGGGGCGCGCACATTCAGTAATGGGCCACGTGAATTGTAAAGTCAACTCCCTCAAGTTATTGCTTACTTTATTGATGTTCTATGACTACGGGATGCAAGTTTGCCATTTTTGTTTGTGTTGATGTTATGAAGTGTAAAATATTGACTAGAAATCTGTGTTTTGCCTAGGAAGTGGCGTTCTTTGCTTTAATACATGTTTATTGTGGTTCCTAGAAGAATTTCAGCACGTGGAGTAGTTTTATTTTACATATATTTTGTATAGGTTTATTCCCCTGAATATTTTACGCGTTCTAAATTTCATGTGCAGATAATGACGCTTTGCAAATTGTGGCAGAGTTTCACGCGTTTCAGTTTTAGGAAGCCACTCATTCACGAACTCCTGAAATCTGCACACATAGGAGAGGAATAGAATAGAATAACCAAAGAGGTTGAATGTAAAATCTGGAAAGATTGTGTTAGTGGGAAACACCATTTCAAGAGAACTGGAACCTAAAGAAACCCGTTGTATGTTAGAAGAAGCAGATGACTTGGTCCAAATCGAGTCCTTTTCTTCTCCAGGTTCCAACATAAGTGTTTAAGATATATCTCACCAGTTGTTAATGAGACAATGCAGGAAACTTCGTTCTTGTGCTGTTTTTGATTGCTTCGTATAAGACATGGGGCGTTTATTTTCAGAAATACTACAGACAGTTACATCTTTGGCTGGCGCAGTTGGTAGAGCGCCTGCCTGCTGTGCTAGGGGTCCCGGGTTCGATTCCCGGCAGGGGGGTAGGAATTTTTCTCTAGCCAGGATTATTCCTCATCCTTCCCTGAGTCTGGAAGCATGAATAAAAGCGTGAATGTGTGTGTGAATTCAAAGTATAAAACCCCAAAGATCGAAAAACCCAACGTAAACGTTTAACACCATTGTCAATAGGCAAGGCCGCCGATATGACTTCTGCAGTTAAAGGCAGTTTCATAAATATGAAAAAAAAAAAAAAAAAAAAAAAAAAAAAAACACCTTTTAAAACAAATCATGGGCGGACCTAAGAAATCACTACACTGATAAGTATTTAAAAAACAATTTTGACCTATTTTCTTGTATGATGAAGTTTTAAATAAAAGAAAATTCAGTATTTAATACTCAATTTCTTTAATTTTTTAACGCAAGCTTCGTTCCAAAACAAGTATATCATTACACAATGCATTTCTAGCTAGTGATCGAAGTAAACACAGGCAATTATAACTTTGTTTTCCATTCTAATTTTTTGTGGCCATGTTAGCCTGTTTTCTAGGAGGTTTCGGTCACATTTCAATAGTTTATGTAATAAACAATAATGCACATCGCAGTTATTTCCTGTGTCAAAGGTACAACAGACATCAGGGAATCCCCTCACATTTAATTAGCAATTTTAGTCAACATGTTTGTATAGTAGGGTCGCTGTTTAAGTTTCCACTTGGGCGTCTGATTCTTGTGCTGCGGTAACTTGACACATTTATAAAATGCTACCACTGTTCACATGTTTCTTTAAAAAGGAAAATATAAAAGATGTAATATACTTTCACCACAGGGAAGGGCAGAATCGAAGCTAGCCTGTTCTACGGCAGATGTTTTACCATGTACAAACGTCATATATTCACACAAAAGAACGCTCAGAGCCTTTCCAGCTACTTTAGAACCATCATTTATACTTTCTCTACTACGTATAAGTAGGGGAAGTGTTGTATTCCACTCAAAAAATCGATGTCGAGATTTCACCGGAAATATATGTTTTGAGGCCCCCTAAATCCAAAATAAAGCATTTTTAGAAAAAGGTCTGCGTGTGTGCGTGCGTGTGTGTGTGTGTGTGTGTGTGTGTGTGTGTGTGTGTGTGTGTGTGTGTGTGTGTGTGTGTGTGTGTGTGTGTGTGTGTCAGTCTGTGGACAGCATAACTCAACAACGAAAAGTAGGTTAAAAACCAAAGTTGGTCTTTAAGTTTAATGTTTTTCAAGGATGCAACACGAAGATTTTGAAGAAAATTGCTCCACCCTAAACTACCTTATATATGGAGGAATTTTCCAAAATTTTGATTTTCTCAAAAATGTCTAAGAATTTTAATAAAAATACCATATGTGTATGATATTTTATGGCAAATGGAATGTATATTTTAAATTTTCTGACTATAGCCTATGTAGTCCTATTTACTCTTGATGACTTCTGAATAACTCTTGAGCCGTAAGAGATAGATCGAATCTTACTCTACAAAAAATGTAGATCTCGTTAAAACACACAATTTATGTCAAACGATCTTTTTTGTGAAGTGAACCATTTCGGAGATATTCCTTGTTAGATATTTGTCAGAATTTTGGAATACAGACCATTCTCAAATGGAAGGTCGTTATTCATTTTTTTTTATATCTTGGTCATGCAAAGAGAACGGAATTTCAGTCATGATATAGCGACCACTATCACTTAAATCCTATTGTATTCCCCTTGTACCTAGAAGAAAATTAGCAATATGATAACTTCTACCAATGTTTATCTCGGACAACTGTACAGGGTAGAGAAAGTCATGTGAGTGCAACACGTTAGATTGTTTAAAACTGTTTATTCAGGGAACCACAAAATGTGTATTTCCAGTTAAATCGATGTATCGAATTTTTGGATCTACTACGTACGTGGTACAGAAAGTAAAAAGTGGCTAGTTACAAACAAATGCCGTCCAAATGCATAAAATCAACTTTCTAATTTGCCATCGATATGCATTCCCATTCTTGTATTGTAAACCAGCCTTAAAAGGAAGTAGATATCTACAACAAACTAGCTTTTTTACGAATAATTTAGAGATTAGATAAGCAAGTATGTATAATGGGAGGAGAAAGTCGTGCGCCTGTAACACATCGATTTTTATATTTTTAAAGGCGTTATTCACAACATTTTACGTCATCGCATGACGACCACGCAAGATGACTGTTGCATACAGACTCTTGTCGGTCTGGCAGTCCTGAATGAGTCATGTGGCCTTCCTTGTATACCGCCCGCAGACTGCTTTAGGGCAATACGCCGCCGAGCCGACCTCTTTTGTTATTCTCTTCTTGCTTTCAACTTTTATCACTGCAATGCACTAATTAGTGAAAACAAGGAACAAAAGACATTCAAGGCACATAAAGGCCGTGCAACTGAGATTTATGCAATGTTTTATAATTAAATCGCTCAATATTACCTTCAAAACTGCTCTTACAACACTCAGAAAAAACAAATAAGCCGCAGCTGGTGTCGGAACTGATAAATTAAAAAATCTGAGGTGTTGCACTCTCATGGCTTTCTCTACTCTTATACTAACCATTCTTACAAACTCGTATTCCTATATTTTCTTCGTGTTAGTTGAGATAAACATTTGCAGAACCTATCTTATTGCTTATTTACTTGCAGGTACAAGGGGAATATGGAAATACAGTAGGCTTTGAGCGATAGTCAAATCTTTTAAAGCTTTGAGGTTCCGTTCTCTTTGCACGGTTAAGTTATACAAAATGAACAACGATGTTGCATTTGACGAAAGTTTTAAGTTTTACGAATCTGACATAAACAACAAGGAATATCTCCGAAATGGTTCAGTTTACAAAAAATATTTATTCGGAGATAAATTGTGTGTTTTAACGAGATCTACATTTTTTGTAGAGTAAGATTCGATCTATCTCTTACGGCTCAAGAGTTATTCAGAAGTCATCAAGAGTAAATAGGACTACATAGGCTATAGTCAGAAAATTTAAAATATACATTCCATTTGCCATAAAATATCATAAACACATGGTATTTTTATTAAAATTGTTAGATATTTTTGAGAAAATCAAAATTTTGGAAAATTCTTCCATGTATAGGGTAGTTTAGGGTGGAGCAATTTTCTTCAAAATCTTCGTGTTGCATCCTTGAAAAACATTAAACTTAAATACCAACTTTGATTTATAACCTACTTTTCGTTTTTGAGTTATGCTGTCCACAGACTGACACACACACGCACACACACACGCACGCACACACACGCGCGCGCGCGGACCTTTTTCTAAAAATGTTTTTTTTTTATTATTATTTTATTTGTTTTTTTTATTCAGGGGGTCTCAAAACATATTTCCGGTGAAATCTCGACATCGAATTTTTGGGTGGAATACAATACTTCTACTTATCAAGTTCAGTATGTTCCAAGGATGCGACACGAAGATTTTCAAGAAAATCCCACATCCAGAACTGCTGTTTACATGGAAAAGTCGAAAAATTTGATTTTCTCTGAAACAGACCTAACGATTTTGATTAAAATACCGCATGTTTAAGATATTTTAATAACAAATTAAATGCAGGTATATCTTCAAGCTTGTGGGAATAGTCTGAAGTCCTCATTCTGAATTACTTTTGCATAACTGGTAAACCGTAAGAAATAAGCAAAATCTTACCAGCCAAAGAATGTGGATGTCGTTAAAGTTCACATTTGTTAAATTTGTTTGTAGAATTATTTCCATGATATTCCTTGTTATAGGTTTGAATTTTGACGCTGGCCTACTGATCCCAAGGACGTGGGTTCAAACCCGGCCCAGACCGATGGTTCTTAAGTGTGCTTATAAACGACAGCTCCATGTCAGTAGATTTACTGGTATGTAAAAGAACTCCTGCGGGACAAAATTCCGGCACACCGGCGACGCTGATGTAATTCTGGTAGTTGATAGCGACGTTTACAAACAAAATAATAACAGTATTTATAGCCGAAGTTGTCTTCCATTTTTCTAAGGAAAAATATAGTTAATGGACTAACAATTGAAAGTATATGACTTGGCACGCTTCCAGGCTACAAAACTCGTTAGTGAGGTTCATAGCGCGAAATTATCGCCAGAAGTAATATGTAAAGTGGCGAAAGGTTGGAAAGCAAAGCAAAGGGCGCCAGATTTTTCTTAAAGTGAACTGCAGAGGTGTTGCTGGTGACTGTACTGCTAGCGCCTTAGTCATGCGGTCACTTACCTGCAAACTTGGCAACAGTGCTTGCATTCCACAAAATTAGGTCCATCGAAAACAAATGAGAATGCGAAACGTAGGCGTTGTTTAGTCACTAGTATCCGGGGGCGTCCCTGTAAGAACCCCGTGCGGGGGCGCCTCTAACTACTTTCTATGCAATCAATTTATCTTAAATATACCTGCGTGTTAAGTAACTCAAATTACTTAGTCTGATGTTACGAAAGCTTATTACTTTCTCCACTACGCATAGTAAAGTAGATGAAGTATCGTATTCCACTCAAAAATTCGATGTCGAGATTTCACCGGAAATATATGTTTTGAGGTCCCCTGAATTGAAAAAAAGGCATTTTCAGAAAAAGGTCCGCACATGCAGTTGTGTCTGTGTGTCAGTCTGTGGACAGCATAACTCAACGAAAAGTGGGTTAAAAACCAAAGTTGGTATTTAAGTTTAATGTCTTTCAAGGATGCGACACGAAGATTTTGAAGAAAATTGCTCCACCCTAAACTACTCTTTGCATGGAAAATTTTTTTCGAAAATATTAATTTTCTTGAAAATGGCTCTAACGATTTTGATTAAAATGCCATGTTTGAGATATTTTTATGACAAATGAAATGTACTTTTAATTTTCTGGCTATAGCCCATGTAGTCCCATTTACTTGCATAACTGGTAAACCGTAAGAGATAGACCAAATCTTACTATACAAAACGTAGATCTCGGTAAACCACACAATTTAAACCTTTTTTTTCTAGAGTAAAACCATTTTGGAAATACTTTCTTCAAATGCAACATCGTTGTTCATTTTTTATGTGCTAAGCGTGCAAAGAGAACGGAATTTGAAAGCTTTAAAACATTTGACTATCGCACAAAGCGTGCTGTATTCTCAGATTCACCTTGCACCTACAAGGAAATAAGCAATAAGATAATTTGTACAAATGTTTATCTCAACTATCAAGAAAGAAGATATAGGAATAAGAGTTTGTAAGAGTGGTTAGTACAAGAGTAGAGAAAGTCGTGTGAGTGCAACACATCAGATTTTTCTTTGCGTTCCCCACAAGATATGTATTGAAATTATCTCAAGTGAGTGTTTATCTTTAATAATGTTTGCACAATGGAAACTCGTGTGATTGTTACACGTTTAACTTCTTTAAGACGTTTCTCAGTTGATTGGCAAGCTATCGGAAAGTGGGCAGGAAGCTTGTAACCAGTGAGCTGTACGCTAATGGCCTTTCCCGGTACGCAGATGGCAGTGTCCTGTTACAACACAGGATGTTCCATAAGGTGAGCATTCGCTCAAGACAGAACATGTGTACGATAGTCTCAGTCCGTGTTAGTAATTCTTTCACGATTGGAAATCCCTGTCTTTCTGACGGACTTCGGGCTCTGGAATACTTAATTCCAATTCATAAATTGCTAAAGGACTTACAGGGATTTATAGAGCCTTCGTCGGGAATGTCATTGTTGCTCGACTCCACAGAGAATGCATGTAGAAACAAAAGCTAGTTACATCTTATATATTTAAACGAGCAATTCTTGCGCAACTTGGAAACGGCTCTCACGATTTCGATCAAATTTTGTATTCAGGCTGGGTTTTGCTAATTTAGCTTATATAGGTGTCATTCCTGGGGGGGGGGGGGACCCACGATTTTATGCGTAACTCACAACTACTCCAAACCTTATTTTGGCCATAATTTCTCTGTCAATGGGCCTATTTCAACAAGCAAGCTAGGGTATTAAAGGTCTCGTCAAGAGCTTTCAGAATGCTAAAGAAAGTTGACTTAGTTATAGTAGTCTGTGCGTAACAGTCACAATTAGCCAAAACCTTATATTGCCCATTTCTCTGTTATTACTTGACACACTTACAGAAATATTTAATTAAAACTTTTAGGATACTATAAGGAATAAGCTAAATAAATAAAAACACCAGGAAGACACTAGCAAACGTACTGTTGGACAGCGAGTAGAAAAAAAAACCGTGTGAATGTAATACGTTGCATTTCTATTCCAATAATGTAGAAAAATGTATGAATTGTTTGTGGAAGAGTAAGAAGAGAAATACACGTGAATGTGTTATGTTAAAGAAAAGTAAATATAGATAACCGTGTGAATGTAATACGATGCATTTCTATTTCGAACATAGATTATATTATTTGTATATTGAAGTGGGAGTAGAGAAAGAAATGAGTTTCGTAAAAGAAAAGTGAGTTGACTAAACCATGTGAATATAATAAGTTGCATTTCTATTTCAATCATAGAAAATTGTATGAATTGTTTTTGAAGGGCAAGTACAGAAGGACATGTGAATGTGTTACGCCAAAGAAAAGCGAATAGAGAAAACAGTGTGAAAGTAATAAGTTGCATTTCAAATTCGACAGTATAGAAAAGTGTGTGAATTGTTTGTACAAGAGTGAGAGGAGAAATACACGTGAATGTGTTACGTAAAAGGAAAGTGAGTTAAGAAAACCATGGAATATAATTCATTGCATTTGTATTTCAATCATATAGAAAACTATATGAATTCTATGTTGAAGACCGAGTAGAGAAGAACTTATGAATGTGTTACATAAAAGAAGAGTAAGGAAAACTATGTGAATGTAATGCGTTGCATAGTAAAATAGATAGCATGAAAGCCTTCTGTATGAAAAAAGATTTAGATTTACTTTTATTTATTTACACACACGCACGCACGCACGCACGCACACACACACACACACACACACACACACACACACACACACACACTTGGTATTTACCAAATGCTTGCAGATTTGCGTGTAATTAAAGAGTCTCAAAACTTCTGAATGACTTATAGGTAATTCTATAGATGCATACTCTGAAATTTTTGAATGGCAAAATATTCTAATGACCCTTATGTAAGAAAGTTTTGTTTTATTCTCTTTTTGTTTGTTGGAATCAAGTGCGCGATGTTTGTACCATCACTAAAGGATTATAATGTATGCAACATTTCCAGAATTTTTGTAAGACTATCGGGTGGACGTGAAAGGGGTCAGACTATGTTTGACAACCTTTTGTATGAATATCAGGGGATTTTTCATTAGCTACTAGGAATAGCCGGAGCCGTATGAAATAACAGCAATTATAATGAAAGGATTTACCATAACGTGCTGTAGATCAGTGTACAATAACTGGATAAAGGACGGAGGGAGGTGAATGAAATTATCTCGTTTTGCGAGTTTAAAAGGCTACCTAACTGTGCGACGTCGGTCATCAATGAACTCGTGAGTCACGAAGAGATGACAGGATTTGGAAATCAAGAGTCGCATCTGCTTCGACTATATCACCATTTGTGGTTATTAAATGCAGTGATAAAACAATTATATTTACTCGCTTACAACGGCATTTGAAAAGAAACCATAACCACGTGGTCGTACTTTGATCAGTGAGGCTTGATAATTTACTGCCATCTGACGTTTGAAACTAGTAGTAGGTTCACAGTACTGTAAGGTTGCAATAACTAACCTATTGTAACAAATGACAACTCCAGTTACTTTTTATTTCCCCTTAAAACTGAATACTAATTTACAACTTGTGGCCTTGCAGCTCTTAGCTGTCGTAATCTTGACACAAAACACTTCTCAGTTGTTCACAGTTTGCTCTGACATTTCTATCTACACACTCACTGGTTATGTGATGAGTTTATGAACACATCTTTGCGTATCACTAACAGATCTTGAATCATGTCAGTGACAGATTTACCACAAATTAAAACAAAACAAATCTTTAGTGAAATAGAAGATTGGAGAATCATGCTGTTTTTCAAGAAGGCAAAGTATGCACAATTCCGGAATGTAGAGGCCTTTAATAATGATAAACTGGTAAGTCCATAAGTGAAGGAAAGATAAAAGACTTAATTGCTATGCTATATTACATAGATGCAAAATATCCTCAGTTCTACAGCCAAATCTGCTCTTAACTTTGTACGGTTGTAGCCAATCATCAGTCATTTGGGATGACTTTTGCATAACTGGTAAACAATGAGAGAGAGAGAGAGAGAGAGAGAGAGAGAGAGAGAGAGAGAGAGAGAATCTTACTATACAACAAATGTACATCTCGTTAAAGCACACAATTTATGTGAAATACACTTTTTTCTGTGGAGCTAAACATTGGACATAGATGGGGAGAACTGACTCAACGAGTCACTTCCCCTACATCATAGTTTTAACCCCTTCCACTGCCTCACAGCGGTTAGCTACCAAACCACGCCTCCCGCTGTTGCCTCTACCTCAAAGAACCGGTCAGTACTTCAAATTGTGTCAGTAAGTGGAGAGGGTAAATACTCAATTACATTGCTGTCACCCCTCTTCCCCATGCCTGTTCTAGATTATCCTTTCTGTAGGCCTGGACTTTCAAATACGTATATATTTTTCACAAATAAGAAGTCATTCGTTTTTTCCCCTCTCGGTCAAGCAAAGAGAAGGGAATTTCAAAGTCATAGCATGACGACCAGGTCTTAAAGGGATTGACCATTGCTTAAGCCTCTCCCATGTTGCCATTATAATTAACAAAAATACGAAAGAAAACAAATCTCAACATGTTACTTAAAATGTAGTAGATAAGACTAATGGGCGTTTGTAAGAATAATTCATACGAGAGTGAGTCGTGAAAGTCATGGGAGTGCAACACATGTTAGATTTTTTTTGGTGTCAGGTTTATTTTGATGTGGGGGAGCTTTTGGAAATGTTATTATGGCATTCGTCAACAGTCCAGCAACAGCCCCATGATAATAGTTTTACTAGTATGCGAAAGAATTCCCGCGGGGCGGAATTCGGGCACACCGGCGGCACTGATATGACAGTGTCGTTAACAAACAAAATATTTATTTTATTTTGTCAACATTCCCTAGTTCAAGTTGGTATTTATACAACCCTCGTTTTTAATTATGCTGTTGACACACACGTGCAATTTATTGTGTCCAGGGCAGTTCAAAATACGTGTGTTCAGTTTTTGTTTTGGCGGGGAGGGAGTGAAAAACAATACATGCTCATCTAACAAAGGCCAGAGGTAGAGAAAATACAGCTGTATTACCTGGATGAAAACATTTCCAGCGGTGTTTTTTAAATGGATAGGGAGTAGGAGGAAAACTTAGTTATTTGAGTAACTGGCAAATGAGTAACGTAACAAATGCCAGTAGAGGAAGTCGTCCGACTGGTATACGTCATTTGTTTCCCCACAAGCACACAGATACTCTCGGATATTAACTCGGATAGGTAAAAAAATCTGATGTGTTGCACTCACGACTTTCTCTACTCTTGTATTAACCATTCTTACAATATCTATATCATCTTCATGTTAGTTGAGATAAACATTTGCAGAAATTATAATATTGCTTATTTCCTTGTAGGTACAAGGAGAATGTGGGAATACAGTAGGCGATAGTCAAATCTTTTAAAGCCTTCAAATTCCGTTCTCTTTGCACGGTTAACATATAAAAATTGAATAACGATGTTCCATTTGACAGAAGTATAAGTTCTCCAAAACTCACACAAATAACAAGGAATATCTCCGAAATGGTTCACCCTACAAGAAAATTTATTGAGACATAAATTGTGTATTTTAGCAAGATCTACATTTTTTGTACAGCATAATTTGGTCTATCTCTAACGATTTACCAGTTATGCAAAAGTCGTCCAGAGTAAATACGACTACATGGGCTATAGCCAGAAAATTCAAGATATGCATTTCATTTGTCACAAAAATATCTGAGACATATGGAATTTTAATCAAAATCGTTAGTCGTTTTCAAGAAAATCAAAAATTTTTGAAAATTTCTCCATGTAAAGGGTAGTTTAGGGTGAATAAGTTTTCTTCAAAACTTCGTGTCGCATCCTTGAAAGACATTAAACTTAAATACCAACTTTGGTTTTTAACCGACTTTTCGTTTTCTCGAAACTTTTTCTAAAAATGCCCATTTTGATTTCAGGGGGTCTCAGTATATATTTCCGGTGAAATCTCGACATGTAACTTTTGGGTCGAATACAATACTTCCTCTACCTTACGTAGTAGAGAAAGTAATGAGAGCTTTTGTGGCAACAACTGTTGCAATAACACCAACTATGGCCATAGCTTTACCATGGGAAGACTTTATGAACAGTTGGCGATACTAATGCAACCTAACAGCTGGAATATCACCAAATATAACCAGACCGTGCTATAATGGGGGGAAATGTCACAGTTTGGTTTTGGGGGTATTCCGATAAGCTGTTTCCTCTATGCAATGTTTGAGGGTCTTTTCCTATGAAACATGTAAATAGGTAACTATTTTTCCTCGAAATTTTGTCAAAAAATTCAATATTGAGTTCCGTTAAGGAGATGAAACAGTAGAGTAGCGTTTTGAGCAACCCTGTTCCCGGGTACATGTACGTAACAGCTTGGAAACGTTAATGTGTCTGACATCTGCTCCAAGGGTAACGCAACCAGGAGGAAGAATGTCATTTGTTGTATCACTTGATGTTAAGTTGGTAGCACGGGCTGCTTTTTGCTGCAGAGCTGTGAAAACGTTAGTCAGATGTTTTTACTCTTGTCTCTTGGCAACTAGAAATGTTCGGGATGGTGTATCATTTGTTTCCCACCTAGCGAAACAAGTCTTAATAGATGAATGCTGTGTAACAGTCATGTCAAAATAATAAGCCCATTTGCACCAGAGCGTATTTACAAGCCACCGGCAGGAGCTAAGACCTTTGCCAAGTTGAGAGAAATTGATAATGGGGTTGCTGACGTCACCTGAAATCCGCGCAAAAGGGTGTACAATGGACGTGATATACGGGAATGAGAAGCTACAGTACAAATAAACAAATAAATATAATACATAAGTAAACATACTTTCTCGACCACATTATCAGTAGTAGGTAGAGGAAGTGTTGTATTCCGTCCAAAAATGCGATACCAAGAAATACATGTTTTCAATTCCTTCGAACCCCCTCCAGCCAAAAAATATACTTAAAAAGCTTTCTTTACTCTTGTACTAACTATTCTTATAAACTCTTATTCCTCTATGTTCATGTTAATCGAGATAAATATTTGCAAAAATTATATTATTGCATATTTGCTAATATGTATGTGTAAGGGGAATATGACAATATAGTGGACTTTAAGCGATAGTCAAATCTTTTAAAGCTGGTCGCTTTATGAAAGCTTTGGAATTACGTTCTCTTTGCACGGCTAAGATATAAAAGGTGAGTAACGACCTTCCATTTCAGAAAAATAAGCATTGCAAAACTCACACAAATCACAGGGAATATCTCCGAAGTGGTTCACTGGAAGGAAAAAAAAAAGCATTTGGACATAAATTGTGTTTTAACCTTTTTGTATAGTAAGATTTGGTCTCTCTTAAGGTTTACCAATTATGCAAAAGTCATAGAGTAAACAGGACTACATAGACTATAGTCAGAAAAATTTTAAATATACATTTCATTTGCCGTTTAAATATCTTAAACATATGCCATTTTAATCAAAATCGTTAGCCATTTTTGAGAAAATAAATTTTTTCGAAAAAAGTTTTCATGTAAAGGGTAGTTTAGGGTTTAGGGATTTTCTTCAAAATCTTCGTGTCGCATCTTTGAAAGATATTAAACTTAAATACCAACTTCGGTTTTTAAACCACTTATCGTTTTTGAGTTATGCTGTTCACAGGCACACAGAAACACGCACACGTAACTTTTTCTAACAATCCTTGTTGGAAATATGCAAGCACTAACGACCCACAAAAATTAGAATATATGACGATAAATACGACCTAAATGTTTTGTGCATTTTCGAAATCTTCAAAAATTTAATACTGTTTAAATTAACATATTGAAAGCGTAGTTTAAAAATCTAGTATACTCAATAATAAATGAATAATATTAATTTTATTGTTTCATTTTCAATTTATGTAATTACTTAATCCAGAACTAACACTCAGCTCTGCACAGAATGAAATAAATGCCACATTTTGAAGGACGATGAGAAAGAAGAATTACAATAGCAGATTATATACAGCTTACCCTCCAAATTCGCGCAAACATACATTTCTAAGAAACATAATTGTAAGAAATATTACAGACAAGAATTAGGAGATGTGAAAAATCGGTTTTGGGGACGACCGCTAGCACATATGCGAAACTGGAATAGAAATATAAAAATATGAACAAAAATACGAACATTTAAGAGAAAACATGGCTATAATGGGAAAAATGACAAGGAAATGACAAAGCGTTAAGAAGACAAAATATACTATATGACCCATTAAAATTGGATAATTTTAATCACCATTGATAAAATCGCGTTTCGCTTATATTTTCCATGGAACAAACCACAAACAGGTGAAAGCATCCAGGCCCTGGTTACAAGAGACAGACAGAATCACAGAATCAAGTGTGTTCAAGTAACTGTTTGTGTCAAATAAGTAACCTTATCTTAGCAAGAATGTTTATCATTGCATATTTGAGTTCTCCCAGTTAGAACTGTCTATACAGGACTGGGCAGCTGGTGCTCACTGGGTGCAGACTGCTAACGGCTTTGCGTTAGTAACTGTTTAGCAGGTAAAAAATGAAGGTCGCTCAAGGTATCCCGCGAGTCTCTCAGGCCTGATCTATAATAAATTAATTATAATTAATAGAGGAATCGCTTTTTATACACCACGTACATACGTACTATTAATGTTATATGAAGTAATCGTTTGAGAAAATAATGAGTTTGATATTGCTTTTTTTTTTCTTCTTCTTTTCTTTTTAGCTCGGGGAACCTCAAAATATGTATTTCCTGTAAAACCTCGATAGCTAATTTTTGGGGTACAGAAGGATAATTCCATTACTTTAAACAAATTTATATCTTACATTCAACGGTCCCCTGCAAATTCGTTAAATTATAATATTTCTGTCTCGGATACAAAGTAGGTATTTTCAGATGACGTGCAAAACAGGGAATTGTGGGATAGAAGCGTTGTTCCTTCCCATAGAAGAATTACTTGGTCGTGTGAAGGAACACAACCAGAGAAATGGTTCTCCGCTGTCTGTGTCTCAGTGGAATGGTAGACGTGGATTGAATACAAGGCCATCCGGTTGTGTTGTGGTGAAGTTTGAAACCTAAGTCAGATCGTTGCCCCGTTCTTTTACCGTTACAGTGTAGAGGATCAGAGTTCATTGATTATTTGTTTGTATATTATCACCACACTTCCATGTCTGAAGTTGGACCTTTGTTGGAAACAAACACTTAAATACGAACTACCAAATACTCCTTGCAAGTTATGTCCTCCACTGTTTGACACCTGGAATGGTTCGTTTCCTTGTATCGAAAGAAAAAAATGTCAACACGCTTTAATAACAAACCGAACTAAAAAGTACAAAATAATTTTAAGTATGAAGAGTTTGTTCTATAGCGATATTAACTCCACTGATTCATTATAAAGGAAAAAATTGTAATAAGTTTAAGATAAAAAAGTTATATTAACAAAATAATGAATTTTATTGTAAAAAGCGTGAGTGCCTGTCATCAAATGTTATAAATAGTACATTGGTAGGTATTTATAAAAGTAAGCATTTGATAAAAATATCGTAAAAGGCACCCCAGGCTTTTTTAAGATAAAATAGGTGAAAATTATGCCGAAAGTTTCCGCTACATTGATAAATTTAGCTTAGCCACGTTGTTATCCTGATGATCCTGTTCAGGACATAAGGACAAAGTCATAATATTATTGTACTGTCATCGATCCTTGACACGCGTACAAATTTTCAAGGCAGTTAGACGACTCCAAGTTGGTGAAAATTACGCCGAAAGATTCCGTTACATATGTACATGTATATATACCTACAGGTGAAACTTGTAAAAGCGTGTTAATAATTCTTTTGTCCTCTGTAACTTGTGTATATTTTTAAACTAGCAGCTGTTGTGATTGTCTTGGTCCTGGGTGAACTCCGGTCCGTGATCCTTCCCCCGGGTCTCGTGTTCCTCTCAGGTCCTCTGTACGGGCATCTACGTCATCCAATATACGAGGGTCACTACAAAAGTTTTGAGATGTGAGAAAATGAAAGTCGATCCACTCGAATTGTATACAGGAGGGGATAGCACCGTCCATTGTGAGGAAACTGGTATTAGTGACTCTCCTCCAGGAATTCCAGCAGCGCAAAGATGAACAATCCGTTACACGCACGTAATCAGTCCATGCAATGGAGCTTGGAAGAGAGCATTTTCGCTCAACGATTTTCTACGTTTAAAAATGGGTTAAACCAGTGCAAAAGTGTTGAACGTTTGTCATAGGCCTTTGGGGACATTGCTCCTTCCCATGCCACAGTTTTCCGCTGGTTTCAGCAATTTAAACGGGTACGAACATCTTTGAAAAATGGGGAGAGAAGCGCGCGTCCGGCAACGACATGAACTGAGAAAAACAGCGTTGACAAAAATGCTTCACGAAAATAATTGCACAACATTTAAAGAAACGGAGGCAAAATTGCAGATTGGATCGCCAGTAGTTTTGAAAATGCTCCATAAATTCCTTCGTGTGAAGTGGGTTACATCCCGATGAGTGCCTTACAGAACAAAAACACGCCCGTGTTGAATGGTGTGAGAAAATGCTGACAAGATCCGAAGGAGAGGACTCCAGGCGGGTTTCTGAGATCCTCACAGATGGTGTAACCTGGATTTATTAGTTTGATCCGGAGACCAAGCGGCGATCACAGGTGTAATGACAATCCATCGACAAAAGTTAAGTGTCGCCTGAGTGTCCTCAAGAAAATGATGGCCTCACGATTACCGCTAATTGGTACACCATAATTTGCTTGACAAAAGTTCTTGCCAAGCTTCAAGAGCCGCAGCCACGCACAGGACTGCGAGGAATCCATCACGACAGCGCGTCCGCACACACCGTTCAGTTCCTGGAGTCTACAGAGGTCAAACTTATGATTCATCCACCTTACGGCCCCAACCTGGTCCCATGTGACCTTTTTCTGTTCCCAACGATAAAAAATTGCATGCCTGCGCGCCGCGGGTTGTTCATCCTTGCGCTACTGGAATTCCTTAAGCGGAAGAGTCACTACCTGATGCCAGTTAAATCACAATGAACGGGTCTATCTATCCTGCAGCCAATTCGAGTGGATTAACTTTAATTTTCTCACATCTCAAAACTTTTGTAGTGACTCACGTATATTTAATTACAGCATTTTTCAGGGTGCATGTAAAAAAGTGTCTTAGCGACATCAGCTGTATAATAATTGTACTATTTTCTATAAATTTAGCTTAGCAATCTTTTTTCCGATGGTCTTGGTCAGGACATTCGGGCAAAATCATGATATTGTGTTGTCATCGGTCCTTTTCAACGCAGACGACTCTAAGTAGATGAAAATTACGCCGAAAGATTCCGTTACACATACACACGCACGCACGCGCGCGCGCGCACACACGCACACGCACGCACGCGCGCGCGCGCACACACACACGCACACGCACGCACGCACACGCACACACACAAAGTGTGTAAAACATGTTACAGAAGATGGTTTTCTTCATCTGCACTTCTACAAAACTATTCTTAAAAAATTTGATGTGTTACACTCACATGCCTTTGTCCACTCTTGCACAAACTATTATTAAGCACACTTTTTGTTCTATTTACTTCATGTTAATCGAGAGAAACATTTGTAGAAGTTATCTTATTCGTAATTTTCTTGTAGGTGCAAGGGAAATACTGTAGGCTTTGAAGGTTCGTTCTGTTTATACGGCCAAGATAAAAAGGGAATAACGACCTTCCATTTGAGAAAAGTCTAAGTATTGCACAACCCGCACATATAACAAGGAATACCTCCGAAATGGTTTATCCCACACAAAAATATATTTCCGACATAAATTGTTTGTTTTAACAAGATCTACTTTTTTGTATAGTACGATTTAGTGTTTCTCTTACAGTTTAGGAGTTCTGTAAACGTCATCAAGAGTAAACAGGACTACATAGGCTATAGCCAGAAAATTCGAAATATACCTACATTTGCCACCAAAATATTGCAAACATGGCATTTTAATCAAAATCGTGAGAGCCATTTTTTTCTATGTAAAGGATTGTCTAGAGTAGAGGAATTTTCGACTTTTCGTTTTTGATTTATGCTGTTCACACACACACACACACACACACACACACACACACACACACACACGCCACACGCACACACACACACACTTGTTATTTAGGGACCTCAAAACATTTCCGGTGAAATCTCGACATCGAATTTTTGGGTGGAATACAATACTACCCCTACTTTACGTAGCAGAGAAAGTAAAAATTGACAAAGCATTGTCATATAATTACATGTAATAATCCAAAACGTCCTAGCCCCAGGAAGGTGTGAGTAGTTTTTTGTACCTTTTCGAATAATTTTCCTGTGAAACATTGATCTTAACTTGGAATGCTTTGTGTAAAAGTCTGGTAGCGTGTAACCTTATTGTTCACTCACGAGGGAGAAGAAAGTGTAGCAACAAACCGTTTCTATAGCAACCATCAAAGGAACTGACAAGTTTCGCCAGGTAGCATATCGATAATAAGCTGTGTGTATTTTTGTTTCCAGGTGCGGCAGAATGGATATACCTGAGTCCTGTGTTGGCTGTTGCCTTCCTCATGGTGGCCGTGTTGTTGGTCACAGGTTGTGTGTGTTGTCGGCAGAACAAAGGCTTCCAGGTGAGTCGCCACGTACCTAGAATGGAACATGTCTTAGAAGTTAACCCCAGATTGCACAGTGACATGAAAAAGCAGTTTCAGTTAGAGCCTTCCTCTCCTGTCTTCAGACAAGTAAAACTTCTAACGCCATTGGGCCACCTCTTCTACATGCAATCCCAGCAAATTTGATACGTCACTTCTTACTCCAAAGATATTTATACATATATTCATAAGTTTTCTTTCATATTGGTTTCGCATCGCCACAGGAATCTGAAGATCCGTGGTTTGAGTACCCGCCATGGCATTACAGCTTTAGTCTACACACCCCAGTGTTGTTGTTGTTAGCTAATGCTGGATTTCTGACAATGAAGTCATTAATCCTCTTGCTCTCCAATATTTTTCACTGATGATATTGAAGAGAGCAATAGCAGTAATAGTAACCGCTTTTTAGAGAGCACCATATTTTTATGTTTTGGCAGTCACATCGCTCTCTCACAACCCCCAGAATGTCTGGAGGACCACACCTGTCGTTGGTTTACGGGTCTCACTGACCTGACCGGGAGAATTATCAAAATAAATTCACCGACCATATCCTCTGATTACCAATCAGAGGACGTCTTACATTGTTGTTGTAGTGTTTAACGCCCGCTTTTACTACTACGGCACCGCAGGCGGTGACACTGATGATACATGAAGATGGAGCACCGGTGGAATGAGATGGCGGGGGAAACCGGAGTACCCGGAGAAAACCCGCCCTGACGCCGCTTCGTCCACCACGAATACCACATGCGGGTCCCTGGGATCGAACCCGGGCCGCCTAGGTGGTAGGCGAGCGCGCTAACCGCTCGGCCACGGCGCCGCCCGACGTCTTACATGCCATGACAGGTCAGCATGTTAGGGGTTAAGGTTTAATAGAGAAATTAGAGAAATGGAGAGGTTGGAAAAATAAAGACTCCCTAGCCCTCGAGAACCCTAATAGCATCAGGGTCGGAAGAGAACAAGAGATGACCAAGGTAAGGTCAGATAGAAAAGTTACAGTGAGGAGCAAAACACCAGTAAGTGGAAGTAATGTTCTGCTCAGCTTGGGTACCTTGTGGTCGCTATTCACATATCCCCTAGACGGAGACCCCTGAGACACCCCAGTGTCAAAGAGCAATTTTTAAGCCTAACTTGATCTTGTATTAGAAGCAGTCCTTTAGCTCAAACAAAATGGAAACTTTTGTGACTTTTGGAAGTGTTGGATCACTCCAGAATAACGGTGTTTATCACGAAGTCAATCTTTAATCAAATGATTCCCTTGAAAAACCATTTCATATTAGAGTCGAATGGGATGAAGCGAATAGGCGCTATCCAGCTAGAGGCCTAGTCTGGTACTGTGATGCCTCCAAGATGACTGAATAAGGAGCAGGAATTCTTGGAGAGGCATCAAGGTGCGGCATTAATGTCTGTCACGAGGGATGTTCCAAACATTCTCGGCCTGACCAACTAAACACAATGTTAAAAAATATGTGTTGCACTCACATGACTTTCTCTACTCTTGTACTAACCATTCTAACAAACTCTTATTCCTATATCTCCATGTTAGTTAAGATAAACATTCGTATAAATTATCTTACTGCTTATGTCCTTGTAGGTGCAAGGGAAATATTAGAATACAGAAGGCTTTGTTCGACAGTCAAATCTTTTTGACCTTTGAGATTCCGTTCTCTTTGCACGATTATCATATAAAAAATTAACAACGTTGTTGCATTTCGCTAAAGTTCTAAGTTTTCCGAAACTCACACACATAACAAGGAATATCTCCGAAATGGTTCACCCTACAAGAAAATTTATTGGGACATAAATTGTGTATTTTAGCAAGATCTACATTTTTTGTATAGTATGATTTGGTCTATCTCTAACGGTTTACCAGTTATGCAAAAGTCGTCCATAGTAAATACGACTATAGGAGCTATAGCCAGAAGATTCAAGATATACATTTCATTTGTCATCAAAATATCTCAAACATATGACATTTTAATCAAAATCGCTAGAGCCATTTTCAAGAAAATCAAAATTTTCGAAAAATCTTCCATGTAAAGGGTAGTTTAGGGTGGGGCATCCTTGAAAGACATTAAACTTAAACACCAAGTTAGGTTTTTAACCGACTTTTCGTTTTTGAGTTATGCTGTCCACAGACTGACACACACACACACACACACACACACACACACACACACACACACACACACACACACACACACACACACACACACGGACCTTTTTCTAAAAATGCTTTTTTTGGATTCAGGGGGCCTCAAAGCATATATTTCCGGCGAAATCTCGACATCGAATTTTTGGGTGGAATACAATACTTCCCCTACTTACCAGTAGAGAAAGTAAAAAAAAACACATAGCCACTTTGTCAATCAATACGGATTGTTGTAGTGTTTAACGCCCGCTTTTACTACTACGGCACCGCAGGCGGTGACACTGATGACACATGGAATGAAGATGGAGCACCGGTGGAATGAGATGGCGGGGGAAACCGGAGGACCCGGAGAAAACCCGCCCTGACGCCGCTTCGTCCACCACGAATACCACATGCGGGTCCCTGGGATCGAACCCGGGCCGCCTAGGTGGTAGGCGAGCGCGCTAACCGCTCGGCCACGGCGCCGCCAAATACGGATTAGTAACCGTTGGTAAAATGAGACTTTTCTACTTGAGCATCTATCTTCTTAGCTCCAAGTTCGTCATGTGTGTGAATCTTCGCTCCTTGAGGTTTGGGAACAAGAAGTAACCGCTGAGTCAAGTCCGGGGAATATGTTGGATGTGAAAGTGCTTGAGAACGAAGGTCGGGGCGCTAGTAGCATTAATCCCAGACTTGTGTAAGGCGCATAATCGTGATGAAAGAGAACAAGCCTGAATAGCGTCCTTCGATTGGTCCAGTACTAATGTTTTTGCCCTTATGAACCCCAGACCATGACAGCTTTCCTGCACATGGAAACATTTTCTTTTTTGCTTTCTTTGGTGCAGTTTTATCTGTTGCCATCCACCTTTGGACTGTTCGTCTTCGTCTCTGGCGTCTGCTGCACTGAAATATCGAGGAAGCTGAATTGCGTTTACTTAAGGAACGTTCATTCAAATGCGTAGTTGGGTAGGGTTACCATATTGTTTTATGGAAATGTAGGGCACAGTGGTAAAAAATCTGATGTGTTGCACTCACATGACTTTCTCTACTTTTGTACTAACCATTCTTACAAACTCTTATTCCTATATCTTCTTCGTGTTAGTTAAGATAAACATTTGTACAAATTATCTTATTGCTAATTTCCTTGTAGGTGCAAGGGGAATGTTAGAATACAGTAGACTTTGTGCGATAGTCAAATGTTTAAAAGCCTTGAGATTCCGTTCTCTTTGCACACGTAACATATAAAAAAATGAACAACGATGACCCATTTCACGAAAGTTCTAAGTTTTCCGAAACTCACACACATAACAAGGAATATCTCCGAAATGGTTCACCCTACAAGAAAATTTATTGAGACATAAATTGTGTATTTTAGCAAGATCTACATTTTTTGTATAGTATAATTGGTCTATCTCTAACGGTTTACGTTATGCAAAAGTCGTCCAGAGTAAATACGACTACAGGGGCTATAGCCAGAAAATTCAAGATATACATTTCATTTGTCATCAAAATATCTCAAACATATGACATTTTATTAAAAATCGTTTGAGCCATTTTCAAGAAAATCAAAATTTTCGAAAATTTTTCCATGTAAAGGGTAGTTTAGGGTGAGGCTATTTTCTTCAAAATCTTCGTGTCGCATCCTTGAAAGACATTAAACTTTTTTTTTTTTTATTTGCCTTTATTATCGATCAGCGCTGCAGCGCTATACAGATAAGTGAGAATTACAGGGAAATAACTGAATACAAAAACACAAAAAACTTACTACATAAGAACGTGAGTCTGAACAAGAATGAGGTCGACCTCTATAGGCCCCTCAGGGACAAGCACATGGTGAGAATGGTGTATATCTCAATCCTCTTCTGCGGTGTCTGACTGGTTGTCAGGTGGTAGCAGCAGA
The DNA here is from genome assembly GCA_030765045.1 of Tenodera sinensis. NCBI lineage: Eukaryota > Metazoa > Arthropoda > Insecta > Mantodea > Mantidae > Tenodera > Tenodera sinensis. The sequence goes on along the minus strand of CM060964.1, from coordinate 355,663,007 downwards.
TCTTGCGGCAGACGACTGCGGATGCGGTTTGGAGGCTGCGACCTATGGCCCAAGGAGAAGAAAACCGCACCTGGGACCTGGTGAAGACGACCATAGAAGCGATGAGCCTGATGGTGGATGAAGTCCACTATGGAGGAAATTCCTAGTTCACGGTGTAGCTGAGTGTTGCGAACAAACCAGGGAGCGTGAAGAACGAGGCGTAAAACTTTATTCTGAAAGGACTGCATGGCTGCAATTTTACTAGAAGCTGCGCCACCCCACACAGGGCAAGCATACGTGAGGAGAGGACGAAGTAAAGAGGTGTAAAGTAAAAGCACTGTAGCACTTTTCAGAGAAGATTTACGGTTAATCAGAGGATAAAGCTTGGAGAGTCGGGAATAAGCCAAGTTGAGTTTGCTGTTGATATGAGCCTTCCAAGTAAGTCGGCGGTCAAACAGTACTCCCAGATATCTTACTGTTTCGTCCTTGCGCTTCCAAGGTATGTGGATGTTATCTATCAAAACAGGTGCAGGAGACGCGGGCCGGCGGAGACTGAAAAGCATCATTTCACATTTGCTGTGGTTGAGGGCGATGCGCCATGATTTTAGCCATAGAGATAAAGAATCCAGGGCAGTTTGAAGATGATTGCCAGCTGTGTGAATATCCTCGTGGGAGGTAAACAAAGCGGTGTCGTCGGCGTACATGGACACATTGATAGACTGCAGGGGAGGAAGGTCTGAAATGTAGATGTTGAAGAGGGTAGGTCCTAAGACGGAACCTTGAGGAACACCAGCGAGGACGGGCCGAGAGGAGGAACGGTCTGAACCTAAAGTGACGGAGAAAGTGCGATCCAGTAGGAAACTGTGAATTAATTGATACAGGTAATCAGGAAGACCAATATTACGAATTTTAAAGAGTAGACCACGGTGCCAGACTTTGTCAAAAGCTTGACTGAAATCTAAGAAAGCAGCTAAGCAATGCTGTTTCCTTTCGAAGGCTTGAGCGATGTGTTCAGTTACGCGGAGAAGCTGGTGCACCGGAGAATGCCTTTGGCGAAAGCCAAATTGAAAGGGTGGTATTACTGAGGAGGCGGATAAAAATTTGTAAATGCGGATATTAACAAGCTTTTCAAAAATTTTGGACAGGGCCGGTAGAAGACTTATTGGGCGATAACTGGAAGGCTGATGTGCAGGTTTTCCGGGCTTGTGCAGAACTATAACATTTGCATGTTTCCAGCAGGTAGGAAAATAACCTAAGCGGAGTAGAGCATTGAAGAGAGAGGCAAGAAAGGCGTGGGCTTTGCGAGAAAGATTTTGAAGAGCAATATTGGGAATACGGTCATGACCAGGAGCCTTTTTGGATACCAGTATGTGCAATAGGTGGCGAACCTCGCTCGGTGAAGTAAACTTGATGGGCACGGGAACACTCGGAGGAAAAAGAGGCTGGTCCTCTATGGCGGAGTTATGAACAGCATCAGCGACTGGGATGGGTGTAAAGGCTGTCTCAAAGTAGTCAGCAAATAGCTCGCACTTTTCGCTGTCACTGGAGTAGTGCCGACCTGCAGAACGAAGAGGTGGTATCAGAGGTGATTCCCGTAGAATGCGGCGGGTTTCCTTCCAGAGACTGCTATCTAGTGGGGAAATATTGGAAAGATGGCGCTGATACGAAGAATAGCGGTACTCATCCAGCGCTCGCTTAACGTACCGCGTCAACTGGTTTAATCTATGACGCTGATGAGGTTGACGGTGCAGTTGCCAGCAACGACGGATTCGATGCTTCTCTCTCAGTAGCTGAACAATCGTCTGAGGCAGTGTTTCATGAGATGGTGGATGGTGGCCGGCACGCCGGGGAACAGTGGTAGCCGATCGAACAGACGCAATCACAGTATTGGTGAAATGAGTTATAGCCACGTCAACATCTTTCTTCTGTGTCAAAGGAAGGTGCGGGTAGAGCTGCTGGTCGAGATGATGCCGAAACTGGTCCCAGTCTACGTGCCCCTGTATCAAGGGAGGAACGTAGGTAGTGTAGGTTCTGTCCACTTGAAAGGTTGCAAGAACGGGACAATGATCGGAGTCCATTTCAGGCAGAACGTGCAGGAGGAGGGGTTGCGGAAAGTTCTGTATTAGAGCGACATCAAGAATATCTGGTTGGAGTCTGACGTTATTAGAGTAAAAGGTAGGTGTGTCAGGGGCAACGACGTGGAAACCAATGGCATCAGCAGCTCGCTGAAGACGACGACCGTTAGGTGTGCTCACTCGGCAGCCCCAGAGGACATTTTTGCTGTTGAGGTCTCCTAGAAGAATCGTAGGGGCAGTGGTAGAAAATAAAATCCGTAAATCCTGAATATCCAGTGTGGTAGAGGGTGGTTTGTAGGCTGCCAAAACGGTGAGCAGTTGGCCATTAGCAGTGGCGATTCGGATGGCGCAGGCTTCGAAGCTACGAAGTCGTGGCAGAAAGAGAGGGCGGTGCTTGATACGGCTTTTAATTATAATGGCAACTCCTCCGGATGCCACGGCAGCGTCACGATCCTCCCGGTAAATTCTATAGCCAGGAATAGTAAACTTCTCAGGAGGGGTTAGGTGTGTTTCAGAAACACAAGCAACGTCGACGTCGTGCCGAGAAAGAAACGTAAGGAAACTTTGGCGTTTGGATTTGAGTCCGTTAGCATTCCAATTTAGGAAGGTGAGAGTAGAGAAGACCGGGGTTAAGTCAAGGGGCGTGGTTGAAAAGGTCTGCTATGAACTTGGAAAACAAGGAGCGTAAGTGTGGAAGATAGGAATGCAAAAGGGAGAGGAAGGAGTTGAAAAGGGATGAGATGAGAGAATCCGAAGCAGAAGTCGAGGAACACCTGGGTGGTGTATCTTTGGCAGATGACTGTTGAGGTCTAGAAAACCATTGTGGCGTAGAAGAGGAGGTGGAAGCTTGACCAGGCATGGCCGGGAAATGACGGTCATTGACGGGTGGGGGCGGTGGCGGTTCACGCTCTAGCGGAATGGTAGTGTTAACAGAATCATTACGGAGCTGTTTGTGTTTGAGACGGAGATAATAAGAACATCCTTTATAGTTTGCCGCATGGGTTTCCCCACAGTTTACACAGCAAGGAGGTGCCTGACGAGCTTTAGTACAGGTAGAAAAGTGATGGTTGCCGGGGCACTTAACACAACGTGCAGGAAGATGGCAGAAATTCTTGGTATGCCCGTAACGTTGGCAGTTGGTGCACTGAGGGATGGTAGGAGATTTACGGCGATACTCAACGGAAACAACAGCATGCTGAATATGCTTCAACTCGAAGATACGTTTGGCATCCTCAGAATGGTCCAATTCGATTGCACAAAGGGGCATCGGTTGTTTATTGCGAAAGAAGAGACGAACCACTTTGTTGACAGGCAACTTTTCCGTTTGGAGTTCGTGTAGAACCTCTTCGTCCGTTAAAGAGTAGGGAACCCCGCGTATGACAACTTCAAGTTTCTGTGAATGTGGATCTTGGAATGTGTGAAATGGTAGCTGTTCTTGCTCAAAAAACTTGGTGACCGAGCGGTAGTCAGCAATGGTGGTGGTACTGATCTTTAACACAGATCCACGTTGGTGAGTTGTGAAATCAGAAGAGGCATGAGATCGTAGGTCCGCTAAAACTTGCTGGTAATTGCTGACGTCGTGCAGGAAAATGGGTGGAATTTTTATGCTGGATGCGTCGGTGGATGCAGTTTGTGGTTCGGAGTCCTCCATGGTTTCCAAAACGGCGAATCTGTTATGCACAGAGGGTAAATCTACCATGTATTTCTGGGGAAGAGAAGAAGAAGCGGCAGTTTTTCGCTTATTGGGTATACAGAAGGCACCTTCGGATGGAAACTGCGAAGTGGCGTAGTTGCGTTTGGTTGCTCCAGTCGTGGTGGCGAACTGCGATGACGGCATGTTGGAACAAGCCTCAGGTACAGAAAAAGCAGAAGCAGTAGAAGAATATGTTTGGCAGTTTCTCATTGAAGGTTGTTGAAGTGAGGGATGAGTTAACGTTGGTACAGATAATGGCTCAGTGTCATAAGCAATGTTTAAAGAGGAACGTACTAAGTAGCCAGTTCCATCTGTTTCTAGTTCCATGTGGAAAGAAATTTTAATATCTCACGAGAAACTCGCTAACACAGCACTGTAAGCCAGCAAACAGCTGAAACGCACAGGTGAATGACCTACGCAAATCACTAAGATACAACACGATTAACACGCGCAACGACTCCGATACACGTCCGTCTCAGATGACAGCTGCGAGAGCACTGCATTAAGCTTAAATACCAACTTTGGTTTTTAACCGACTTTTCGTTTTTGAGTTATACTGTCGTAAAATATCTTACACATATGCTACTGTAATCAAAATCGTTAGTCATTTCTGAGAAATTCAAAGCTTCGAAATATTTTCCATGTAAAGGTTAGTTTAGGGTGGATGAATTTTCTTCAGAATACTCCGCTGCATCCTTGAAAGATATTAAATTTTAATACAAACCGACTTTTCGTTTTGGAGCTATACTGTTCACAGATAGACACACACGCACGCACACACACACACACACACACACACACACACACACACACACACACACACACACACACACACACACACACACACGTCCTTTCCTCTATTTTTTTTTTATTTATTTTTTTTTTTTTATTCAGGAGGCCTCAAAACATATTTCCGGTGAAATGTCGACATCGAAATTTGTATTGTATTTGTATTGTATCTTCGGTTTAGGGTGGGACTATTTTCTTCAAAATCTTCGTGTCGCATCCTTGAAAGACATTAAATTTAAATATCAATTTTAGTTTTTAACCGACTTTTCGTTTTTGAGTTATGCTGTCTACAGACTGACAGACACGCGCGCGCACACACACAGACCTTTTTTTACAAATGCTTTTATTATTATTATTATTATTATTATTATTATTATTATTATTATTATTATTATTATTATTATTATTATTATTATTATTATTATTATTATTATTATTATTATTATTATTATTATTATTATTATTATTATTATTATTATTATAATTATTATTATTATTATTATAATTATTATTATTATTATTATTATTATTATTATTATTATTATTATTATTATTATTATTATTATTATTATTATTATTATTATTATTATAATTATTATTATTATTATTATTCAGAGGGTCTCAAAACATATATTTCCGGTGAAATCTCGACATCGAATTTTTGGGTGTAATACAATACCTACTACTTCCTACTCATCAGTATATAAAGTAAAATGCAGATCTTGCTAAAGCACACAAAGGCCCAAAACATATTGTTTCGACAAATGAAACATCGTTATTCATTTTTATATGGTAGCCGTGCAAAGAAAATGGAATTTGAAGGCTTTAAAAGATGTCACTATCGCTCAAAGCCTACTGTATTCCCATATGCACCTTGTACCTACAAGGAAATAAGCAATAAGATAACTTGTACAAATGTTTATCTCAACTAACACGAAGAAGATATAGGAATAAGAGTTTGTCAGAATGGTCAGTACAAGAGTAGAGAGTCATATGAGTGCAACACATCAGGTTTTTCTAAAAATGCTTTCTTTGAATTCAGAGTGTCTCAAAACATGCATTTCCAGTGAAATTTCGTATCGAGTTTTTGACTGGATTGCGACACTGGATACTTACTATACGTAGTAGAGAAATTAACAAGTATAAGAAAGGTGTAAGTAAATTATGATGCTTAGAGAAACTTCTATGCATGTAGCTTAAACGTTTTTGGTCATATATTCCTCGTGCCTCCGGTATATTACAAACTCCTTGGATGATGTGCTGCAATCCTTTGTTTTACTTTATGATCAAAAGCCTTGGAAACCATTATAAACAAGAAAAATTATTAGTAACTACATTTAAAAATTTTCCAGTTTTTTTGTGTGCATATAATAATAATGGGAAGGAAAAGCATTCGTCACACCGAAGAGGCAAAACAAAAGAGTAAGCTGATGAAGAAACGCCGTGCAAGGGAAAAAAAGCGTTTGGAAATTATTAAACGGTTAAATAGTCAAAAATCATCTGTGATTGTGCTGTATCCTCCCCCTGGCTACCGCCGGGGTTTTGTGAGAAGAATCGAAGACTGTGATCCGAGACGTCAAAGACCAAGGATGGAATTATGGCAATTGGGCAATAATCGCAATTCAGGTGTACAGAAAAACAGAAAAGAACGAATATCATGGGTGCCAGAACGTTGTCTTAATTGTGGCCTATTGCACCCACTGGAGAAGACCAGGCTAGGTACACACGAGAGATGGTGCAATAGAATTGCTGAATTCATCTTGGAATGGTACCTACACCAATAACATCTTACTAAACGGGTACTAAGATTTGACGGAGGATCAGAGGGAGGTATTTATGTGTTGTATCTTTGAACTATCTACCACTTTGCATTATTAATAGCGATTGCATGAATATTGAATGTTGGAAGATTTAGTACTATTAATACTTCACAAGCTAACTATTCAGTCCCATATATGTCAATCAAAGTAACGTTAGCCAGTACAGGGTAGAGGTATAATAATATGAAGTGTTTAAGGAGTTGTTTAAATACAAGATGTCCCCACGACAGAGATTAACTTAGGCTAATGGAAAACAAAACTGCATCTAACCTAACCTCCCTTGAACCAGAAACCTAAACAGACATAAACATTAATTTCTAGGAATTACTTTGGTGTAACCACTGGCTTATAACCGACCTAAGCTTATATAAAAAAATGAAACCGAACCTAACCTAACCTCCCGTCAATCAGAAACCAATAATCATAGCATAGTTAAGGAACGCACGCACGCAAGCGTGGCGTTGTGGTAGTTTTAGATTTTGGCCACACTGCCAGGTGTTGGCAGCACTGCGGAATGAAGTATATGCCTAAGTATTGGGAGTGCGAGTGATTGACATATACGGGAGTATATCCTTGATTCATTTTGAGAAAGTGATTTTGTAGGTATGAAGATGAAGCTAGACAGATATAATATTTACACATAACAGTATGGTTAGAGATTAAAACAATAGAAAAGCTAGACTGCAACAATTCACTTGCAGAAGACATACTTATGTCCGTTTATTTATTTTTATTGTCATCCTCACTTTAAAACTTTGGTACCCATCTTCAAAGGCAAAGGTAACAGCAGTTAAGAATCGGTATTTCATGTGACTTTGTTGATCTGTTTCTTCTGTTGTTGCTTGTCTAAGATATTATAGTCAGTATAACAGGATATTAACGGTTGATGATTACTTACTAACACACATAATGGAGGAAATGTTATAAATGTGCGAAATAAAACGTATTCCTAAAATTTAAACAAAACTTCCATACTTAATATAGTACATTTAAGGATACCCATCTGTGAAAAAAGGCTAAAAATTTCCAAAATTTCCAAAAAAGGAATTTTGTTTTATCAAATAGTATAAATCGTCTGCTTTATTTTGATATGCTTTTTACAGCCTTACGGCCTTTTTATCTATGTCACGTGGCCGCCTAACTGATAGCCTGTAAGTGGTCATGTCCATTTAAATCCATACAGTTCCATTATTCTTGCTATGACTTCAAACTTAGTTTTTCCACGTTTTTATTTTTAGCACTGTTTGCTCTTTAAAATGCTCCACACGATGCAATTTTCAGTACTTATGCATGAAATTTGGTGTACCTGCTTAGAAATAACATTAAAAGAAAGGATGAGATAATTTTCTCATAAAGTGAATAACTGCTGAGTAATTAAATATTAAAGTTTACATTTCAAAATTTAAATGAAAAAATAATGAATTTCAACTTTAAAATTTATTTTTATCCAAACTAATAACAAGGTTAAGAAATTATCTCATCAATTTGCTAGCATTCTATTACAGGACATAACTGAAAATTATTAAGTTTTTCAAACCAAAATTGCATCATGGGGAACCATTTATATAAATATTAAGAAATATAATAAAATATTAATATGTTTACAACTAATCTGCCTAAATGCATGAAATTTAGCACAGTTACTCCTCCCTATACAGTGATTGTTGTGTTAAAATTTCAAATCAATCAATGAAAACTGTAGATTTTCAAAATTTCACAGATGGGTATCCTTAGATAGTGTTGGCAATTTACTTTAGCAGCTGGTGACCGATTAAAACACGCTTAGTATGTACTACTAACATCGTAGGTAATGATGGTTTGTGATGTCACTATTGGGGCAAAGGCCTTCGGTAATGGAGCTGAGACTATAGCACTATAACATAGCCCCAAACCCCTCACGTGACCCTCCGATATGCCGCAAGTTCGTCCCGCAGGACTTTTCTTACACGGCAGCATAGCTACTGACATGAGGCACACTTAAAAACAATCGGTCTGTGTCAGGTTTGAACCCGGGACTTCGCCATCAGTGGGCCACACCTAACCAACGTGTTGCATATTTGGTGACGTGCGGAAGAAGGGCAGTTTCAATTCGCCCTGTTTCAGCTAAAAGTGTTTTACTTTCTCAGCTATTTGTCTATAATATGTAGGTAGAGGATGTATTGCACTTGATACCGAGATTTCACGTTTTCATACCCTCAATCCAAGTAAAAACGAAGTTTTAGAAAAAGATACGTGTATGTTTCTGTCTGTGAGTAGCACAAATAGAAACCGAAAAGTCGGTTAAGCAAATCTTTCCAAGGATGCAACACGAACATCATCAACAATATCTGCACATCCCAATATGTCCTTTACATGGAACACTGTTTTATTATTATTATTATTATTATTATTATTATTATTATTATTATTATTATTATTATTATTATTATTATTATTATTATTATTATTATTATTATTTTTTTTTTTTTTTTTTTTTTTTTTTTTTTTTCCCTCAGAGGGTTGCCAATCCGTACGATAATTATGGGGGCATACGATAATTTTAATGTTTGTACACATGGTTGATAACCCGTACGATAATTATGGGTGTGTACTATAATTTGAATGTGTTTGATACCGGAGAAATATCATTTTCACTGGTTTGTCACACCAGCGAAATGAAACTAATTACAAATGCCCTCATGGCCTGTCTCCACCCCTCTAAGGCCACCATTTCATATCGTACTAATCCTTCTACCCTTTATCCCCTTTTTGCCAGTGTGCCCAGATCTGGTAATCTCAATGAAGAAGGCGCTATTCCGAAGATTGATGATCAATGGAGAAAACTCTAAATAAGTGATATTCCGTGTGAAATAAAGAACATGCCTGAACCTGACAGGCTTTGAAGTGCTGCTAAACACATGCCACCTCGGTGGAAATAGTGATTTCAAAGAACTAGCAGCCCTTGGATTATCAGTGATTTCATTTCCCCACAGAAAAACTTCTTGTGAAAGAGTTTTTTCTAAACTGAGCTTAATAAAACCTAAAGTTAGAAGCAGATTGGCACTATATACGGTAAATGAACTTATTCTGTCGCCTTAGTTTTGAAATAATGCGGTAGATCCGAAAATCTCCAAGTCACCGAGAAGATGTTAAGGTTTATCTCAACAACAAATTTGTGCAATGCTGCAACGGTTGAGGGAGATGAACTTTCAGATGAATAGTGCGAGAAACATAAGTGCTAAAGTTGCAATAGTGGTTGAGGTCATCAATCTTGTAAGTGAATATCATAAACATCATTACTATTACATTTTCATAAGTGTTATGCTGATATTTTTATTGTTGTAGCATTTGGTTTAAGATGTACGATAATTTTGAATCCAAGTCTATACTTTTGAGTGGCTGGTACGATAATTTTACTTTTAAATGTTGGCAACCCTGTTTCCTTAGAATAGCTCTCACGATTTCTAGTTTCTCTGCTACATACATAGTGGGTAGAGGGGAATTGCATTTTCCATCCAAAAATTTGATACCGAGATTTCACTGAAAATTCACGATTTGAGGCCCCTTGAAATATACATTTTGACAAAGGTCCGTGCGGTATGTGTGTGTGTACGAACAGCATAAACCTAAAGTGAAAATTCGATTAAATACTAAACTTTCTATTTAAGTTGAGCATCTTCCAAGGATGCAACACACAGATTTTCAAGAAAATCCACCCATCCCAAAAGTACTCTTTATATGGATGTTTCACATCTCGAAAACGGCTCAAATGATTTTGATAAAGTATCAAACTTTAAGAGATGTTCACGTGAAATAAATTTTAGGCACACCTTGAATTTTTTCGGAATGTACTCAGCAGTCCTTTTCAGTTTTGCTGAATTTTGCATAATTGGTAAACCGAAAGAGGTGAAAGTCTTACTACAGAAAAATAAAGCTCTTGTTAAAACTTACATTTTGTATAGGTTTTTATTTTGAGGGGGGGGGGGATGAACCATTTTCGAATGGGAATTGTTATTCGTTTTCCTTTTAAGTCCTGGAACAAGCAAACAGGGTAGAGTTTCAAATCCATCACATCGCAAGTTAGTGTTACTCTCTGGATTTTCTGATTATCACATTAAATCATTTCTATCTATCTAACTTTAGTGTTTGTTTTCATGCTTGGTAAAGCTTGTAACTACCTAGTCGTGAATATTGTGGCTTATACTGGGTTTCTAAGTCGTCTAACATACACAACATGGATTCCACCATCCAACGAGCTCAGTGCTTCTAACATGAGTCACCAATTAGTTATGCTCAAGCATTAAGAGTATGCTGTATCTTAGAAAGGAAAACGCCATTGTGATTGGCTCAGCCGATTCTGTTCCCACCATTAAATTTGTACAACATTTCAAACAAAAGACTCTGTAAATTAATTGTTCTTCCACAAAATAGCCGTATGTAGGATAAGGTTGGAAAGGTTGGAATGAGACTAAAAAATTCAATGGCATAGCTGGGATTTGAACCATGGATCTTCCGGTCTCCGGTCTACGTGCTTATACGACACTTGCATTTTTCCCGGTAAACTACAATGAGATCTCAAATTTGTCCTACACATGGCTAATTATGTGGAGGAACAATTAAATGTCCATTGATTGCCTTATAATAGGTTAAACTAGAAGCCCGGGGCTTATCTATGTACTTACAAAATTGTAAGTCGCCATTATGGTATGTTATCTCACGTGCATTGAGATCTCCTTGAGGTATACCGGGACAATTCGAGTGAGATGGAGAATTTGATGTCATCTCAGTACGTTGCCAGTGATTAGAGCAACCGGGCGGAGACCGAATGAACCGTGGTTCAAATCCCGGCTATGGCATTGAACTGTTCAGTCTCATTACACCCTTTCCGAAAGATTGTTTATTAGAAACAGGGATTTGTGTGTGTGTGTGTGTGTGTGTGTGTGTGTGTGAGAGAGAGAGAGAGAGAGAGAGAGAGAGAGAGAGAGAGAGAGAGAGAGAGAGAGAGAGAGAACAACATAACCTAAAAGTCTGATGAGTTGCACTCACATGACTTTCTCTACTCTTGTACTAACCATTCTAACAAACTCTTATTCTTATATCTCCATGTTAGTTAAGATAAACATTCGTACAAATTATCTTACTGCTTATGTCCTTGTAGGTGCAAGGGGAATATTAGAATACAGAAGGCTTTGTGCGACAGTCAAATCTTTTTGACCTTTGAGATTCCGTTCTCTTTGCACGATTAACATATAAAAAAATGAACAACGTTGTTGCAATTCGCTAAAGTTCTAAGTTTTCCGAAACTCACACACATAACAAGGAATATCTCCGAAATGGTTCACCCTACAAGAAAATTTATTGAGACATAAATTGTGTATTTTAGCAAGATCTACATTTTTTGTATAGTATAATTTGGTCTATCTCTAACGGTTTACCAGTTATGCAAAAGTCGTCCAGAGTAAATACTACAGGGGCTATAGCCAGAAAATTCAAGATATACATTTCATTTATCATCAAAGTATCTCAAACATATGACATTTTAATCAAAATCGTTGGAGCCATTTTCAAGAAAATCAAAATTTTCGAAAAATCTTCCATGTAAAGGGTAGAGTAGGGTGGGGCTATTTTCTTCAAAATCTTCGTGTCGCATCCTTGATAGACATTAAACTTAAATACCAAGTTTGGCTTTTAACTGACTTTTCGTTTTTGAGTTATGCTGTCCACAGACACACAGACACACACACGGACCTTTTTCTAAAAAATGCCTTTTTTTATTCAGGGGGCCTCAAAACATATATTTCTGGTGAAATCTCGACATCGAATTTTTGGGTGGAATACAATACTTCCCCTGCTTACCAGTAGAGAAAGTAAAAATGTAGGACATTATCGGTCAAACCAAAAATTTGCAAAAGTAATGTAAAATTATAATTTGAATGTTGTGTATACATTTACATTAATTAAAAGCCAGCGAAATAGCCCATGAAGAGCCAAGGCTTGCCGCTTAGCCGCTGCGTCTCCCACCTCTGCCCATTACAGGCGTCATTGGCAGGGTACAGTACTGAAGGGTGGTACGTGGTCTGCGTCCCGAGCCCTCCCGGCCAGTTAAACGGCCTTCTCGACCTGGGGCCGCTTCTTCTCCATCACCTAACGAGGCTGAGTGCACCCCGTGCACCCTCCCTGTCACTGCTTGTTTCTGAAAATTTGGAATATTAGAGACTTTTCAAAAGTCCCCCCTGGACCTCGGACAAATGGTTAAAATGTAAGACATGTCCGGGAATTTCCGGAAGTCTCGTAACCCAATTGTTGGGTCATTATTGACAAATGATGCACCTATCGAGCGGAAAGCTTTCTCACATTCAGAGTTTTGTGTTCAAGTGTGAACACGGCCTCTGTATGTCTTTGCAATGTCAGCCAACTCGGGTACTTCGAATCGGCAATGGTTGTTATAATCTGCTCACTGTCACGTCGGTCGTGGCGGATTTTGGGATGCCCTGAATGCTCAGCTTAAATAGATGTGGACCATGTTTAAATCTAGCGTTTCACTTGTTAACCATAAAAAACGAAGTGGAAGAATACAACTCCTTTTGTATTTCTGTTGGGTTTAAACCCTTCAAACGACTCGTATTTCAGCTGTGTCCATTTGCAGAAAATGTTAACAGCAGTTTGTTTACACGATCGTGAAAAACAAATGACGGCACTTGCGCATCTGAAGGATGCACTCCCATATGCAGTTGAAACTGGTACCTGGTGCCAAGCACTTGCAACCTGCTAGACCAAATCTAAGGAATGTGCTGGATGCCAGAACATAAAGGAATTGAGTCGAAGCCAGTGAAAACACACATTCCCTTTGAATGGAGGATATGTGGGAATCTCGAGTAGACCTGAATCAGTTTAGGAATTTCCCCCAGGGGGAACGTTTGAGATTTGAAGAGGATGATTTCTCTGGGATTTTTAACCTGAGTATTTTGAAGGGATGGAACCTAGCATCTTGGTTACCTTTATTGGTGGCATGGACTTGAATATATTCCTTAGTTTTAGGGTACACATGACTGAATTTTCCAACTTCTATATTTTTTAATCAATTTTGATGAAATTTTGTGTGCATATTTATACGGTAACCATATTATGCTGTGCAAAGTTTCAACTCTGTATGTTGCTTGGTTCAAGAAATATTGCAAATTATTTAAATAAATAGTCACATTTAAAAAGTCCCTTGCCTAAAAGTTTTCATCCAATTATTCTAAAATGCACTTTAAACAAGGATAAATTAGAATTGTATTGGGTTTTTATATCTGGTTATTTGTTTGGCTTACACAAAAATGTAAATATTTATATTTCATAATTTTTTAAAAAAAAATATGGAGTAACAGCCTGTTCTAAAGGATAAAAACACTAAAATTCATCTGATATCAAAACCCAATACAATTTGTATTTATAGTACATATTACTACATATTGTGCAAGTTTTAAGCCATTCCGATAAGAAATGCTCCGCAAGGAACATTTTGTATAGAGCAATATGCTGAAAAATTGCAAACTGAGAAAAAGGCAAAAGAAAATAGCCTGAACTCAGAATTACCCTGGACTATATGTCTTCCCTCAGAGCTCTTGTTTCTTTGTTCAGATGATATTTTCAATTACATTACAAATGGCAGTAGCCAATCATTAGCAAGTTCCTGTTCACCTACCTCAAGTGGCATAATCAAAATAGGAGTGAAATGGTACAGTAACAGTGCACAATAACATTATATCCCAAAAGCGGGCGTAAGCGGACATTTAAATACCACGCACATGGAGTCAAAGGATGGCTTCTGTTGGCTTTAAACTGGCGGAACTGTAAAAATAATGGATGCATATGATAGAGGAAAGATTGTAATATTTTTTAACGCTAAAATAAAAAAATTCAATTTTTTACCAAAAATCGTCAAAACTCAGTCCCTTAAGGGGCACGATGGGTCTTCTGTGCACGTGCTCCAGTAGGGGCCACACATTTTTAATCAATCAAATCAAGAGGCACAAAGGGCCCGTTGAAACCTGGAAAGCACGAGGCCACTCATTTCTTCTCCATCATCGTTTACCAGTTACAAAAATTCATTTAGAGTGAATAGAACTAATATATTTGTATGACAAGTAAAAATATAAACGTGTGGTATTTTAATAAAGACCGGGCAACATAACTTGAAAACGAAAAGTCGGTTAAAAACCAAAGTTGGCATTTAAGTTCAATGTCTTTCAAGGACGCCACACGAAGATTTTGAAGAAAATTGCTCCACCCTAAACTACCCTTTACATGGAACATTTTTGGAAAGTAGCTCTAACGATTTTGATTAAAATGCCATGTTTAAGATATTTTTATAACTAACTGTATATCTTGAATTTTCTGGCTATAGCTCATGTACTCCTGTTTACTCTGGATGCTTTTTGCATAACTGGTAAACCGTAAGAGATAGACCAAATTTTACTGTACAAAAATGTAGATATTGCTAAAACACAAAATTTATGTCCGAATAATTTTTTGTTTGTTTGTAGAGTGGGCCATTTCGGAGGTATTCCTTGTTATTTGTGTGAGTTTTGGAAAAATGGAACGTTATTTATTTGTTATATGTTAACCGTGCAAAGAGAGCGGGATTTGAGAGATTTAAAAGATTTGATTATCGCTCAAAGCCTACTGTATTACCATATTCCCCTTGCACCTACAAGGAATAAGCAATAAGATAATTTGTACAAATGTTTATCTCAACTAACACGAAGATACAGGAATAGGAGTTTGTAAGAATGGGTTAGTACAAGGGTAGGGAAAGTCATGTGAGTGGAACATATCAGATTTTTATAGACTATAAATAACATTAGCATACATTTAGACCTACAAAATCTTTTTATAGAATTTCACATTTTCAGCAAGCAGTTATTCTCTCAGATTCCAGGGCAGCAATTATAGCAATTACTTCCAAGTTGTCACCAAAAAACCAAACAATTATAAAATGTTGGAAAATGCTTAGCCATCTAACAGTACTTCAAAAACACACCTAGTCTTCCAATGGATACCGGCTCACTGTGGACTGAGTGGTAATGAGAAAGCTGATTTTCTTGCAAAAAAGGGTACCAGCAGTATACAGAAATATATAGTTAATCTACCATTTTATGCAGCTAAAAGTTTAGTCAACTCTGAATTCAAAAAAAATTATTGCAAAATATTACTATGAAAAATCAAAGAATAAAAGATGGGAACTACCAAACATTCAACAGTAATTCCTGAGTATCCTCGAAAAACAGCAGTTGCAACCTTCAGGTTGATTACAGGACATGATTGTTTGGCAAAACATTTAAAACAGAATTGGGATATATTCTCCACCACTCTGTCCTCTATGTGCTCTGCAAGAGGAAATGGACCGAGACCACTTTCAAATATGTCCGGCCACTTCTAGTGCCCCATCCATCAGTGAAAAATGTTGGGGAGCAAGAGGATTAATGACTTCATTGTCAGAAATCCAGCATTAGCTAACAACAACAACATTTAGACCTTTTAAACACGAATTCAATACATTTCAACGTGATGACCCTGCAAATCTAAGCACAAGTCCCGTTATTCCTTTGTAGCCCGAAACGCCCTTGCTAACATGTCTGGCATTATTTGTTCCGCAGCTGCAAAAATGTGGTTTTTCAATTGTTCAGGACCATTGATTGTCACCTGATATACTACAGACTTGATAAAGCTTCAGGCGAAGAAGTCCATTGGTGTCAAATCGGGAGAACGGGGAGTCCAAGGTCATTTCTAACAGCATCCAGTAGTAAGTCATAGCACTCGACTAGTCTGGCGGCACTTCTAAACCCTTTGCATAGTTTCATCTACTACAGCCGGTCTCCCATTTCTCTGTTCGTCACTAACACTACCAGTTCGCCTGAAGTTGTTCACCATGTTCTTAATGGCGTGTCTTGTAGGAGCTAGTTTGTGAATTGTCCCACGCTTCATAAAATATACGTCATACCACGCAGTCGGTAAGAAACAACAGGTATTCTTTCTTCTGTTGTGTACCTTGTTTTAGATTATCTGTCAAAAAGTGAAAAGTTTTAATATTACAACAGAAATGGTCACTTTATAAGCACCCTGTATAATCCTTTCAAATACATGCTGAAAAGTGGAGAATGAATAAACGTAATTTATATGTGTACTATATATCTAAATATAACAAAATAAGTGACCTGGGGCAGTTAGTAATCCGTCAAAAGTATATAGAGAAAGCTCGTTGTAATTGCTGTTAAACGGTTTTATACATATTTTATCGGTGAGACTAACATTTCAAGTTGGAGTTAATGTCGCGAAATTGTAAAATGGCGCGCACACATACACACATCTCATCATCGAAGAAACCCGCGGGGTGTGAGATGTAATCCGGTCTGATAGAATTTCTATAAGCGAGAGAGAGAGAGCGAGCGAGCGTCCTCTTGTTTTAATGAGAAGGAAAGCCCTCGGCGCAGTAATAAACCCGCGTACTGTCTGCAATTGGAAACAAAAAACAAGGGAATGATGATTAAAGCGTTCTTTGCGAGTGGTGTGGGGTGTGGGATGTGCTGTAGTTTTCCCTTGAGCCCACACAGCGCGCGCTGTCTCCGGGGTAACATTACACCCATTCCATATAAGAGATTTTGCTGGAAATGCATGTTTTGAAGTACCCTAAACGCTCACATTTGCATGTGAACACACCCGTTTTTCGTAAGTTGTTGAATTGAGTTTAGTTTGCACATCTCGATTTCCTTATGTTTTTGTACAGTATTTGTTCCTATATACCTAGCTTAACCCTATCAATGCCAATCCTTATAACAACTGATACTACCAACTGGGGGAGGGGGAGGGGCACTTTGTGACCACCACTGGTAACTAAATGTCTGAGCAACTTTAAAACAAATTTATTTTAAAATTGGGTATTATATCTTATGTTTATAAAGGTAATATTTAACATTATTTAAGTTTCCTTTTTTACTTTTTTTTTTTTTTTTTTTAAACACGGATCTCATACAGACGGCCCATTGTTTTCGTGGCCCATTTATAATTTCCCTACTACGTAGTACATAGAAGAAGTATTGCATTTCATCAGAATTCGATGTTTTGAGAGTCCCTGAATTAAATAAAAAATAAAAAATAAAAAAAAGCCTCTTTGTGAACATCATAAATTAAAAGCAAAAAGTCGGTAAAATACCAAATGTAGCATTCCGAGGATGCGATACTAAGGTGTTTAAGAAAATGCCTCCATACCAAACTGTCATTTAGGTATATTTATTATTATTATTGTTGTTGTTAGTTTTATAATCATTTCAGGCGATCTACGGACCACATTAAGCAACCCACTGAATTTATATTCACTTATTCTTTTCTTTTTCCTTTCTGTCTTTCCAATACTCCTTCATCGTGTTACTGACTTTTTTTCTTTCTTCTGTCCAAATGGTAGTTTTTTTTTTTTTTTTTTTTTTTTTTTTTTTTTCCTCAAGTGGAAATCTTCGAAAGCTTGTGTTAACTTTCCTAACTTTGCTCTATCCTTTATTATTTCTTCTATTAATTCCAGTTCATCAAGTCTTTCCTTATCCCTTGCATCCATTGGCTACCATTCTTACTTTCGTATACATGCTTGAAAATTTGTTTTGTAATTCCACTATTATCCATCATTAAATGATCGAACCATCTTATTCGTATTTTCCTTGTGTCAGAAATCTTTTTACATTCCTTACTTATATAAGTCTTCATTTTTCCTGGGTCTAAAGTCTCCTTTTTCAGTTTAAATCGTAACCAAGATTTATTATTATTATTATTATTATTATTATTATTATTATTATTATTATTATTATTATTATTATTATTATTATTATTATTATTATTATTATATTATTATTATTATTATTATTATTATTATTATTATTATTATTATAATCATTTCAGGCGATCTACGGACCACGTTAAGCAACCTACTGAATTTATATTCACTTATTTTCTTTTTCCTTTTTATCTTTCCAATATTTCTTCATCCTGTCACTGACTTTTTCTTCTTTCTTCTGTCCAAATTGTAGTTGTTTTTTTTCCTCTCTCAAGTGGAAATGTTCGAAACTTTCTTAACTTTGCTGTATCCTTTATTATTTCTTTTGTTAATTCCATTTTATTTAAGTTTTTCCTTATCCCTGGCATCCATTGGCTACCATTCTTACTTTCGTATACATGCTTGAAAACTTGTTTTGTAATTCCATTATTATCCATCCTCATTAAATGATCGAACCATCTTGTTCTTATTTTCCTGGTTATGTCAGAAATCTTTCCACATTCCTTAAGTATATAAGTCTTCATTTTTCCTGGGTCTAAAGTCTCCTTTCTCAGTTTAAATCGTAACCAAGATTTATTATTGCTGTTATTATTATTATTATTATTATTATTATTATTATTATTATTATTATTATTATTATTATTATTATTATTATTATTATTATTATTATTATTATTATTATTATTACTAATTATATTATTATTAATTATGTTACTACTAGTAGTATTAAATAGTGTAAACGTTGATGGTGTGCGCTGTGTAAGAAGTAGAGAAAGTGCAGTAGAAACAGCGTGTAGTGTAGCTAATGGACAGGAAGGAGCTACGCTGTGTTAACTGTTTCCATGGTAACCATGTTGCGAACTGTCTTCCTCTCACGAGAAGGTGACCTGTAAGGAATGCCTTTCACTTCAACAACTCTAGCGTCTTCTGACCAACATTAGTATCCCAACATTCCCTAACACAAGAGTGTATGTTTGTTAACAGGTCTAAGCCTTGTGTTGAAACTCTAGCCGTAATCTTTCTCAAGAAAACGCTGGAGTTGATGTCAAAGACATTCCTTACAACCACGTTCTCGCTAGGGAACGCTAGATAGTAGATCTATTTAAGATATTCCTAACTCTGGAATAGAGTTGTAAAAACTAGGCTACCGTAGACTATCGTAAGTAGGGAACGGATTTTTTAGGTCCTAAAATAGTTAAATTTATTTTGAATGCATTAAAATAAAAAATATTTGATTAAAAAGTTCAAAATATTCACTAAATACAGAAATATTTTCTTTCATTTTACATAATAGCAAAACTTGTAATAAAAAATAACTTTTGATAACTCACCAGTGATGGGTTATTGATATATGTCAATTGTTGAAAATTCTTTGGAGTTACAGTGTACAACACATGCCTTCTTTTTATAGTTTAAGGTTGC
>CM060964.1:355633447-355638447 GCA_030765045.1 Tenodera sinensis | reverse complement strand
TCTTACAACCGCAAAGTATTGATTGCAATCAGGTGCCGCTGCTTACAAAATATACACTGTTCTCAGGTAAATTCCAGCCACGTTCTTGCACTCTTAACGGCGAGAGATTTCCCATTTTTACTTTCTCTACTGGTAAGTAGGGGAAGTATTGTATTCCACCCAAAAATTCTATGTCGAGATTTCACCGGAAATACATGTTTTGAGGCCCCCTGAATAAAAAAAAAAAGCATTTTTAGAAAAAGGTCCGTATGTCTCTCTGTCAGTCTGTGGACAGCATAACTCAAAAACGAAAACTCGGTTAGAAGAAAATAGCCCCACCCTAAACTACCCTTTACATGGAAAATTTTTGGAAAATTTTGATTTTCTTGAAAATGGCTCTAACGATTTTGATTAAAATGTCATATGTTTGAGATATTTTGATGACAAATGAAATGTATATCTTGAATTTTCTGGCTATAGCCCCTGTAGTCGTATTTACTCTGGACGACTTTTGCAAAACTGGTAAACCGTTAGAGATAGACCAAATTATCCTATACGATAAATGTAGATTTTGCTAAAATACACAATTTATGTCTCAATAAATTTTCTTGTAGGATGAACCATTTCGGAGATATTCCTTGTTATGTGTGTGAGTTTCGGAAAACTTAGAACTTTCGTGAAATGGATCATCGTTGTTCATTTTTTTATATGTTAAGTGTGCAAAGACAACAGAATCTCAAACATTTGACTATCGCACAAAGCCTACTGTATTCTAACATTCCCCTTGCACCTACAAGGAAATAAGCAATAAGATAATTTGTACAAATGTGTATCTCAACTAAGATGAAGAAGATATAGGAATAAGAGTTTGTAAGAATGGTTAGTACAAGAGTAGAGAAAGTCATGTGAGTGCAACACATCAGATTTTTTTATATGTTACGTGTGCAAAGAGAACGGAATCTCAAAGCTTTAAAAGATTTGACTATCGCACAAAGCCTACTGTATTCCAATATTCCCCTTGCACCTACAAGGAAATAAGCAATAAGATAATTTGTACAAATGTTTATTTTAACTATCAAGAAAGAAGATATAGGAATAAGAGTTTGTAAGAATGGTTAGTACAAAAGTAGAGAAAGTCATGTGAGTGCAACACATCAGATTTTTGATATACAAAAGGTACAAGAGTTTTGACATTATTTTTGAACATTTTTACTTTCTCTGCCACATGCATAGTAGTTACTGCATTCCGCCCAAAAATTCGAACCGAGATTGTGCCGGAAATACACATTTTGAGGTCCACTGAACCAAAGAAAATATATATTATAAAAAGGCTCTGTGTGTCTGTAAACAGCATAACCCAAAAATGAAAACTCGTTTGGTATTTAAGTTCAACATCTTCCAAGCATTCGACATAAAGAATTTTCAAGAAAATCCCCCTACCCTAAACTATCCTTTCGAAATTTTACTTTTTCTCAAAAATATCTGTAACCACCTTGATTAAATACCACTTGTTTATGATATTGTCATTGCAAATGATATGCATATTTTGAATTTTCTGGGAACAACCTCTGAAGTCCTCTTCATTTTGAATAACTTTTGCATAACGGTAAATCGTAAGAGATAAGACAAAATCTTAATACGCTGACAATGTAGATCTTGTTAAAACACCCAATTTATGTCAAATAAAATACTTTCCACGTATTCCTGATTATTGGTTGGAATTTTCCAGTACTTTTCACAAATAGGAAATCATTCTTTTTTATGTCCGGGCCATGCAAAGAGAATGGAATTTCAAAGTCCTGATATAGTGACCAGCTCTTAAAAGATTCGACTAAAGTTTGGTCACTAAAGCCTACTATATTCTCCTATTCCCATTGTACCAACAAGAAAGAAGTGTATCAGTTATGTAGAAGTTATCCAGAATGAAGAGGACTTGAAGAGACCCTTCCCAAAAAATCGTTAGAACCATTTTTGGGGAAATAAAAAATAACGGAAGATATTGCATGACAAATAAAATGCATGTCTTTTTCTGTGAATAGCCTATGAATTGCTCTTCAGTTTGAATGCCTTTTGTACTATAGTAAGGAAAAGGATGATATGAAATGCAGGCGAAATCGATGAATTGAAAGGTGATGCTGGAGAAAACCCGCCCAGAGGCCGCTTTGTCCACTTGCGTCTTAACGAGCTTTAGAATTTTTTAAACGATTTTGTGCTTATTACTTACGCTTTATAAGTTTCGCAAAACTCATCCAGAATAAAGAGGAATTCTGAGGACATTCTCAGGAAATTCAAGATATACATTTCATTTGTCATGAAAATGTCTTAAAATTGGGTATTTTATTTGTCTAAGCGATTTTTGAGAAAATTTTGGCAAAGGTAGTTCGGGGTGGTGAATTTTTTTTGAAAATCTTAGTGTCCCATCCTTGGAACTTAAATACCAAGTTTGGTTTTTGACCGAGTTTTCAATTCTGAATTATTCTTTTCACAGACGAATGGACCTTTTTCGAAATGTGCTTTTTTACTTTTCCTTCTACATATAGTATGTAGGGGAAGTATTCTATTTGACATACAATTTTGACGTGAAGTTTTCACCGGAAATATATGTTTTGAGGATTCCTGAATTAAAAAAAAAAAAAAAAAAAAAAAACTTTTAGAAAAATGCCGTGTGTCTGTGAACAGCATAACTCAAAAACGAAAAGTTGGTTAAAATCAAAGTTGGTATTTAAGTGTAATATTATTGAAGAATGCGATACGAAGATTTTGAAGACAATTCCTCCACCCTAAACTACCCTTTAGATGGAAAATTTTTCGAAAATGTTGCTTTTCTCAAAAATGACTAAAGATTTTGATTACAATGCTGTATGTTTAAGATATTTTATGACAAATGAAACGTACATTTTGAATTTTCTCTCTTGATGATTTTGTATAACTGGTAAACCGTAAGAAATAGACTAGATCTTACTGTACAAAAAATGTGTATTTTGTTAAACACAGTTTAGGTCCAAATGAACTTTTTCGTGAAGCGAAACATTTTGGAGATATTCCTTGTTATTTGTGCAAGTTTCGCAGTTAACTTTTCTCAAAGGAAGGTCGTTATTCACTTTATATGTTTGCCGGGCAAAGAGAACGGGATTTTAAAGCTTTAAAAGATTTGACTATCGCTCAAAGCCTACTGTATTCCCATAGTGCTCTTGCACCTACAAGGAAATAAGCAATAAGATAATAAGATAATTTCTTCAAATGTTTAAATCGATTAACATGAAGATAGAGGAATAAGTGTTTAGTACAAGAGTAGAGAAAGTCATGAGAGTGTTAATTTGCAGTGCAATCTGGATATCAGATGTTTGTATCAAGTGCAGTGTGATTAAGGCAATGCTAGGGATAATGAAACTAGTTTTATAAACCTGACAGTGGGAATAGAAATATTGCTGTGGGTATTATTCACTGCTTGGAATTGTGGTGCAATAAAAACTTCGACGATGTTTCATAAGGAACAAGTGAAAGCCATGACGTTATAAAAAGGTTTAATTGTGTTTTTAACGACTTCTTGCACCGCGTTGATTGCCTGGAAACTGGCAACAGAGTTTGCCTGATTTATTGAATGTGTTTTGAATTTGTGCACCCCTGTGTGACCTTCGTGCGCCGACCTTCCGAGTTGGCAAAAGCCCACGAATCTCTCCACTCCTGGGTGCGCAGAGTTTCCCTTGGAATAATAACCTACCATGGGGGGTTGTCACGGTTAAGTAGCATTGAGCATGGTCAGTGTTCCGCCTCTGTCTTTGGTCGAGCTTTACTGGGTTTAAAACGTCATATTAGGACAAATTGCCATTCAGCGAACATGCAGCAGGAAGTATTCGCCTCCAGCCTTACATTCACATGACTTTCTATGTCCTCTGTCATTTATTACGGGTATACAAACTTCTTACGAAAGCTTTCTGCCTACTCATTTTAATTGAGAGTACCTGCGCGTCCGAGCTTCCTTTGGCGCCTTTTTTTAAATCGTATTCTTTTCGTAAGTGTACTTAGATGTAATACGTTGCATTTATATTTCAACCATAGAAAATTAGATGAATTGTATGTTGAAGGGCAAGAGGAGAAGGACATGTGTTACGTAAAACAAAATGGAATAGAGAAAACCATATGAAAGTAAAATGCATAGCATAAAAAACTCCATGAAAAATCACATGTACGTGCTGAATTTCACAATGATCGGTCAATCGCTTTGACATTAACAGTTACATAATAGAAAACAGTGTGAATGTAATACGTAGCGTTTCTATTTCAAACATACAGACAATTGTATGAATTATTTGTAGAAGAGGAAATAAAACATGTATTTTGTGTAAAATCGCATTCTTTTTCAGGAAAGACACGTATATAGATAAACTTCAAAACCAAAAGCATATCTGAATACAAAATTTGATCCAAATCGTTAGAGCCGTTTCCGAGATACGCGAAATATATTTATATACAAGAATTGCTCGTTTAAAGATAGATAGATAGATAGATAGATGGATGGATGGATGGATGGATGGATGGATGGATGGATGGATGGATGGATGGATGGATGGATGGATGGATGGATGGATGGATGGATGGATGGATGGATGGATGGATGGATGGATGGATGGATGGATGGATGGATGGATGGATGGATGGATGGATGGATGGATGGATGGATGGATGGATGGATGGATGGATGGATGGATGGATGGATGGATGGATGGATGGATGGATGGATGGATGGATGGATGGATGGATGGATGGATGGATGGATGGATGGATGGATGGATGGATGGATGGATGGATGGATGGATGGATGGATGGATGGATGGATGGATGGATGGATGGATGGATGGATGGATGGATGGATGGATGGATGGATGGATGGATGGATGGATGGATGGATGGATGGATGGATGGATGGATGGATGGATGGATGGATGGATGGATGGATGGATGGATGGATGGATGGATGGATGGATGGATGGATGGATGGATGGATGGATGGATGGATGGAT